>OX235271.1:190182331-190782331 GCA_944472155.2 Trichobilharzia szidati
AAATAGAAAGTGTCCAACGATACTTCACGTCTAAACTACTAGGATTTGACTGCGAAAAGGACTACACACCAAGGTGTATAACTCTAGGTATCGACCCACTCTGGATGAGACGACTGAGCATTAACCTAACATTCTTCTTTAAAATATTGCATACAATATCATTCTCAGACAGTAAGGAGATACAGTTCTCACCGGAAGGCTCTTACAACCTTCGTAACCAAACGTGCACAGTATCTAGGAGAAACTGTAAGACAGCACTCCGTGCAAACTTCCTCATAGTCATGTACTCTAACATCTGGAAGTTTGCCTCCAGAAATAAGGACCTGTCACTCTATTATAACCTTCAAACGCTCGCTATATAAACTGCTTCATCCAACTGACTATGCCAATCACACCGCACCACTTATTTATAAAACGCATGAGCTATTAGAACACTATAACGCCTAGACTCATTACTAAATATTATGACACTAAATAAAATTAAAGACTTCGCAAACATACATGAAAGAACAACTAGATTATAGGTAGTGTTTACTATAATAATAATAGTATATTCTCATTTTTTACATGAGGGATGCCAGTTTACAGGCATCATCAATTCGATAAATTACACATGCGATTAGTAAGTATAGTTAGTAATGATAATATAATAGGGTAAATATTTATTCATACAAATATAGGACACACAAGTTGTATAGGAATGGATAAGAATTATTTAAGTTACATATTTAAATTACATGGATTACAGTTTAACAACATGGTTGTTGTCCTTTTATCTTTAGTTTGTGGGGAAAATCGGATAACTGGTGATTCAATGGAACACACCAAGAAATACAGAGATATTGACTTCGCATTAACAAAAAAACGCAATTATGCGTTGGATGGATTACATATACTTGGGGAAATAAATAAAACTTGAAGTCAGTTCTCTCATAAAACAATAAAATGCGTCTTACAATAATATATTCCCACTTTATGCACTTGAGGGACTCCAGTTGACAGGCATCATCAATATCATAATAATGCACACATGGAGTAAACATGTTTAAAATTTTTCACTAACACAAAATATATATACAAGGGAAGATAATGAAATATTGACAGTAAGTACACTCTGTATAAGTTAAAACAGTTTATATGGCATAATCCTAGGCACAATTATTGTTTGATTTTGTTGAACATGAGCGTAACAACTGAGTGTTGCGTTACATTCGGTCGATATGGTAGGCTAGTCACAAAAGTATAAAAATGGCTTATAAAACGTTCATTAGTTTACCGTAAACGATGTTTCAAGCAATATCATCTGCAAAAGGCTCACCACAGCAGTTATTATCCAGTTAAACATCCAGAGAAGTAATCATAATTCAGCAACTGGTGAATTTTTTATTCTTTTCGGTCTGGAACCTGAGTAAATGCGAACCAATCCATACAAAAATGTAGAAAGAGGCATGAAGGAGCAGAATTTCACCATGGAATGAGTCAATGGGATCTGAAATGCAGCTATCAGCATATTTTCGTCATTTCATAGATATCCAGATTTACTGACGCTTTATAGGTAGTGATTTGGATTCGTCATCACGATGGACATATGGATGAATATTCAAATGATATACATTTATAAACATTTATATATACATAAAATACTAATGTTCTCTTCATTTTTACATACTTTGTATTTCTGCTATTCTGTTGCTGAGATTACTCGTCTATATACCTCCTGGTCGAGGTCGAACAACCCAACATCTAAACTGAAATGACCATTTAAGTAAATTCAAACTCAAATTCCATGAACTATCCGATGCAACCACTTGAAAACGCTGGCTAACATACTGTACAAGGAGTATTTTTGATCTGATATAAAGAAACAACTGGTTTTCAAGCAGTTTTCAATGTATTACTCAACTTACATGTACAGTCTGCCATGCTGACGCAAATGGCGCAAATGGATAGTTCTAGAATCGACCTCGGCCCAATTTGATGCAGTAAAACAATCTAACATGACCTTATCTAACAAACAAACTGTAAATTCAACATACATCGAAACATGTGTAATTTATATAATAACTTATCCATGCCTGTACAATTGGTATGTTCCTGCATAAACAGGAATAAATATATATATGCTTGAAGATGACCAGACAAACATGGCTGAGGATAACTTGACTAAGGCTGAGACTTTGTCCAAGCACTTTAGTCAAGTATTCTCTGATAATATTGATACCAGCTTTGTAACTTTTCCAGAAGGTAACTTGAAAATGGCTCCCTTATACATTAGAAAGGACACTGTCCTATAGTAGCTTCTAAGGCTCAATCCTGGTAAGTCCAGTGGCCCTGATGAACTCCACCCACGTATATTAACAGCATTGGCTGAAAACATAGCCGAGACATTGTCGGTAATCTTCAATATGTCTCTGGACCAGTCTAAATGTCCAAGAGACTGGAAAGATGCCATCATTAGTCCGGTCTTCAAAACCGGATCTAGAAACTTAGTTCAGAACTATCGTCCTGTTAGTTTGACCAGTATTGTTGTTAAACTACCAGAAAGAATAATTCGTGATGCTATCATTCAGTTTATTGAAGGGAACAAACTTTTCGCTGTGGAACAGCATGATTTTAGAGCAGGCCACTCTCGCTTGACCAACCATCTTTTGGCCAGAGAAAGTTGGGCAAGCTCAGCTGATGCTAATATACCGGTGGATGCCATATTCATCGACCTTAACAAGGCGTTTGACAGGGTTTCTCATTCAGGTCTTCTAGTAAAGTTAGGTAGTATGGGAACCAATAAAGTGGTTGCCGACTGGATTCAAGACTCTCTAAAGGACAGAAGACAAAGAGTACGAGTTAACGGGGTTTTATCAAAATGGGAATCGGTTAAGAGTGGCGTTCCTCAGGGTACAATTCTAGGCCCACTTCTTTTCCTGATTTATGTTAATGAGATTCCATTGGTAGTTAAGTCATCCTGCTTACTGTTTGCTGATGACATCAAGATATGGAGGGCTTTACACGATGACAGTGATCAACTTGCTTTGCAGGAAGATTTAAACTTGTTAAGTGATTGGTGTAAGCACTGGGCCTTGGAGATTAACTTAAGCAAGAGTGTAGTTATGCATGTATCTCATAGTCACGTGCACAACTACTCAATGAATGGCATTACTCTCCCAGTGGTCACTGAGTACAAGGACTTGGGAGTGGTTGTGCAGCATGACTTGGAAACAGCAAGAAACTGTAGAGCTGCAGCCACTAAGGGTTTTCGAATATTATGAGCCATAAGCAAGGCTTTTGCGAATTTTGACGCTGAAATATTTCGTATATTATATCCGACTTATATCAGAGCTCATTTGGAATATGGGATCCAGGCAGCGAGCCCGTGTTTCAAATACGAAATAGACTTATTAGAAAGGGTGCAAAGAGTAGGAACTAAGCTAACAAAGGGTTTCTCAACCCTCTCATATGAGGAGAGGTTAAGTCGACTGGGTTTATTTCCACTGTCATACAGACGACTTAGGGGTGACCTAATACTAGCATACCGTATCCTAAGAAATGATTTTGGAGCAAATTTATCTAATTTATTTCTTCCTTCTAGCACCAACCAATTGCGAGGACATCACCTCAAGGTTCAAAAACCACGGTCGAATCGTCTGAGTCTGGAGATCCGTTTTTCGCATCGAATTGTGAACCATTGGAACTCCCTACCGGAACAGGTCGTATCAGCGCCATCCGTTGATTCATTCAAGGCGAGATTGGGCCTCCCGTGTGCAACAAATCGAAAGGATTAACACAGGTATGTAGACTACTATCCTAAATAAATTGTGAACTGTAAGCTGTAAACTATGAATATGGCAGCTGATATTATTATTGCTACTAATACTGTTATTATTTGTCATAAAGCCATTGTCATTTGAAATAAAATCCTTGCTCAAGCTTTGGAAATCACTGCATAACTCATTATTAAACAATTTTATCATTTCATGATGCTTCATCGGACCTACTAGATATCGACCAGCGAAAAACTGCTAAGTCCTTTAAGTTTAGTGAAAACTATTTAGCTACTTCTATATATAACCTCGCCTAGATTACTACGTCACTAGTATTCTAGCCGGTCTCAAATCCGGATAAAGAGGGAGGGTTGGGGCGCGGTGCTAGCAACTCCATCCCCAAAACTTAACCAAATTGCTACAAAAACTTCAACGCACAAATATATTAAATATTCTAAAAATACAAACAATGACCTTATTTTTCGCTGGAATCGGGGAAGTGAAATGACGCAGGCTGGTGAAAGCATTCGGGAAGCCAGTCAGCCGATGTGCCTTATTTCCATGAAAGCAAAAATAAGGATGGGGACGTGGAAAGTTCGTACAATGTAAGAAGCTGGGAAGGCTGCTCAGGTAGCCGCAGAAATGAGGTGATATAAAATAGAAGTGTTGGGAATCTGCGAGAGCAGATGGAACGGATGCGGAAGATGCCAACTACCAACTGGAGAGACAACAATCTACTCCGGTCAACCAGAGGACGATCACGAGCACACCGAGGGAGTAGCCATCATGATGTCACCAACAGCGGCTAAAGCTCTCATGCAGTGGGAACCAATCGTTTCCAGGATAATGACAGCTAGGTTCAACTGAAAAGGAAAAAAGGTTACAATCATTCAATACTAGGCGCCTACAAACGTCTCAGAACATGAGAAGAAGGAGGATTTCTACAGTCAACTACAAACAGTAATGGACAACGTCCCAAAGAGCGATATCAAAATCCTGATAGGTGACATGAATGCGAAACTGGGAGGAGAGAATACAGGAAGAGAACTCACCATGGGTCGTGAGGCCCTCGGTGAAATGAACGACAATGGTGAACTCTTCTCAGACTTCTGCCCCTTCAGTGATTTGGTGATTGGTGGCAGCAAGTTCAACCACAGGGATATACACAAGGCAACATGGATTTCACCAGATGGACACAAAGAACAAGATATACTTCATTTCAAACTCAAGGAAGTGGAGACGGAGCCTAATGGACACAAGATCGAGGAGAGGAGCAGATGTGGGTTCAGACCACTATCTAGTACAAGGGACTTTCAAGGTGAAGCTGAAAGCCTCGAGGATACCTGGGGATAGGCCACAATTCAAGTTCAACACGCAAAAACTGAAGGACACAATCACACAGGACATTTTCACTGCAACGGTCAGAGCAAAGCAGGAAACACTACGTGGCACCACTGAGGAATCATCCGTGGAAGACCATTGGAACTCTCTGAAGGTAATTTTCAATGGAACGTGTTCAACGGCTTTAGGAAGAAAGAAGAAACAAGACAAGGAATGGCTCTCAACGGACACTTGGAAGCTAATAGAGGAGAGGAGAATGGTGAAAGAGAAAATGATTCAATGCAAAGATGGACAAGAGAAGGAGACGCTGAGCTCAACTTACACAGCACTGGACAAAGAATTGAAGAAGAGTGCCAGGAAGGACAAAAGACAATTCTACGACAACCTGGCTACTGAAGCTGAGAAGGCAGCAGGCAAAAGGGACCTGAGGACACTATATCAGATAACCAAGTCTCTATCCGGGAAGAGATCAACACAAGTGAAACCTATCAAAGACAGCCAAGGGAACCCAATTACCAAGGAAGAAAGACAAATTAAACAATGGGCGGATCACTTCAAAGGACTCTTGAACAGACCGCCACCTACAACCCGTCCAGTAATACCAACAACAGCACGTACACAACTGCAAGTTGACACCAATCCTCCAACGAAAACTGAAGTCATGAATGCAATCAAGCTTCTGAAAGCTGGAAAAGCAGCTGGACCAGATGGAAAACCCCCGGAAGCACTGAAAGCGGACCCAGAAACGACAGCAGAGATGCTGACTCCATTATTGCAAAAGATCTGGAAAGAAGGAAAGGTGCCTACTGACTGGAGGAAAGGTTACCTGGTGAAACTACCAAAGAAGGGCGACCTGGGACTCTGCAAGAACTGGCGAGGAATCATGCTCCTGTCGACGCCAAGTAAAATCCTGAGTCGCATCATCCTGGAGAGGATAAAGGACGCACTAGATACAGAACTCTGACCAGAACAAGCTGGATTCAGGAAAGGCAAATCATGTTCTGACCAAATTGCAACTCTACGCATTATCATCGAACAAAGCATGGAATGGCAATCAAATCTCTACCTCAACTTCATAGACTTTGAGAAGGCCTTCGACAGCGTTGACCGCGAAGTAATTTGGAAACTACTCGAGTACTACGGCGTACCCCAAATATTCATCAACCTTATTCACCAACTGTACGACAACGGCACATGTCAAGTGATCCACAACGGAAAACTCAGCGAAGCGTTTGGAGTAAACACAGGAGTCAGACAAGGGTGCTTATTATCACCAATGATATTCCTAATTGTGATGGACTGGATTATGCGTCAGACAGTAGGAAACGAGAAGACAGGGATATCCTGGACCGACGTGAAGAACCTAGAAGACCTGGATTTCGCGCGTGGATGATTTATGTTTGACGTCACACAAAATCGAAGACTTACAAGCGAGAACCGACAAACTGGTCGAAGAAGCAGCAAAGACAGGACTCCAGGTGAACATAGACAAGACGGAGGTCATGAAAATAACCAACCAACAACAGCAACAGCAGCAGCAACATCCAGTGCCAATCACCATCAACGGGAGGGATTTGAAAGAGGTAACTTCTTTCACTTATCTAGGGAGCATTGTCTCAACTACAGGAGGAACGGACGAGGATGTCAAATCGAGAATCGGGAAGGCGAGAAACACATTCATCAACCTGAAACCAATCTGGAAATCTTCGTCACTCAGCATCAATAACAAAATTCGGATTTTCAATACAAACGTGAAGTCAATTTTGCTTTACGTATCAGAAACTTGGCGAGTCACCAAGAATATTTTCAACAGGTTGCAGACCTTTACCAACAGCTGTCTTCGTTATATACCCACGATCAGATGGCCGGAAAGAATCACCAACAAGAAACTATGAGAACAAACAAAACAAGAACCAACCGCCCAACAAATATGCAGGAGAAAGTGGAGATGGATTGGACACTCACTAGCTGAGGAGGCCGCTGGATGACATCGCGCGTCAGGCCATAGCTCGAGTGGAACCCGAAAGGGAAGCGGCGAGTGGGACGTCAGTGCTAGGGTGATATGGAGGAGATCGTGTGAGGAGGAGATGAAACAGTATGGAATAACATGGATGCAGGTGAAAAGTACAGCAGAAGACAGAAGCAAGTGGAGGCGTGCAGTTGAAGCCCTATGTCCCACTAGGAACCCAAGGGAACAATAAAAAATAATAAAAAAATCTATATATTGTTTGTGAAGTAATTACTTGTAAATGGTTATCAGTCAGAAATCTGGAAGATCCTTTTATTCAGATCATACATGTAATACCCAAGTTAGTGATACTGTTCTTGAAAGAGGGAGGGTGGTGCATGCTGATCAGCAGATATGTTGGTCGTCACAAATGTGAATCGCGCCAATCTGTAGGACAGGGACATGGATTTGTTTGACAGCTCAAGAATTAAACATGAGTCTACATCCCTAACAGAATATTAAATGAATAAGGGTTGTGCAGATCTAAATTATAAAAAATGCTTTTGCTCCGAACATCTACAAGCCTGTCCAGCTTCTTGTCAAGATGCTACCCCATGGGCCCTACACAAATTCGTGAGACATCCTACAGGCCAGCTTATCCTACGGGTTCTAACCCTCCATGTATTCGAATTCGTTTCCCACTGAAATATCACCAATCTGCCTCACGATAATCTTCTTATTTGCACACTATTATACTCTATTTCATCTTAACTACCTAGGCCATTATTAAAGCTGAAACTTACTCATTGTTCACATTTGTTGCTTCCTTGAATTCTGGTTGCTTTGGTTTGAAACACAACAACACCAATGTTTAAACGAAGCTATATTTTCATCGAAAACATGATAGTTTCCATGCTTAGACCAATATGGTTAGCACTAAACATTGCAAATGTATACTAACATTCCAAGGAGTCTCCAGTTCCTTCTTGTATATATCTTGTAAATGCATTTTCAATGACGTATTATCCATAATTGTATTTGATACCGTTTTCCAGTTTCCTAGGACGGTCTCCTGCTCCTTAAACACGTGGCGGCATAGCACTTACCCAAATATAGGCTGTTCACTGATTCACCATAGCCATCAGCAAGAAACAGAACTAAGTTTGGATTGATGCTCAACTTTGATGGCGATCTTTGTGAAGGATTTGCAATTTAACATTTATAAGAACCTGTCCTGATTGCTTGTACAATAATTGAACAATTTAAACATTTGAAAATGTGTTGATTTATGGTACTTCAAGTGAACGTGCCTGTAAAAATGGCATGCATTTCTTGTAAACACCAGTTTATAGGAAATAATAATTTTTATATATTATGTTGAACTTTTTGAGACTTATGGAGAAACCAATATATGCTGCATGCGCAGATGGAACCTACTGACAATAACAGAGGACTACTCATCTGAATTATCTGTACATCTGAAATCCGATTTTTGTGTAATAAACACTTTTTTAATGAATTTGTGTACATTCTGTTGTATTGCAATTGTGTCCCAGTGACATTAGTGACACATGCTAGGGTAGGAATTAAGGGTTAACTATTAGGAATAAATGCGGTGTCTGGGAAACATTTGTTAATGCGATTAGATGGACAGATAGTAACGTACCGTGTTCTCTGGCTGAAAACCGTATGAATTCTGTTTTAATCATTATTATTATTGTTATTATTATTATTATAACCGTGGTTGCACTGAGCCATATGTCTAGCACTATAGCTACGACAAGTAGAAATCACAAGCACACTATCTCACATAGATTTATTTCCACTTTGTGACTATGAATCGTGAGTCAATTGATGTGTTCTGCTGATATGTTAGATAACTCGAAACGCTTTATAATCGCAATACTATCTTTGAGGTGTGAACATATTTTATTTGACTACAAAATGGTGTTTTTATCAATGAGCTTCTCCGAATATCTACTTTTACTTTGTATTGTAGTGACCCATTTTATTACTCATCATCGTAGTATACTTTTACTATATAATTGGACTTTGATTTGTTTATCACTCTGAAGATTGCGTGTTAAAAATTGATACTTTGGTACTCGCTCAATTTTTGAATTCTGATTGCTGCCATAATACACGATCGTATTCCTTCGCAAGTGCCTTTTGAATTACGTTGTGGATGTCGAGTAATCACAACGTTAGGACACAATTATGAACGCGAAGAAGTACTAGGATATACGTGTACGCTTATTTGATCAAATAGAGTAACACAACAGTATTTCAAAGATAGCCTCATATACTCTGTACCTCACAACTTACGCGAAGGCTAATATTCAGTCTAATCAAGTAGAATATACAAACGAGTAACGGGGAATACATTTATCCATGAATTAACATGTAATACAAAATCAGTGGCACTGGAAATCTTTTTCTTTAGCACCCAACTCCATGAAATCCCAGTGGCACCTGTGGCACAGTGGTTAGGACTCTCGCCGACCATGCGGATGGTCCAGGGTTCGATCCCCTGCCGACGCATACCCGATATCTATGGTCGGCCTGCAAGATTTGGGCTACCGATATCCATGCTGAAAATTCCATACTTGTACTGAAAGTAAGAAGTGGTATCAAGCTGTAATCAAAATAAAATAAATAAAAAATTACCTGTAAAAGGACATAAGAATTCTAAAGGTGTAGACATGGTTACCACAATAAATACAAAATTTAAGTGCTAGAAAACACGAAATGGTGAGTTAAATTGTGCATACTCACGTCAGTCAATATTTTTCAAACAGAGAGAATGGACATTGCATCTTCCTGTAAACATCAAGCCCATGCCGTAAGAGAAGCAAATACTATGTGTGGATAATTCCTGAGTATTTCTGTAGATTTCCCCTAAAGAGATACATGTAGAGGAGCTTTGAGACCATCACGAAAAGCACACAACAAAGTAAGTGGAAATAATTAACAAAACAAGCCAGCCTACCTCATCAGATCGATGTCTAAATGTGTCTCTAAGTAACTTGGCATTTTCTTAACGAAACAATAGGTATTTCAACTTTTGTATACTGGCCGTAAAAACCGCCTCCTAAGGACACCATCTTTTGTTTCATTCCATCGACTTTTAGCAGGGAGACAAGCATAAAAGTGTGTAACACAACGAATACTTACCAAAAATTGAGGTCTCTTCAATAAGTGTAGTATGTAGGCACTAGCCGATCAAATGATCTACGGCCGCATGCAGGCTGCCGACGAATTATATTCTGATGTCGTTATCGAGCGATTTGAGCAAAACAAAGACGAACAGTCTTTCTTGTGGATATCGACGCGTTTTGTTTGAGCGATCTAATCAACATGGACGCCCTGGAGCATAAGTGTGATGGTTTGAATCTTGAAAAGAGGCGCTAATCCAAAAGCCGGTGGCCTCTGGACAGTGGTATCCTTGCCCTTGTGTCCTTCTTCTATTGAGACCATTGTTATTCATAAAGTGTTCCAACGACATCTGCGTTCTGCTTTTCACTCATATTTTGTCCCGGAGTACATGATATATCATTGTCTCTGCAGTCTGCGAATGAAGATATATATATTATCATAAGGTTAGTATTCCAAGTGTTTACTGTGAAGGCGATAACGTCGTTATTACAAGGTTTAACTTTCAGCATGTTAGCGTACAGCATTTCGTTTTTAGTATCATCGTTGTGTTTTGTGTAATTGTGTCTCACCCTTTGGATGTTTTCCAGGCCCTACTCAATTTTCTTGCTCTGACGTGCTGTTGAAGATCATGTACTGGAGTGCCTGCTGTGGCTTAGCTTTGATAGAAGAAGCAGACACACTGAGGAATCTCCTTTCGTTATGATCACTTCAGTGCGCGAAAACGTATTGCTAGTTAGCATTGGATAGACTAGCAGCTTCATGTAGCACTCTGTAAAGTTGCGCTTATCGGGGATTTGATGAATTTCCTCCGAATTTTTACATCACTTTAGCACTAAATTACCCTCATACTTCTCCACGTGGTACGTGCACACGTTTACCTGCACCTATCGTTTCCAATGGAGATTGCGTCGATGGAACTCCTTGAAAAGACTAGGTTTGATAGATTGGTATCTATAAAAGGAGGGGACCATCTGCTTAAGGACGGAAGTATTTATATAGTTATGTTGTCTACGCTGTGTGGCTGATTTGCGACATCTTCAGAGTATGCTTTGACACGAAGTGAAGTCATTTTAATACCTTATAAATAATGAGATTGCCTCTGTTGACGATCTTTGTTGTGGTTGATTGTTAATTTGTATTTACTGACTTGGAATCAGACTCTTTTCAACACAAGACTTTTTCATTTAGTCAACTTGGTCTGAGTGAATATGTGTGTTGATTTTAGATGTTTCTATCAACCAGGTTTCAAGAGATTCCTCGCCACTTTTGGTGTCTTCTGTCTGCAAGATTTGTACAATTTCACAGTCGAATCAGTGTTCGTAGTTGTTAGCATGCATGAATATGAAAAAAATGAATATCGTGTCTTTTGACTGAGATGATGTCAGTTGATTTCCTCCATACATTATTCAACTATTTTTTCTGTGCTTGTTCGCTTGACCATCTTCTTTAAAAATGGAGTTTTGATCTTGGATTCAACTCTCGTTGTTGTCGTCAAATATATTGATTAGGTTGTGAGTGTTTTCTGGACCATTTCTCATTCACACAACGTATCCGATTTTAATGTCGATATCTGATAAAATTATGGATTCAAGTCTTTGCATAACAGCCTCAACAACGGGGCATCATATGGGGGATCTCCCAGCGGCACTCCAACTAGCAACTGAAGTGTTTTAACCTGAAACTGTGACCACAGCACGAAATGATTGAAATTATAGGTAAATGGCGTTGGTGTTTCAGCAGTTGGATGCTCGTCAACGACACATGTGATCCGGGGTTCAAGTGCTGGCCAACACACTTCTCGCCTAACCGGTAGCAAGCCCGGTAAGGGAGTGAGGAAGTTTGGGTGTGAGTCCCGCAACCTCAGTTCTCAGAATGTTATACCACTGCTACTGCAGCTTTAGAGCTGAAAGCCCTGTGTTCCACTCGGAACTCAGAGAAGTGTGTCAATAAAATGGTAAGGGTAGATGCCAGGTGAGAGCCCTATGGAGTGTGAGCTGATTAATTCAATGACTTAACACCTAGAGAAGAGTTGCTCTAAGCCCCAACGATCAATGTAAACAACTTCGACTACCTATCCAATAAGCTATCTGACCTGGAAGGAACAGTCCTCTGTTTTATGGATTTACATCTACCTACCCGTGTTGTTCATTTCCTCCATGAATTATTGACGCCGCTTCCGGTCGACCATGTCGGTGTGCTTCTGCATGTAATAGAGCCTTTGTTCCTGTTATACTAAGGCGCTTCATTGTGGCTATAAGAAATGATTGTGTACATGTTCCTGATACCTCCTTCTTTACCGATAGCTCAGTTCGCATTCATGACTGAAAGATTTGTGAATGGTTTACATGAAAATTGGGGCGACACCTGCCTAAAACATTTACTGTGAAATTAACTGCATTTCTAGCTCCATGTCAGGAGACAAGATTGGTTATAGTAAATGGTATGACCATAAAGGAAATGTAGCTAGTTAACAGTTATTGTGTATGTTTTGGTTTCAAAAGCGTTACACTTGTTTGTGTTGATAAAATATGCACTATTTTGGACATACTGTTATGAATTAAGTTTACTTAAATTTAATTTAATTTTTGTAGTTGGTGTATTAATGGGAGTTTATTATTAGTACTTTCCTAGTTAGGAAGTGCGCGTATGATATGTATGGGAAATTTTAGAAGAGTGAAATATAATAGAAATGATGAGAAAATACACTGAATCCCATGTTGGCTACTTTTCCCTACTTATTCCATCTACCCAATGGTTTCAATAGAATTTCTCTTGTTTTCGCTTATTCGACGTTATAAACGCACCGTCTTCCTTTCTGGTGGTTTCCAATGGTTCTCTGACTGATATCAACCCGTGGTCTAACTTGCAAATCAACTCATATAAATAAAAGCCACTATTATTTTAATTTCGATTAATTTACCTGAGGAATTTCGGACCAGTTTGTTGAACAAAACATCGGAATTACTCATTTCATTTTCGCTGAGATTTTACAAATATTATTTCTACAATAACATAGAACTTCCTCTTCCCATCGGCTACCTGGAAGAACTACTTCTCAGAGGTACGTTTAATATACAATTAAAATTCAGTCAGCAATAATACGCAGAGAGTGGCGATGTGAATATGCCGTTTCCTCTTTGTCCACCCTCGGCTGACTGCTTCATGGCGAGTCTTGAAATCTACATTCTTGTTCGTTTGATCAGTCAACTGCACCTATGCAATAGGTACACAGATGAAAACTCGATCTAGACTACCTCCTAAAACCTTCCGACATCGCACACTAATCGATAAAATTCACTCTAGAACGAGAGTCACACATACTTTTTCCATTCCTGCATGCACTACTTAACAGAACACAAGACTACTCGATCCAAAGATCAAAACTATCGCAGGCTAACATGGACTGGACAGTTTATCATCTTCCAGAGCTTTGCTTCTCTGACCCAAAAGCAAAGCTTAAAACGTACGTTATGCTCAAGGATTCGAGAAATCTGTTTGCAAGATACCATACGTTATGAATTAAAATCACTGAGCGAAACCCTAGTATAGAACGGGTATCCACGCAGATTTGTCTACAGATACATGAAAGAAAACCCCTTGTCACCGAAAATCGCCAACATACCTAAGCAAACTCTCCTCATGAACCTAGAATTCAAAGGTGACAGTGAAGCAGAAATCCTTACGATCCTGCCTTCAAAATGTCTGAAGAAGATATTTCAAGCATCCATCTTATGTATAACATTCTCCAGCAGACAGGTAATCCAGTCAGGAATTAAGGATAAGATACCGATTTTTACCAACTCAGTATGCATTTATCAGTTTACTTAATTTTATAAAGCGATATATATCGGCCCTACACAGCAACAAGTCCATGAACGTATTTTTGAACACTGTCCAGTGTGGTTAAGGAGAAGAGAAGAATACCAGTATTTCTATCCTCGAACACCTTGTCACTTTTGAACCTCGAGGAACCCGGCCTGAATTTTATTGCCTCGCAGCCATCCCTCAACAAAGTTCATAATGTAATATCAACACAGAAAGCCATTTAGAAAAACAATAATTTATTCATTTCACATCAATAATAATAGCATGATCAGTCCACATGACTTCGAGAAGTCCATTCACGACAGATGAAAGTAGGTGATGGAAGCTTTATGCGAATTAGTAAAAACGTCTAATGTGCGTCGTCTCGCCACCAAATCTACCATTGAATTGTCGACGTGAAATTGGAGGAACGTCAACAGTGTCGACAAGAACGGCTCGTTTCACCAATTCATCTAATTCAATCAGAAATAAACAATAAATAGCAAGCGTCAGTGACGTGCACACACAAATATTCCTACTGTGAATGTGGAAATAATCTTGTGGTTAATTCGATTCACATTTGGAGTAAATTAGATGCAACACTGTGAGGAATGCTGAATATTCCATGCTGTAATAGTAGTACTGTTTTTAGAATAAAGCCGACTGCGATTATTATTATTATTATTTTCATCATTATTGCATGAGAGTGTGTTGTAATATTAACAATATTTGTGAGTGAGTGAATGACTGAGTGAGTGTAGAAGGAAAATGTGTCAGAAGTTCAATTTCATCTAGCACCGCGAAAAACATAATTGAGCAGTCAGAATGAAACACAAACACCAGTCTACTCACCTGTTCTCTGTTTCTGATTTGGACGTGCCTCTGAACAACTGATGACCAGTAACGAGAGTATGCATAGACCGAGGAATGGGATCTACATTGATGTTTCAGATGAGAATGCAACTTGCCTTCATCGTATTCTTCTCGTTTCAGATTTTCTGTTTGAGATTTCGCCTTACGGTTAGGCGGCATGTGTATATATATGGTTATCGGGAAGAGAATTTCACTAGCTGTTTCTCATGTTTTTCGTGTTTAGGTGAGAATGTTGGTTGTTTGTTGAATGGGAATAATCATGAGATACACATTAAATCTATTTGCTTCACTGTGAGGATAGTCAACGAGAATGCACTTTCCCACGTTAAAGTATACCTAGAATTCCAATATTCACATTCTATTTCAATGTTATTCAAATTCAGTCCTCTCACTGATGATGTACTTTTCACAATCCTGAGAACTATAATTGAATTGAGGTCATTAAGGATTTCACTAAGCACTTATGCAGATTTGTGGATTGTAAAATTCTCCTCATCCACTTTATTATTCAGACAATCCCAACTAACATGCATCTCAGTTAGTTATGAGTGCAGTGGCTGGTTTATTTTCGAAATGCCTGAATACAGTTTCGGGTTGGTTGACGAGAGATTGTGTGACAGTTTAGACTCGCGTGAAAATGCAATTTCCAGTTCAATATTCAGCTGATCATAACCCTGAGTGTTGGTTCGATTCATCCTCCAACTAAGCCTCTTTCCTTCGTCAATCATCACTTCGAGCACACACCTGTATCTCAGATAACATGTCATGACTGATATTTTCACACATGTACATAAGTGATTGTTTGTTGAGTGGAGAGTTGACTTTGAGAATGGCGCAGGAGAAGGGTTAACAGATGTCAGTGGATTCTCGCACACCTTTCAATCACTCTTTCACATATGGACAAATTCGAAAAAAACAAATTAACTAACTCATGACATCGTCGGTAGGAACATTAGTTCGCAAACCAACAATATCAATGGAAATAGTCACATTTCCTAGTCGATTAGTCGATTAATTCAGAAATTGCTTGTAACAGTGTTTCTGAGTTAAAGCCAATCTCCAACTGGCCTTGAATGCATCCGCACAAATCATAGGTAGGTAGTTAGGTGATCATGAAGACGATTCATCGCAGAGTTCAGTTTAAATCACACTGATACCAACATAATTCCTCCACAATCTCCACTACTCCATCATTCATTGTATAAATGTATGCATTAAGGATACTTGGAGTTTAATGTTCATGAAGCTCTGAATTTCACCAGCTTCTCTTGACATTATTATTGAATCTGTTTTCCGGTGATGTATTGAAAGAATTAGAAGATATGCGAGTTTACTATGAAGCATTTAGTGGAGTCGTCAAATTACAGGTGGGAAGATGACAAACACGCCTACCACAAACATTGACTATCCTATCTGTGATGAACGAGATGAGTAAGGAATGAGTCGGACCGATATGAAGAAATCAGAGGATCTGCAAATTTCAGATGATTTATTACTGACATCGCATAAACTCAAAGTTAGAAAAACGATAATTAAAAATCTGGTTGCAGAAGCCGTGACGTAAGAACCTTACGTGAACACAGAGAAAACAGGGTTAATGGAGCTATCACGCCAACAACAATCTGCACCAGTCAACATCTCTGCATGAAATACAAATCGCATCGTCTCTTTCAACTGCATAGTCAGCGTTGTTCGAAACACAGGCAGCACAGATAAAGTTTTCAAGGACACCCAGATATGCGAATCCGAATATAGGCTCGTCACTCTGAAATCCGTGTGGTGGGTGATCCGCAGAACTTTTCACAAAGCAGAACAATTTCGAGATTTCAACACTTAAATCAAGTCTCCGGTTTCGCGTCGCTCAGAGACTCGGAGCCACGGTACAATTCCGTCAATACTCACCCTCATTCGATCCTGAAGATAAGATCGCCGGTCGGAAAGAATAAGAAAGCAACGAGGAACTCTGGCAGCGAAGCAGACAACAGCCTACTCGCCAACAAATATGCCGAAGGAAATGCAGATAGATTAGAGAAACGCGAAGGAGACGTTGAAGTGACATGCACGCACTGCAGCCCGTCGAGTGGAACAGAAACAGGGAAATGACGAAATGGGTGTCCTAGTGTGATAAGGAGAAGATAATGTCAAGGGGAGACGAATGCTTGTAGGAAGTTGTGGAGCCAATCGAGGGTGATGGTGCGGAATCGAGTGCAACGGTGGTGGGCTGTTCAACCTCAGTGTTCCAGTCTCAATGCAAAGAATGAACAGTAATAATGATAGTGATGGTCGAAGTAGTACAAAGAAGTTGTCATGCATCAAGAGCCTCGAACGAATTTACCGATAAACACTCTGTGTGTCGACCGACTTCACAAACATACAGCTTGAGGAAGAAAACTGGAGTCGAGTTCATCACAATAATTAAAAATGTAGAACACACAACGATATTTTCAACAGTTTGATCGCCTACCATTTTATGTCAAGCCAGCACCTGCTATCCTCCTCTGAATTATAGACGTGATACTGGTTAACCATACTGGTTTTTCTACGAACCAAGACAACAACATTTTGACAGTCTGCAGTAAGTCTCATTCTTCTGAGCCAATCCGTGTAATTTCATGGAGAATCTCAGGTGTTGACTTTTATTCTCCGGAGTGTGTGTAGGTCCCTCAAGGAGTTAGTTAACTTTCCCAGTTTCACCTTATCGAACAGATCCAGAAAATGTAGCCAGCATTTATTTAGAATGCTGAGCAAATACAAACTGATTTGCGCAATAAATTGGCCAGGTAACTTACCTCATGAGAGTAAGTTGACTGTGTTATCCGACTGAAAACCTTCTTCGGAAGGGGAATGCTCCAGCAGTGTACACCTGCGAATATTCCTCAGAAATGTGCATTCATTCATGTGTGCTTGGATAAAATCACTGTAGCAATAAATACACAGTAAGTCTCTGAACTGCTCCAGATGTAGGATGAATGCACACAGATACATGCATTCTGCAGTTAACAGTTGGAGAACTTGCATTGCTTTACTCTCCATTGGAATCAATGCAATTCATGCATTAACTATCAATGAATGTAGATCGTGTTTCTTACTCCACATTCTGAGTGACTCTGTTATGTGACAAATCACACAGTTCACGAGATGCAGATAACTCTGTGGTTCAACACGACCCCCTGAAATATCGTCCATCTTGATGTATTACTCAGGAGTGAGTAGTGTTCGCCAGTCATGTATTGGTCCCTAGTCATCTACTTATTGTGTTTTACGCCATTTTACTCGTCAGGCAACCCCATTCGATAATCGAGAAGACAACATACAGTAGCATGCAAGATTGTATTCTGATCACGTCTAGTCAGTGCTTATCGACTACCTCCAGTAACCAAAGCCAATTACTGGTCTGCTCCATATGTACAAGTGTTTGTTTCTGCCAATGGGAATTCGTAGTCTAAGGAATACTTGGAAATGAACTGCTAAAATAATCGAGGTGGATATTTGCCAGAGTATATCGTTGTGAGTAATCATGCGATATCCGACAGTTACGTGACATCTACATTGATTCAGATCAGAAGTGATGGTTCTTAACATCGTGTTGAATCCATGCATCACACGTCTGCATTCAATATCAAGTTATCATCACTGGAAACACGATATTTATGCATGTTCCAAATGATTCATTAGAAGCCAGTTATGGCGTGTGATCCATTTTACTCTCCATCAGATTAGAGTATCACAAACATTCGTCAGTATTTGGCGTATTATTCCGACTGCCTTTTCCAACAACCATCGTCTCAGAATTGCCACTTAAGTATGATAACTTCAACAGTTGAAATACCCACTGCTCTACACACTAATCCAACACAATCATACTTCAGAACAAACACGGATTGGGATTCAGCCATGGTGGTGGAGGTGTTTGTAGAATAACACCGAAAGCAGCCACATTCACACAATTCAGTAAATAATCTCTATCTGCTCACATAGATTACAATAACATTTCTCATCTTCATGAAACATGTGAGCAGAGTGAACCAGAATTTTGAAGCACGTGTTTAATTTGCCCTTAAAGTGCATTCAGCGCTTCCGCTCTCACAATGAAGATGACAAATTCGCATAGTTATTATTTTCACTGTACAATGACCGTACTCACATGAATACATCATATGAAACTTGATATGAAATTCTACCCATTGAAAGCGTATATAAACAATCGTCGACAACCTCTTACACAACATAGACTGAGCTCAAGCAAGAAGATCAGAATGAAGGTATGTGGAATTTCCGTCTGAATTTTTGAAGCAGATCACATTCGTCAGTCTGTCAATACTGTTGGTACTGACTGTCGGTTGTTCAGAAGCACAACCAACACTCGAAACCATAGCAGGTGAGTAGACTAGTGATTATATGAAATACAGCCTTCTCAATTCTCTTATCACCACTAATATTCACTATTGATTTTTGAGGAAATTTCCATTCTCCTCACATTGCTGAACACTGTGACTTATGCCACAGTGATAAATTTAGGTGTATCACCAGTTTATGCAATTCTTCTCTATCTCTTTGAATTAGATACATTGAAAAGATCAGTGGGAGACAAGCTTGATGAAATCTCTCGCATGATACATGAAGATAATCTGCGTAATGAAGGTGAATCACATGAAAGGCGTTTGAAGTGATCCTGTCTGTCAAGAAACCGGATCAATCCTACATCCATATTCTTCACGAAGCTACATCTCGACAAGGTGTGATGTTATGCGTTTATCTGTGAACAGTGGTTAATAAACAGTTTTAATGATGATCGGCGCTTCATTTTGATGTTTTACAATATGTTGTGGATGGGAAGGCTTGTGAGACGAGAGATACTAGAAATATAGATTTGTGCTTGTGACTTACCGACTGAAAGTCATGTGGTATTCTTCCTGTAAATGGTTCTTCTCTATACGCAGTCTTGTCTGCAGCAGTGTGAATCGGTAAGACGTGTGTTAACCCATATATCAATATATGAATGAGGGACACAAATAACATTCCTACAGTGCTAGTGAACATTAACATTCATACCACTCTCCCCATTCCAGCTAATTTATCTTGTTCCGTTGGAAAGCTGATGAGTTCAGGTGTAGGGAATCCTCGAAATTGAAATCATCATTTCAAGTCAATGGCTAGCTGCAGAGTGAGAAGTGTTTATTTCTCAAGTCTGCACCTATTCCATGCTATGAACATGAGATAACCCCGTTGGAATACACTCTTAATTCATATTCTCACCTTCAGCCAACCGCCAACCAATTGGAATATTTCATTTTCACTGACCTAGTCGAATTTTAGTGTGGCTGAAAAGATGTAGAAATGTGATGTGTGTATCCTTAATAAAATTCCACATTAAAACAGTCACATGCCAGTCTATGTCTGTCGATATTCACGAGACTCAGTGAGGCGGAAGGCATTAGGGACGAATAATTGCATCTAATCGTATCAGTTGAGTTGTACATCAAGTACAGTGTTATTATACTCACGTACACGTCCACTAGGTGCATATCGAAAGCCGACGACAACATCTCACAAAGATCGTCATCGTCATCATCTAATTTTATTACAGTATGAGGATTATCCCCATGCCCTCTACACCAGCTCAACACATACTCATCTATTTCAAAGTATGTTAGAACAACAAAAAATAAATCTAACTTGGAAAACGTAAGACGACAAAAGACTGAAGTTAGGACTGGTTGAAGGTTGACGGTGAGTTCTCATAAGTCTATGCAGCCAGTGAGGAGAGGATCATCTAAGAGTATGCCTATAATTGATTACTAACATATACTAATATATTGAATTGAGAATCCTTAGATCATTCAGTCGTCCTTCTTAGTGTTCGTAGATGACGCCACCGTCGGGAGCCGTTTTACGACGGTTGTGAATGACTTGTACAGGAAGAAGGTTTAGATCGATTGGTTGAACGGTACACAGATTGGTCCTTGAAATCTATTATGAGGAATAGTGTTGTCACGTGTATGAATTATAACGACATGCACAACTACACAACAAACAGCTTCACACTACTAACAAACATCGAGCATAAGGTATCAGGAATGGTTGTGAGTCATGATATGAGAAACGCAGAAATGTGTAGGGCGATGGATGAGAAACGGTTTCAGAATAATACAGATTCTCCAAAAGGCCATTGCACGAATTGACCTGCAAGTGTGACCAATCCGAAGTTAGAAATCCGCGTAGTAGGCCAAAGATTTAAATGCGAATCAGTGGATTCACGAGGCACTTCTGCTAAATTATCTGTATGATTACATACCACCTATTTGAGATGGAATAATTCAGGTGTCCATTTATCCCGCAAATTCCTCCCCTCAAGAACCAACCACTTCCTATAACATCAATTCAAACTTCCAAGGAACGCACGGTTGAAGCTTCTGTGTGTGAAAGCACACTTCTCGTGAAGAATCGTGTACCACTGGGAATCTCCGATATCATTTCAACATCTTGTTTAGAATGATTCAAAACACCAGTGAACGGCAATTGCACTTGAAAGTGAAAAGACTGAAATAAACACTGAGCCTAGTATCACTGGGCACCTACAAACTGCAAAAAGACAGAAACTATTTCATTTATTAATTAACAGACTGAAACCACGAATCACAACTATAGATGACACATCAGTATTCATGAAGAGATGCAGAAGTAAACGTTAACACTTAGAATTTCAGACTCAGATGGCATGACAGTGCACACTGGATAACTCAACGAAAGATGCATGCAATGAAACACAAGTCAGCAGTCTGCTTGACCAATGAAATATGTTCTGATTTTCAACGAATAAATATTACTGTATCAGTGTGTGCTTCTACGCATTAGAATATCTAGTGCATAGTTCCATTTCACTGTTTCGACACGATCGACAATTAAAATCCCAGAAAGATAGAGGCGAATATGAGGGAGGTAAATCTTTTGACGCAAGTCTAATAAGTATATTCTGCGAAACAGTCTTACCTCATCAGATCAATGTCCGGACGAAATGAAGAATGGCGTGAAATTGCTCTTATTTTACGAATTGATAGTAATCATGATTTGAAGATACTCCTCACCTGAAGTTCACATCACCTTGATGCTTCTGTTTACAATTTCACTGTCTACTAGGTTTCTCTTCCAACCGCCTCCACCACTGAATCAAATTCAAATTAACCCCCTCACATATAGCGCATTATATGAATGATACCCTGATGGTCTCGGAATCTGCGTGAAATGATGATTGATAGTCTTTGCTCTGAGTAACAATCAATTATTTTCGACAGGTGAAGAGAGCCAACTGAAAATTCACCTGAATGCGTTGAGATTAGTCAAGTGATTAACGTGAACAAAATGGCCAAGTGCTCAATAAACTACTCGTAACCTCATTTATAATTCACTAGGGAATATTTAACATTGAGTGATGTGCTCAAAATAAAAAGTAGAGACTAGTAATACATATCTATTCACAGAAAGCTACGGAGAGGTAGGCCAGAAAGGATTCTTATAGCTTTCCAGTGCGTGTATCCACATGATACGTCTCAACAAATCGAAGCAGATATTCACAAAACCCTAATCACCTGGAACTTCGTAGGTACTAGTGATTCTGTCGAGATAAGCAAATCCTAGAAAGACAAAACAAGTATGTCAAAGACACGAAATTCACCCCGATCCGTCAAGGCGACTGTTAACAACCTTTTACTTCAACGGAATTTCTCCACACAGACAGAAGCTGACAGCAATCTCTCACTCTCATTGCAACTGTATTTAGTGTTTCTACTGTAACTGGACATCAAACAAGTTGATAAGTAATCACACGACACAGTGGCAATCATTCGGAAAATATTGTTATTATTATTTTGATCAATAAAATTAAAGGATGAGCAGTATCAGTACTGTAGGTGAATCTGATTGTGATCTCTGGCATCACGTTGTGTTTATGGGCGATAAATTCTGCTCGGAACGTAATCAGTAAGTCATATTGCACTACTGTGTATGTTGTCTGAAATGAACTTATTCTATCATGGAATTATACTCCATCCACATCAACGTCGGTGATACAATGATAGAATAGGTACCAACCATGTATGCGATTCAGGTGAGATTTCCAGTCGATGCAATGCGAAAACTCGCCTTCCTCACTAGTCAGTAGAGAAACAGGAACAGAGAGAGGTCAACTGGCTAACCATGTGTAGAGGAAACCACAGATGGTGAAACTTCATAGCGTGAAACGAAATGATGTCGCAATGGCGAAGCTCGGAATTCGAAGAAGGCGATGACAAATCCAAATATTTTATAACAAACTGGCATTATTGAAGGAATAAGTGATTTCGATAAATTGTGACAACCATTTGATGCAGTAATAGTAGTTGTAGTAGAATTATTTCAGGGCTGTGAAATCATCTTTTAAATATCAGTGCTCAGAATGTTTCATCTGATAAGCAGTGGAGTTGATGAAAACCGATTTCAAGAAATCATACATCACATCATCCTGTTCAAACTGATTTCCAGACTTGATTCAAATTCATCACGGTAAACAACGTGATATGCCTCCACTGAAATTACTCCTACCGTCCATTTCCTTCATCAAAATGACACAAAATTTCTAGTGGAACAATGACTGTTCGTGTACAATTCACGTGTCTCAGTGTACCTAATATCCTTGAATATTTCATGCTTCCTTGAGGTTAAAATACGTTAGTGTTCATTCCATCTGAGTACTGAATGGAACACACAGATTCGAGTTAGAGGATTGAAGTTTGAGTAGAATTGAAGTCGTGCATTTACTGGGTGGCGCTACTTGTCTGAGGAACAACCTTCGTTCTTTTCCAGAATTCCTTCTATTCAGGCTGTGTGTGGTAGTGCATCAGGTGGCGAGGAATGGAAGTCACACCACATAAGAGGTTGGCCAACATTCTGCGACTGAATCACAGATACACAGCCCAATGCGTATCGCTTTCCTAAATGTTCTGTCAATAGTGATGACATACAATGAGAAATATTATGCAATCAATGCACACAAATAGGAAATAAGTAATTCTAGTATCAGACAGCAACTAAAGTAAGAGTGAGTTAGTAAGCTAGATGACGTAATATAATTGACTAAAATGTTTCAACTTAGATCAGAGGTAATTACAGGTAGAGACAAAGTAGAAGTGAAATTGAGCAAATAAGTTGGATGACGTAAGATAAATGACTAGAAATTGAGCTTTGTTCAAGTCAGTGACGGTGGTAGGAGGTGTATAACTTGAATCGGGTGGAGGTAGAGAACAAGAAAGTTGAAAATGTAAAGTATCACAATTGAGAAGACAAAATAATACTAAGGAAGCGACAGAAGAAAAGATTAGGTAGAATTCACTTGTCGGCTAATAACATAGATTACGTCCATTGCAAGTGTAGTGATTGAACGAACTTCTTCTGTATGCAGAGTTCAGGATTTAGCAAGTGAATCGCCATTACTTCTGCAGTTTGAAGAAGTCTGATTCGTACACCTACAGGAAGAATATTTCTTACTGTGTTACTAACTCAATCTTACTTTAGTTTCTGTCTGATTAACTTTGTTTCTATATTCCATCATTCTTGCATCAACTAATCAATTATGTAAACTTGACAAACCTCATCTATACACACACAAATAATTAAATATAAATGCGACTGTACAGCTATGTGAATGAATTTGCCGAAAAGAGTCTCTTCGCTGAAGGTCTTCTTTTTTTCATATGACTCAATGGGGATTTTCAATTCTAGTATCCCCCAATTCTCAGTAACAACAGCATTTCACCTCATTTGTATTCCTCACAAGTGAAAAAGCATGAGACTAGGAGAAGGGAAGTGTAGAGGAGAGATCTTTATCAAATTCTCAGCTGACGGTTTTATATTCACCAGTTGGACTATGGTAAAGATTAAAGCTGTATGACTTCTACATGGCATCCACACATGTCAACACTAACAGATTTCGACAATTACAAGAATGGTCATTTACGGATTTCGACTAAACGAAACATTTCCGTTAGTCAACTTAAAGTCAATTTCATCCTCAATCAAAGATTAGTACTCAATTCACGAGTTCCGATAACTTCTATGAGATGATTTGTTTCACACTTGCTCATATCAACAGACAGAGCAATGGAGGAGAAATAGTTCAAGTAGACAAGACAAATATCTACTAACCTAAACAATGACTAGTATGTAATGAAATGAGGGATTACAAGTGAATTTCATATATTCAGAAATTGTAAAATGTTGCAGGGAATGCGATTGTAGAGGAACGAAATGGAAATACATCACGTAGTGATGTCGTCATAAATATCGCCATCATTCAAAACACACCGGTTGTACAAATGTATACAACAAGATGAGTGTGAATCCACATATCAATAATGTGATTTTAATCACCTCACAGTCGGTTGACGTCAGCTGAATGATGGTCAGAAGAAAATTCCTATCTAACACTACCCCTCTGCATCAGTCATTTGCTCGTCATACAGAGGTGCTCAGCAATCCGGAAGTAAATTCCACTTCAATAGATTCGTTCTGGTTGCTTTACCCAGTAATCTCCTAATTCCCGTCATACACATAACAACCAATTCAACACGGAACATCTTAATTACCAGAGTATTAATCAGTTCATTCAATCTAGGATACCACGACACGACACATCCGCACAAATGATGGACGTAGTTATCGGAAGTTAGCGACTTCCATCTCATTGTATGCCTAACGCATCTTCTGAGATTAAATGTTTCTCGTGTATCCAATGGAATTCAATCAGTCTACGTGAATTCCACGTTCAATCAACTTCACTTGACGTCATTTAAACTGTACACATGCTTAACATAGAATCGTCGATCAAATGGAATTTCACATAATTGACGCTAACGAGATCACCAGAAAGTTGACAAAATCCGTATTCCAACATACACCAATATTCCACACCCCAAATCACACCGAAGATTCTCATCATCAATAACAGATTAAAATACAAACAATATCAGAGAAGGAGGAGAGTTTATTCTTCACAACACTCAATAATACGACAAATCTATGAATGGATGGACGGATAGATGGATTGATGGACTGAAGAATCGTCAAAACAAGATGTCGACAGCTGCTTATCACCACACTAAGGTTGGCCACCACTCGTCACATTCTCCACATCGTCTTTTATATCTGGAGAGTTGATCACCTCCTCAGCTGCTGCCTTGAGCACTTCTACAAGAGAGAGAGAGAAAATATCACACATTCAGCACACTCGGTGGAAGGAGATAGAAGTAGACAAATTCAGTAGGTGTCTGGGAGATGTGATTCGTGTTAGTGACAGCAGAGAAGGGAGATGTGAATCTCAACATCCTCAGATGACAACATCCAAATCACCAATTCCCGTCTCATTCAGTCGCCTTGAACACTTCACTCACTCTCACATACAAGCCAGTTGAACTAGAAATGTCACCACATGAACTGACAGACCACATAATCAATCCCACACTTCACAATATGTGAATTCATTTCAGACACCTCAATCAAATCATTCGTTGCATGCATGCATCACATCCGAAATCAGATATACACGAATGGGTGGTGACGATAAATTATAATGAAATAATTATCATTCTCACCATGTAACTGAATATTCGCCTATCACATCACATATGTTCATCAAATATCCTGACTTCATGAGAATCAAAGCATATCTCACCTGCAGCGACCAGATATTTCACAGCATCTTCTTTCGTAATACGTTTCGTGTCATCATTGGAGGTGCAAGCTGCGGAAATCATCAACATTGAAAGCAGTATATAGAGGATCTGTAAATGGAGACAGATAGCGAGAGAGACAGACAGAGTGAGAGATTGAGTGACAGGGAGAGGGAGAAGGAGAGGGACATGGATAGGGAGAGGGAGATGGAGAGATGGGTGGAAAGCAGAAAATAAACATGATAACTGTCATTCACATCGTCTAATCCTCACTCACCATTCTTTTTCAGCAGTCAAACCAAATGGTGTGAATCGACTTTCCCGTAGTCGTCGTCGTATAATCCATGATGCATGTGAGAGATGTATTTATACTGTTCAGGCGGTAGTGTGTGTGTATGTTTGTGTGTATGTATGCATGCATGCATGCATGTTACAGGTGAAGTGTGTAATGAGATGTGTAGAATGACGATATGGTGTGGTCCACACACTGAATGAGAATACATGTCATGTAAGGGTTATTCAGTGAGTCAGTGAGTGAGTTAGTGTGTGAGTGAGTAATGGTGTCAGTGATGTATTTAGTTATTCACTATGCAGAATGATAATTCATTTGTGAATGAAGTGTAAAGAAGAGTATTTTGGAGAGGACACTTGACCTAAAGCTAATTTTTGTTGCTGTTATTATTGTGATTATTATTGTGAGATGTGAATTATTGAAGTTGTCTTCTCATTTCCATTGAATGACCTATTGATATTTTCACTTTCTGCAATATTGAGAAAACCCTGTAATCAACTGAAGTGTGTTGTTGATTGTATTAGCTGAGAGACTCTTCTGGTTGTTATCTCAGTTGAGATGTTCCCAATGGACATTGATTTTATATCAAATGTAACAAGAATATCTTATTTCAGAGAAACGCCTGAAAAGTTTCAAAAGACGTTCATTATGCAATTCAATGTTTGGTCCATGAACTATAATGTCGTCTTGGTAACACTCAACATAATCTGATATATTACTTTTTGAAATATTGCAGGTGAAACCTTTAAATCAAAAGGCAAGAACATATACTTGAACAATCCAAATGCAGTATTAATGGTTGTTAATGCACTAGACGCTTCATCAAGAGGAATCTTTAAATAAGCATCTTTTAGACCTATTTTGGAAAAGTATTTTGAACCATGTAGCTTGTAGAGAACGTCCTCGTTTTCTAGCTTAGTTCAACTTTGCTGTGGTTGACGAATATTGAGTGTAAGGCGGTAGTCACCACAAATTTCTGGTGTTTTTCCATCTACCTTGAGTGACGTCCCAATGGGAGTAGCCCAATTCGAAGATTCAACTGGCATAAGTATGCTCTGCTCAACCAACTTGTCCAACTCTTTCTTAACTGCATCTCGCAAACCATATGGAATGAATTGGCGCATTAGGAAGACAGGAACACCCTCTATTTCAAGATCTATCGGCTGAATCTTCATGCCACTTACACACTTTAAACATCGGAGAACTATCTCTCTGAACAAGGTTCATCAAACAACTGTGTGCTAAGGGGTATTTCAACATTCAACAATCTAAGAGTTTTTAATGGCAATAAAAATGTACCGTAATCACTAACAAGAAATGGGATATTCACAAAACTACCACTGTCTGGCTTCAAACCAACGTTAGTAGCACCAATAAGAAGTAGTTTATGACCCGTAATACCTGTAATGGAACTAGTGGTAGT
Organism: Trichobilharzia szidati; assembly: GCA_944472155.2. Taxonomy (NCBI): domain Eukaryota; kingdom Metazoa; phylum Platyhelminthes; class Trematoda; order Strigeidida; family Schistosomatidae; genus Trichobilharzia; species Trichobilharzia szidati. The sequence goes on from OX235271.1 coordinate 190,210,623, forward strand.
GTCTACCTGAGCTTGCTTACAAAGCGATAGTAAATCTTTCTTAGAAATTACAGATTCAGTACTCCCTGTATCAATTATAAAAGAGTGAGACTTGTCTGAACTAGTGTTGAAGGTTCTCATCAGATGCGATTCAGTGCTATGGAAAGTCGAAAGAGACTTTGACTGCTATAAGTATAAAACTTGGGCACTGTGGTAGAGTATAATTCCATAATGGATAAGATTTTATTTTGATAAATCACACAGTGTAGTATAGTTATATTAACTGATGACGTTTCGAGCAAAAACTATTGCTCATAATCATATCATACTTGATATGATTATGGAATTAGACTTTGACTGCATTTTATCAGAAACATTGGGGATTCATGAGAATTTTCATATGATGATGAATCGACTGTGGGCAATTTTTATATTAAGTCTAAGATTTCTTCAGTTTTCTCCTCTGAGAAATTTTTTTCACACCAACAAGTGTGGTCTGAAGAAATTTGATTGGCCTGAGGTGTGGGTGCCAGCTGATATAAATTTAGGAGGCCTACTAGAGAACGATGGATTACTGAACAGCGGTTTCCTCCTATTTTGGGACTTTTCCTCGTTGCACGTCTACCGGGATTCGAACGTTAGGCAGTCCCGTTAGCAGGTGAGTTTGTAGACGATTTAGCCTACAGAAAGTGATCTGAAGTTCCAGGATGGAGTCGTAACCAACAGACTCCCCACAGTCAGGCAAGATAACATTCGATCACCTATGTCACCGGCTAATGGTTGCGATTTGTATATTGCTGTTTTTTTATACAATTTATTAGTCATATTGTGTCTCAGAGTGGTTCCGGCTTATCTCCTTCGATGTTGATGATTTTTGTAACGGATTTCATTCATTCATTCATCCATTCATTACGGTCTTTTATGAAACTTTAACGCTGTCACTTGTTTTTGGCTCGTTAACTCAATAGTACAAAATGTCCACAACTGGTATGTGTGTCATGTTAACTGACTGAGTCGATCATTGTGAAATCTGTCGGAATTTACTTTCGATTATAGAAATTCGATTGTTTGTGGTATATTGGATATTTATTTTTATTTATTTTTATTTACAGCTTGATTCCACACCGTATTTTCAGTACAAGTGTGGAATTTTCAGCATGGATATCGGTAGCCCAAATTCAGGCCGACCATAGATATCGGGTGTGCGCCGGCAGGGGATCGAACCCCGAACCATGTGCATGGCCGGCGAGAGTCCTAACCACTGTGCCACCGACGCACATGTGAATGCTTGTCTTGACTTAAGGCCTTAAAATCTGTCACCCATTCTTCTTATCGCTTCATTGTATCGTGTTGCTTTACATGATTGCTTCCTATTACGTGATAACATGATGAAGTTTTCTATCATGCTACCATTTATGCCTTTTCGAGTAAGATTTCTCACTATTGTAACTAGTCATAAACTAACAAAATTATTTCGAATATTCCATTTCGCTCTCATAGCTGCATAATGAAAATTGATTTACGTCTAATATGTCACAAACTCGAAGACTTACAGGCGAAAACCAACAAACTGGTTGAAGAAGCAGCCAGAGAAGGCAGGGCTCCAGGTGAACATGGAGAAGTCAGAGGTGACGATGATAACCAACCAACAACAACAACCAGTACGGGTCACTGTCAATGGCTTAAATTTGACAGAGGCTACTCCCTTCACTTATCTAGGAAGCATCGTTTCAGCTACAGAAGACAGAATGGATGAAGGTGTCAAAGCCAGTTGGGATCGGAAAATCAAGGTACACCTTTATGACTTTAAAATCAGTTTGAGAATCTTCTGCATTCAACACAATGATCCAAATTCGAATTTTTATCATTAACGTTAAATTAGTGATTTCTTCCATATTGGTCTGAAACTTGGCGCATACATCAAGAAAAACATTTCCAATAGCCAGCTGCAGACTTTTATCAACAGCTGCCATCTTCTCTGGCTCCATACTGAAGATCAAATGAACAATCAGAAAGAATTAGCAACAAAGAACTATAGAAACAAACAAACAAAGAACCTATCGCTTAACAAATATGTAAGAGAAAATGGAGATGTATCGGATACAGGCCTAGGAGACCATCACAATGACATTGCACTCAATGTGGGCCCTCGTTCTAGTGGGATTAAAGTGTGAAACGACGGGCCGGTTGTTTGAGTGTGACATAGGGGAGATCAGGTAGAGAGGAGATGATGAGAGACTACTGGCAGTCGTGAGACCAGTGAAAGGACAGAAGGAAACAGAACAAAGTGTAGATGTGATGTTTAAGCCCTCCCTATGTTCCACTCGGAACCCAAGAGAACAGTAATGTTACTAATAATAAAAATGAAAATTATATTGGAAGCTAAAGTTTTTAAATGCGTTGAAAGCTTATTTTCATCTTTACACTTGAAATGTAACACTTCGCAATAGCTCCTAGTGGAATGCAGTTATCTGCGTTTCGTCTTATCCGCCTTGATTATCGATCAGCTGAGACGAGCTGGTGTTCTCGTTAACATCTATAAATGCCAATTATGAGTAGTATCGTCTGATTTCTTTAAACAGACGCCTGACAACAAGAGTACGCATCTATGACCAGTAAGGTGCAGCTACTTTAGACTACAGCTCAAAGACTACTATGAAATATCTCGGCACTTTCAGTTATTATTACCTTTATCTTGTTCCACACTGCACGGCTGAAACATATTCATTGTGATCATATAAAATAACGGTAATGACGCCTTCACTGAAGGTAAAGAAACAGTCAAACACTCTACCATGTTGATTCACTACGAGGTGAAAACATACTTGTCCAACTTTGTTTACCAAATTCTAGAATTGATACAGTTCTAAATCATACTTCAACTTTCAAGCCAGCAGTAGCGTAGAATGCTTCTTTCAACAGTTGAACATTCCACAAGGGACCAAGGTACTACCTCTAGTCATCCCTCGATATTATAACTAAGAAGCCCGTTTATACCTGCTGAGCATTTGTAGGATCCCTCTTGACAACATCTCGTACATTAGAAGCTTTGCAAATGCGATGTGTACTGCTAAGTATACTCCTATCCGACCTCAGTCCACAGATATGTGTCATCTACGCGTGATTAAAAATATTTTCATTTGAATACTTCCATCAAGACGTTATATGTAGGCTATCGGAACTACCTTACAGTATTACAAGACGGTCGAATGCATTATAGAATATAAGGGGCATGAAAATGCCTTTGCCACGGTTTTTACGACACGCAGATATGAATATGGTAATCTCATTGATAGGTACCGCGTCATACTAAATCATAGCACACTGTCAGACTAGATATTCGCAATAAGAGGCAGGGGCGACGGTGCCTAGAAAGCAAAAGCCTAGACAGAAACACTACTCAGAAGGTTTTTTGGCTGGTAGGATTTACAATTAAGTCTAGATAATGGAATTACCTACCGTATACAGACATGTTCCCATGTGTAGTTGAGTGGAATTTCGTTAACATTATTACTGAGGACGATGATCCAGTGGAGACGAATGGTACTTTTCCAATGTAAGCTTTATGTTTCATACGACATTAATAATTTGACAAGGACAGAACCCAGTGCGGCATCTGAAGACATCCCTTATTAACTTCTTATCTCTTCTTCCTCTCAACTCTGAAATAGTAACCAATAGTATGTTTATTTTAACTAAAATTGTCCCAATAGGAAGTTTTGTGATACATTGAGTTAAGCGTGCTTCAATATAATCAAATAGTAAGGATACAATGTAGATCAGTACGGTGTTCAGCGTGATGCGCAAGGGTTTCAGGCCTCAGGTCAAGCAATGAGTTATCACAAATTCAGTCTCAACGTAGGTTTTACTCATCGTCTTGCTGGTAGGTCATATTTCCATAAGTGGAAGCTTTAACAAATCTACAGTAAATGTGCTCAGTTATAAGACATTATTAAATCCTGGCCTGTCAGAATAGTGTCAGACATGCTAAGCACATTTACTATTAAGGCATATCTATAGATGGTCAGTGTTTAATCATCTCGAACTAATTCGAAATATGTTTACCTCCACTGGAGAGAAACCATGTCAACACCAACATCCATCAGGTGTCGATTCAACAAACTAATGTCAGCTCATGATGAAAATCCTGTAACCAATCAAATCCCTACAAACCAATACTTGAATATCAATGAGATGCTCACTAGCGACTTGCCCTATTCAGGTAGGTAGTTACCTGGGGTTCTAGTGAGAAGTCGTGACCAATAGGGTGCAGCAGGTCGGGCGTGAGGACAAATACTCGCCGAAGACATTGGCTAGGGGTCGCGCTATGTCGTGAATTGGCAGAAGTTAGAATTCATGGACCATTGGATCAGGTCCCAGTGGTTTAATGGTATACAAGCTCGCCTTGTAACCAGAAGGTCCTGGGTTCGAATCCCGGTGCGTGCGTACTTCTGAAGAATCCCAAGCTAGGACGAAACAGCTGTCCAGTACTCCCAGGTTTTCCAATGGTTCTCTAACTGATGTCAGCTCATGATGAAAATCCTGTAACCCAAAAGTGTTGATTTAAGCACACCTCAAGTCAATTATTCTTTTAGAGCAATCAATCAAACTGTCGAGCATATTAGCTAGTAAGGTCAATAGGTATCAGTGTCATTTATGAATTTAAGTTCAAATTCCATCCATACATATATGGTTCGATTGGGTAGTGTATCTGTGGAGATAACATGAATTCAAAGATGGGTAGAGTCAAACTGATGAGCAACACGGTTTCTTCACTCGTGCACAGTAGTGTATGTGTGACAAAAGTGTTCGAAATCAGAGAGATCAATTCACCTCAAAATACAGTAATTCATATTTGTGCCTACAAATGCAAGCACAATATTCCGTTTGATAGCATGACTGTCCCGTACATGAGAAACAGGACTATTTGCACAACATGATAGTGACTGTCATTCCATCTACCCAACGCATGTGTTCAAATAGATCTAATGCCTATGAGATCATAGCAACAACCATTCAAATATTTGCATTCATACGACAATAATGTTCAAATAACATAAATACACAATTCTGATGACTGTTCACAGCATATATCGGTGAACCAATCATTGAACTAAGTAAGCATCAACAATCGGTGTTTGTGGTCTCTTGATAAAGTAAAACACCTGGTATGGAAAAATTCATATTATATATTGGCTAGGGTAATTGGTGTCAGTTCACTCCGTCATTTTGTGCATGTTTGGCTTCTGTGGTATAAAATAGTTCAATTGGACACTAGCTAACTGGTGTCATGTGTATAGTCCTCTGTTTGCTGCAGATTGAATTCTATCGCGGCGTGGGTTTCTTCAAGATGGCAGATACACGATTTGCTGACTGATTGGTGAGTGCAAACAAGCACGAAACATAGGTCGGACAAGGCCTCCTTCCGGTTAACTCCAGTCATCTAATATCAACAATTGATTGTGGTACTAAATGTTTGATAAACATGCATAACGGTGTGATAAAAGAACCATCACTTTTTCGTTGCCTTCTCATGAACCGCGAAATTATTAAGTAAATTAATTTAAGTTTGTGTACAGAACAAATTTTGACATCCTTGCAAATTTTACGTGATGTCGGATGAGAGGAGGCTCCAGAAGGTTCAAGTTCAAACAGAAAATCGATGTATGCATATAGTGGTGAGGGAGTGGTGTGATAAAGACCAGATGTAAGTAGGTTGATGAGTAACTAATAAATTGACTACCAATGTGGTGACTTCATCTCAAGTCATGGAAACACGAGACAAGCAAGTTCGCTAATTTGAAGACGTTTGTCAATGTCTACCTAATGACCCGTATCAAGGAGATGACTGGCTACAACACGAATGAAAGCGCCTTCTCCCATGAAACGTAGACAGTTTGTTACGGATTCAGCAAATCAGAAATATGACCTACTTTCTTTTCTCCCAATGTAACTACTCTCTCTCACAAACGTGAGTTTGGATACATAGTTGGAGTTAACATGAGAAGCGAATATGTCCATATTTGATTGAGCTGAACAGCAAGATGTTTGATTAACGGGAACCAAGGTAGCTGAGGGATAGATTCTGGCTAATGATGCATTCAATCTTCTGTTTACGTGTTTCAGTATACCTAAATCCTGCAATATTTCATGGTTCCTTGAGGTTAAAATACGTTAGTCTTCATTGCATCTGATTACTGAATGGGGACATAGATTGGAGTTATAGGATCGACGTCTGAGTAGAATTGAAGTCGTGCATCTACTGGGTGGCGCTACTAGTCTCAATAACAACCTCCCCAAGATAGATCTCAAGGATGCTTATTTGCAGATTCTTATAGACGAAGCTTCGAGTGAACTAACAACCATTAATACTCCATTTGGATTGTTCAAGTGTAAATTCTTGCCTTTGGTTTAAAGGTTTCACATGCAATATTTCAGAAATTAATAAATCAGATGATAGACGCATTAGATGGTGTTGAGTCTTACTAAGACGATATTATAGTTCACAGACCGAACATCGAATTGCATACTGAACGTCTTTTGAAACTTTTCAGGCATTTCTGTAAGAAAAATATTCTTGTTATATTTGATATAAATTCAGTGTGCATTAGGTACATCTCAGATAAGACAACAACTTGAAGAGACTCACAGCTAATACAATGAACAATACACCTGGATTGATTACAAGATGTTCTGAACATTGCAAAATGTGAAAATATCAAGGGGTCATTCAATGGAAATGAGAAGACAGATTCAATAATTCACATCTCACAATAATAATTACAATAATAAGAGCAGCAGAAATTTCTGTTAGGTCAATTGTCTTCTCCAAAATACTCTTCTCTACACTTCACTCACAAATGAATTATCATGCTCCATGGTGACTAACTGAGTACATCACTCACTCACTCACTCACTGAATAACCCTTACATGACATGTATTCTCGTTCAGTGTGTGGATCACACCATGTCGTCATTCTACACATCTCATTACACACTTCACCTGTAACATGCATGAATGCATGCATACATAAACACAAACATACACACACACACTACGACCTGAACAGTATAAATACAACTCTCACATGCATCATGGATTATACGACTACGACTACGGGAAAGTCGATTCACACCACTTGGTTTGGCTGTAGATTGAGAATGGTGAGTGAGGATTAGACGATGTGAATGACAGTTATCATTTTTATTTTCTGCTTTCCACCCATCTCTCCACCTCCCTCTCATTACCCCTCTCACTACATCTCTCACTCTATCTCTGTCTCCATTTACAGATCTTCTATATACTGCTTTCAATGTTGATGATTTCCGCAGCTGGCGCCTCCAATGATGACACGAAACGTATTACGAAAGAAGATGCTGTCAAATATCTGGTCGCTGCAGGTGAGATATGCTTTGATTCTCATGAAGTCAGGATATTTGATGAACATATGTGATGTGATAGACGAGAATATTCAGTTACATGGTGAGAATGATAATTATTCAATTATTATTTATTGACACCATCTATTCGTGTATATCTGATTTCGGATGTGATGCATGTGATGCAACGAAATGAATTCACATATTGTGAATTGTGGGATTATGTGGTCTGTCATTTGAAGTGGTGACATTTCTAGTTCGACTGGCTTGTATGTGAGGGTGAGTGAAGTGTTCAAGGCGACTGAATGAGATGAGAATTGGTGATGTGGATGTTGTCATCTGAGGATGTTGAGATTCTCATCTCGCTTCTCTGCTGTCACTAACACGAATCACATCTCCCAGGCACATACTGAATTCGTCTACTTCTATCTCCTTCCACCAAGTGTGCTGAATGTGTGATGTTTTCTCTCTCTTTTGTAGAAGTGCTCAAGGCAGCAGCTGAGGAGGTGATCAACTCTCCAGATATAAAAGACGATGTGGAGAATGTGACGAGTGGTGGCCAACCTTAGTGTGGTGATAAGCAGATATCGACATCGCGTTGACGATTCTTCCATCAATTCATCCATCCATCCATCCATCGATTTGTTGTATTATTGAGTGTTGTGAAGAATAAACTCTCCTCCTTCTCTGATATTGTGTATTTTAATCTGTTATTGATAATGAGAATATTCGGTGTGATTTGGTGTGTGGAGTATGGGTGTATGTTGGAATACAGATTTTGTCAACTTTCTGGTGATCTCGTTAGCGTCGATTATGTGAAATTCCATTTGATCGACGATTCTATGTTAAGCATGTGTACAGTTTAAATGACGTCAAGTGAAGTTGATTGAACGTGGAATTCACGTAGACTGATTGAATTCCATTGGATACACGAGGAATAAACAGTCACTCAGAGGGGTTTATTCTCAGTGGATGTGTGATGCATACAAGGAGATGGAAATCACTCACTTCCGATACCCACGTTCATCATTTGTACAAATGTGTCGTGTCGTGGTTTCCTAGATTGAATGAGCTGATTAATACTCTGGTAATTAAGATGTTCCGTGTTGAATTGGTTGTTATGTATATAACAGGGATTCGGAGATTACTGGGTAAAGCAACTAGAATGAATCTATTGAAGTGGAAGTTACTTCTGGATTGCTGAGCACCTCTGTATGACGAGCAAGTGACTGATGCAGAAGTGCAGTGTTGCAAAAGAATTTGGTCTGACCATCATTCATCTGACGTCAACCGACTCTGAGGTGATTAAAATTACGTGATTGATATGTGGACTCACACTCATCGTGTTGTATACATTCGTACAACCAGTGTGTTTTGAATGATGGCGACATTTAAGACGACATCACTACGTGATGTATTTCCACTTTGTTCCTCTTCAATCGCATTCCCTGCAACATTTTACAATTTGTGAATATGTGAAATTAACTTGTAATACTTCATTGTTTAGGTTGGTCGATGTTTGACTTGTCTACCTGAACTATTTCGCTTCTATTTTTCTGTCTGTTGATATGAGCAAGTGTGAAGCCAGTCATCTCAGAGAAGTTATCGGAACTCGTGAATTGAGTACTAATCTGTGATTGAGGATGAAACTGATTTTAAGTTAACTAACAGAAATGTTTCGTTTAGTCGATATCCGTAAATGGCCATTCTTGTAATTGTCGAAATCTGTTAGTGTTGACATGTGTGGATGCTATGTAGAAGTCATACAGCTTCCATCTTTGCCATAATCCGACTGGTGAATATAAAACCGTTAGCTGAGAATTCGATAAAGATCTCTCCTGTCCACTTTCCTCCTCCTAGTCTCACTCTTTGTACACCTGTGAGGCATACAAATGACGTGAAATGCTGTTGTTTCTGAGAATTGAAGGGGAGAGGTACTAGAATTACTGATTTCCTATTTGTGTGCATTGATCGCATAATATTTTTCCGTGTGTATCATCACCACTGACAGAACATTTAGGAAAGCGATACTCATTGGGCCGTGCATCAGTGCCTCGGCCGCAGAATGTTGGCCAATTTCTCATGTGGTGTGGCTTCCATTACTCGCCACCTGATGCAATTCCACACACAGCCTGAATGGAAGGAATTCTGGGAAAAAACGAGGGTTATTCCTAAGACTAGTAAATGCAGGACTTCAATTCTACTCAGACTTCAATCCTCTAACTCGAATCTGTGTGTTCCATTCAGTTCTCAGATGGAATGAACACTAACCTATTTTAACCTCAAGAAAGCATGAAATATTCAAGGATATTAGGTACACTGAGACACGTGAATTGCACGCGAACATTTATTGTTCCACCAGAAAGTTTGTGTCATTTTGATGAAGGAAATGGATGGTAGGAGTAATTTCAGTGGAGGCATATCACGTTGTCTCCCCTGATGAAGATGAATCAAGTCCGGATATCAATTTGAACAGGATGATGTGATGTATGATTTCGTGAAATCGGTTTTCATCCACTCCACTGCTTATCAGATGAAACATTCTGAGCACTGATATTTGAAAGATGATTTCACAGCCCTGAAATAATTCTACTACAACTACTACTACTGCATCAAATCGTTGTCACAATTTATCGAAATCACCGATTCCTTCATTAATTCCAGTTTGTCATACAATATTTGGATTTTTCATCGCCTTCTTCGCATTCCTAGCTTTGCCATTGAGATATCACTAGTTCCACCATCTGTGGTTTCCTCTACACGTGGTGAGCCTGTTGACCTCTCTCTGTTCCTGCTTATATACCGACCAGTGAGGAAGGCCAGTTTTCGCATTGCATCGACAGGAAATCTCACCCACATCGCATACTTGGTTGGTACCTATTCTATCATTGTATCACCGACGTTGATGTGGATGGAGTATAATTCCATGATAGAATAAGTTCATTTCAGACAACACACACAGAGTAGTGCAATGTGTGTTACTGACTACATTTCGAGCATAATTTATCGCCCATAATCACAACGTGATGGCAGAGATCACAATCAGACTCCCCTACGGTACTACTACTGCTCATCGTTTAATTTTATTGATGAAAATAATAATAACTATATTTTCCGAATGATTGCCACTGTGTTGAGTCATTGCTTCTCAACGTGTTTGATGTCCAGTTACAGTAGAAGCACCAAATACAGTTACGATGAGAGTGAGAGATTGCTGTCAGTTACAGTGTGTGGGTAGAGAAATTCGGCTGAAGTAAAAGACTATTGACAATCACGTTGAGATATCGTAGTGAATTCAGTGTCTTTCGCATATTCGATATGTCTTTCAAGGATTCGCTTATCTCGACAGAATCACTCGTATCTACGAGGTTTCAGGTGATTAGGGCTTTGTGAATATCTGCTTCCATTTGTTGAGACGTATCATGTGGATACATGCACTGGAAAGCTCTAAGACTGATTTATTTCTATTTCCCTGTCTCTTCTTTTCTTATCAACGCTCCACCTAGAAAAGAGGGGATACGACGTTTCCTGATGTTCAAAGATGTTTTGACTAACAATGCTATGAAGGCAGTACAGAGATGAGCATTCACAGCACATTTCCAGTAACAATTGATAAACTTTCGTTCCCTGAATAACAAATAGTCCTCAGTCTCATAGAGTCAACAAAGATAAACGTGTTGACCGTTGAAATCGAGATGGCTGAAATCCAGTTGAATGGACGAGCTGATCTCATCCTACACACCATTGTTTATCGCTGTGCAATATACATTAGAGTGTGAAAGTCTATTATCAACTAGTCGAGAGACCGAATAGCACGCCTTGTCAACGGATATCTACTAGCCCACGAAGGATGAGATAAATTCCAACACTTGACTTTCGATTCACCTCAGAATTATAATTTCTTACGAGTTCCATATTAATTTGTTTACTGAGTATATGACACAGTCAATGAAAAAGTGTTATAAGCTGCTGGATGACGAAGTTTCATACACATCTCACTGTTCATAATCATATGAATTATAATCACACAACTTCGAAACTCGCGTTTTCTATACTACCACAGTGGTCACGTTTCACACCCATATTATTTTTCTTAGGAGGATCGGCTGACTCCTCAATCTAAAATAAACCATCTGTTTATTGAGCAGTTGCAAGCAAACTTCAGTTGATCGCTTTCAGTTGACACTCCACATTAAACTGATCAACTTAACCACTCATGCATGAGCAGTGTCAAACTGAATTCACACTAAGACATTCACACCTGAAGCTGAATAAGTACAGATACAGAATGTAAATATTGAACACATTTAGGCTACACGGAACGCAGTTTGAATCAGTCATTTCTGGTGTCACTATATCTGAAATTAACTGCATTCATGAAACTGTATTATAGGAAACGACATCATCTACAGTGAGTGAACCAAACGAGACTTGTGATCTGTTCAACTGACTTTCATCGCATGTCGATCGCCCTACTACACAGCTCCATATGCACTATGAAAAAACAGAACACCGTTTGCAAAAACAATAATTTATTCATTTCACATCAATAATCGCATGATCAGTCCACATGACTTCGAGAAGTCCATTCACGACAGATGAAAGTAGGTGGGGGAAGCTTTATGCGAATTAGTAAAAACGTCTAATATGCGTCGTCTCACCACCAAATTTATCATTGAATTGTCGACGTGAAATTGGAGGAACGTCAACAGTGTCGATAAGAACGGCTCGTTTCACCAATTCATCTAATTCAATCAGAAATAAACAATAAATAGCAAGCGTCAGTAAAGTGCACACACATATATTCCTACTGTGAATGTGGAAATAATCTTGTGGTAAATTCGACTCATATTTTGATTAAATTAAATGCAATACTGTGAAAAATGCCGAATATTCCATGCTCTTTGATAAGAACTGTTGTAGGAATAAAGCCGACTGCTATTAATAATATTATTACATGAGAGCGTGTTGTTATATTGACAATATTTGTGAGTGAGTGAATGACTGAGTGACTGAGTGAGTGGAGAAGGAAAATGTGTCAGGAGTTCAATTTCATATAGCACCGCGAACAACATAATTGAGCAGTCAGAATGAAACACAAACAACAGTCTACTCACCTGTTCTCTGTTTCTGATTTGGACGTGCCTCTGAACAACTGATGACCAGTAACGAGAGTATGCATAGACCGAGGAATGGGATCTACATTGATGTTTCAGATGAGAATGCAACTTGCCTTCATCGTATTCTTCTCGTTTCAGATTTTCTCTTTGAGATTTCGTCTTACAGTTACGTGGCATGTGTATATATATGGTTATCGTGAAGAGAATTTCACTAGCTGTTTCTCATGTTTTCCGTGTTTCGGTGAGAATGTTGGTTGTTTGTTGAATGGGAATAATCATGAGATACACATTAAATCTATTTGCTTCACTGTGAGGAGAGTGAAGCAGGATGCACTTTCCCACGTTAAAGTATACCTAGAATTCCAATATCCACATTCTATTCCAAATTTTCTCACGTGTACTCTCCTCACCGCTTATTTGCTTCTCACAATCTTGAGAAATTTTGTCGTGATGTAGTCAGGGGTAATTTACATCCTCAGCAGAGTACTTTTGTCTGCAAATGCTCTTCAGGATCCTTCAAACGACAAAGTTTGTTTCTAATTGAGTTTGTGAGTTTGAATGCCATGTTTATTCCTGCCTTTTTAAGAATTCTGAGTAAGTCTTCCGAGGTTCCTTCCTTGTATGGAATTACTACTAATGGTTTAGATTCCTTGTTGTTGGTGTTGTGATTAATATTATTATTATTATCACCATTATTATTATTATTATTATTATTATCATTCTTATTATTATTATAATTATCACTATCACTACTACCATTATTTATTTTATTTTTAAATTTTCTTACATATTTGCTGACTAGTTTATCCGAGTAATTATTAAGTTTCAAGGCTTCTTTTGTGTGTAATAGTTCTTGTTTTAGATTTTATTTGGTACCAACCACTTTTTGTGCTCTCTCATTTAAATATTTCACCGATCCTATTTTTACTGACATAGGATGGGATGATCGGAAGTCCCAATATGTGTTTGAATGTGTGGGTTTCCTGTAAACACTAGTGTTAAACTTCGCATCTTCTTTCCTTTTTACGTTGCAATCTTACATTGGAAGCTCCCTTTCCTGACTTTCCAATTCATAAGTGAATGGAATTGCTTCATCCTTCGAGTTGATTTGTTCGAAAAACCTATCTATATTTTGTGTTCTAAGTACAGTGAATGTGTCATCTACATACCTACACCATACTTTTAGGGTGGGGGTGAAAGTTGCAATCGCTATGCTTTCCTACTTATCCATGAATATATCTGATACCACTAGGGATATTGGTAATCCCATGCCAACTCCCTCAGTTTGTTTGTATATTTTCCCTTGGAATTTAAATACTGTGAAAGTTAGTCAAAGCTGTACTCCCAGCATTATGTCCTCAAGTGGCACTTCTCCTTAAGTTCGAGTTCTTGGTCAGAAATGAGTTCGTTTCGCTTTGTCGGTTGAAGGATCCTGTAGAGCCTTTAAAACAAAACAATTTAGTTTATCTAATACACTGCAATGATGGTCAGGTCAAATAGATAGGTCAAACTAGTAGAACAGGGGCAGTCAGACTAGCTGAACCCAAAAACTTAGCAAAATCTAGATTGGTTGACCTGCATAAGATAAGAAATCTAAAGAATAGTTCAGCTATAGCACTACATGCAATTACACACAACCACACAATAGGATAGAATAGGATGACAGTTTTAAAATCTAATGTCACAGGGTATAAGGAGAGATTGATAACAGAAGCTTTGTTTATCGAATCAACTGCAAATACGTGTAACAGGAATGATTCATCACCTGTCCCCGATATCTGAAAAATTCTACTACCCCAACGACGACAAATAGGAGAGAACAAAGAAAACTATAAAACTCAAGTTTCAAAGTCATGTAATTACAATTGATATGACTATGAATAATACTGTTTCACTGTGTGATATATATAATAAACAAACTAATATGGAATTTTAGTCGATCAGTCAGTCGGTCAATTATTTATCCTGCTAACAAGAAGGCAAGGCGGCATAATTCGATGCAGAATTTTTCATAAGAATTCATTTCATGTCATTTTTCATCCAAGTAAACAAACGGAATCTCACCAGAGATATGATGTCGCCAGCTACACAAAAATCTATAACATCTATACTTTGAACGATGAAATGAGCAAAATAGTGAACTCATCACGTGTGATAACGTATGTATGGAAGAGTGTCTTAAAGTTTCTGTGATAAGAAAAAATAGAGAGGAATGCTTTCAAACAGTGTATCAAAAACGTAAAACTATAACGTTATCCTTCAAACAGGATTCAGGTAACGATATACTGATAGCAAAGAACACAGTGATACTGCACACAAAAGTGCTCTGCTGAGTATGTAAATTGCCCCTGACTACATCACGAAAAAATTTCTCAAGATTGTGAAAAGCAAATAAGCGGTGAGGAGAGTACACGTGAGAAAATTTGAAATAGAATGTGAATATTGGAATTCTAGGTATACTTTAACGTGGGAAAGTGCATCCTGCTTCACTCTCCTCACAGTGAAGCAAATAGATTTAATGTGTATCTCATGATTATTCCCATTCAACAAACAACCAACATTCTCACCTAAACACGAAAAACATGAGAAACACCTAGTGAAATTCTCTTCACAATAACCATATATATACACATGCCACCTAACCGTAGGACGAAATCTCAAACAGAAAATCTGAAACGAGAAGAATACGATGAAGGCAAGTTGCATTCTCATCTGAAACATCAATGTAGATCCCATTCCTCGGTCTATGCATACTCTCGTTACTGGTCATCAGTTGTTCAGAGGCACGTCCAAATCAGAAACAGAGAACAGGTGAGTAGACTGGTGTTTGTGTTTCATTCTGACTGCTCAATTATGTTTTTCGCGGTGCTAGATGAAATTGAACTCCTGACACATTTTCTTTCTCCACTCACTCACTCACTCACTCAGTCAGTCAGTCACTAAGTCATGCACTCACTGCCGAATATTGTCAATAATACAACATACTCTAATAATAATTATAATAATGATTATTATTATTATTATCTACTTTAATTCCTACAACAGTTCTTATCATACAGCATGGAATATTCAGCATTTTTCACAGTATTGCATCTAATTTACTCAAAATCTGAATCGAATTTACCACAAGATTATTTCCACATTCACAGTAGGAATATATGTGTGTGCACGTCACTGACGCTTGCTATTTATTGTTTATTTCTGATTGAATTAGATGAATTGGTGAAACGAGCCGTTCTTGTCGACACTGTTGACGTTCCTCCAATTTCACGTCGACAATTCAATGATAAATTTGGTGAGGAGACGACGCACAATTGACGTTTTTACTAATTCGCATAAAGCTTCCACCACCTACTTTCATCTGTCGTGAATGGACTTCTCGAAGTCATGTGGACTGATCATGCGATTATTGATGTGAAATGAATAAATTATTGTTTTTGCAAACGGTGTTCTGTTTTTTCATAGTGCATATGGAGCTGTGTAGTAGGGCGATCGACATGCGATGAAAGTCAGTTGAACAGATGACAAGTCTCGTTTTGTTCACTCACTGTAGATGATGTCGTTTCCTATAATACAGTTTCATGAATGCAGTTAATTTCAGATATAGTGACACCAGAAATGACTGATTTAGACTGCGTTCCGTGTAGCCTAAATGTGTTCAATATTTACATTCTGTATCTGTACTTGTTTAGCTTCAGGTGTGAATGTCTTAGTGTGAATTCAGTTTGACACTGCTCATGCATGATTAGTTAAGTTAATCAGTTTAATGTGGAGTGTCAACTGAAAGCGATCAACTGAAGTTTGCTTGCAACTGCTCAATAAACAGATGGTTTATTTTAGATTGAGGAGTCAGCCGATCCTCCTAAGAAAATTAATATGGGTGTGAAACGTGACCACTGTGGTAGTATAGAAAACGCGAGTTTCGAAGTTGTGTGATTATAATTCATATGATTATGAACAGTGAGATGTGTCTGAAACTTCGTCATCCAGCAGCTTATAACACTGTTTCATTGACTGTGTCATATACCTCATAAACAAATTAATATGGAACTCGTAAGAACTTATTATTTTGGGGTGAATATATATCGTCAAGTGTTGGAATTTATCTCATCCTCCGTGGACTAGCAGATATCCGTTGACAAGGCGTGCTATTCGGTCTCTCGACTTGTTGAAAATAGACGTTCACACTCATATGTATATTGCACAGCGATTATCAATGTTGTGTAGGATGAAATCAGCTCGTCCATTCAACTGAATTCCAACCATCTCGATTTCAACGGTCAACTCATTTATCTTTGTTGACTCTATGAGACTGAGTGCTACTTTTTATTCAGGGAACAAAAGTTTGTCAATTGTCGCTGGAAATATGCTGTGATTACTCATCTCTGTACTGTCTTCATACCACTGTTGTTAAATACATCCTTGAACATCCGGAAACGTCGTATCCCGTCCTCTCTAGGTGGAGCAGTGATAAGACGAGAAGAGACAGGGCAATAGGAAGAAATCAATCTCACAACTTTCCAGTGCTTGTATCCACATGATACGTCTCAACAAATGGAAGCAGATATTCAAAAAACCCTAATCACCTGAAACCTCTTAAATACGAGTGATTCTGTCGAGATAAAGCGAATCCTTGAAGGACATATCGAATATGCGAAAGACACTGAATTCACTACGATATCTCAACGTGATTGTCAACAATCTTTTACTTCAACCGAATTTCTTCACACAGACAGAAGCTGACAGCAATCTCTCACTCTCGTCGTAACTTTATTTGGTGTTTCTACTGTAACTGGACATGAAACACGTTAAGAAGCAATGACACAACACAGTGGCGATGATGCGGAAAATATTGTTATTATTATTTTCATCAATACAATTAAAGGATGAGAATCAGTCTTTTTCTCGACATACAGAGGTGCTCAGCATTCCGGAAGTAACTTCCACTTCAATAGATTCATTCTGGTTGCTTTACTCAGTAATATCTTCATCTCTGTCATACACATAACAACCAATTTAACACGGAACATCTTAATTACCAGAGTATTAATCAGTTCATTTAATCTATGTTACCACGACAAGAAACATTTGTACAAATGATGAACGTGGTTATCGGAAGTTAGCGATTTCCATCTCCTTGTGTGCATCTCACATCTTCTGATATTAAACATCTCTAAGTGAGTGTGTATTTCTCGTGTATTCATGGAGTTCAATCAGTCTACGTGAATTCCACGTTCAATCAACTTCACTTGACGTCATTTCAACTGTACACATGCTTAACATAGAATCGTCGATCAAATGGAATTTCACATAATCGACGCTAACGAGATCACCAGAAAGTTGACAAAATCTGTATCGCAACATACACCTATATTCCACACCCGAAGTCACACCGAGTATTCTCATTATCAATAACAGATTAAAATACACAATATCAGAGAAGGAGGAGAGTTTATTATTCACAACACTCAATAATACAACAAATCAAGGGATGGATGGATTCATGGAGGGATGGAAGAATCGTGAACGATGTCGACAGCTGCTTATCATCACACTAAGTTTGGCCACCACTCGTCACGTTCTCCACATCGTCTTTTATATCTGGAGAGTTGATCACCTCCTCAGCTGCTGCCTTGAGCACTTCTACAAGAGAGAGAGAGAAAATATCACACATTCAGCACACTCGATAGAAGGAGATTGAAGTAGACAAATTCAGTAGGTGTCTGGGAGATGTGATTGGTGTTGGTGACAGCAGAGAAGCGAGATGAGAATCTCAACATCCTCAGATGACAACATCCACATCACCAATTCTCATGCCATTCAGTCGCCTTGAACACTTCACTCGCTCTCACATACAAGCCAGTTGAACTAGAAATGTGATCACTTGAACTGACAGACCACATAATCCCACACTTCACAACATGTGAATTCATTTCAGACACCTTTTCAGACACCTCAATCAAATCATTCGTTGCATCCATGCATCACATCCGAAATCAGATATACACGAATAGGTGGTGTCGATAAATTATACTTAAACAATTATCATTCTCACAATGTAACTGAATATTCGCCTATCACATCACACATCTTCATCAAATATCCTGACTTCATAAAATCAAAGGATATCTCACCTGCAGCGACCAGATATTTGACAGCATCTTCTTTCGTAATACGTTTCGTGTCATCATTGGAGGCGCCAGCTGCGGAAATCATCAACATTGAAAGCAGTATATAGAGGATCTGGAAAGGAAGAGACAAATAGAGACATAGAGACAGAGTGAGAGATGGAGTGACATGGATAGGGACAGGGAGGTGGAGAGATTTGTGGAAAGCAGAAAATAAGCATGAAAACTGTCATTCACATTGTCTAATCCTCACTCACCATTCTCAATATACAGTCAAACCAAATGGTGTGAATCGACTTCCTCGTCGTTGTCGTTGGCGTTGTCGTAGTCGTTTAATCCATGATGCATGTGAGAGGTGTATTTAATAATAATAATAATTTTTGCTTTATTCCAAAAACAGTATTAATGATACAGCAAGGAATTTTCAGCATTCAGTACAGTATTGCATCTAATTTACTCAAAAACGACAACAACAAACAAAAAAAAAGTAGATAAACGGAATAATTAATACATAATAATGATAACAAAACGTTTTTATAGGAGCTATGTAGCAATTACAGTAGAGGATAAGGAGAAAAATATAAAATTATAGTAATAATAGTAATAACAACTAAAATAAAAATAGCAAAGTTATAATTAAACGATAGAAAGGGTGACACCATAGAATTACAGAAAGATGAACAATGAAAAGGTCGATTCACTATGCTAATTACATAGTAACTTATATGTTTCACGTTTAACAGTGTCTTCATCACATAAAATACGGGCTAAGTACGGTATTGTAGAATTTTTGTACTTAGTGGTACGAGCATATAATTTCTTATATTGACTTCTCGTTCTACCTGATGAGATACAAGGGGATAATTGTGAATAAAGAGGGTGCAGAGGGTCTGACAGTACGGCCTTTGCCCAATTTTTACAGGAATTTACGTGTCTCTCGACTATGGTATTGGCGAGATCACGCAGTGGCAAACCACAAGCCCTACTCACAGCATTTAATACCCTTCGTAAAACGGCATAGTCTTTTTTAAGAAGCCCAGGAAAGATTAATGGAGAACAATAAAGTAAAATGGGTAAAATACAGGAGTTTAAAAATCGCAGAACTAAAGGATGGCTGATACCTTGTTGTCTTAACTTTTTAATGTAGAAGGTAAGACGAAACATTTTCTTAGAGACCAATAAAATGTGAGATGACCATGAAAGGTCCGAGGAAAGAACTAATCCAAGGTATTTAATGCTTGATTTGGTTTCAATTTCTGTACCATCTATGCTACAGGCATCATGGGAACTAACTAGTTCATGTATGTCACGTCGATGGTTGAAGGTAAAGTTAACTGCCTGACATTTGGAAGGATTTAACATAAGACCATTTGACTTAGACCACATGCTGATGTCCAACAAAAAGCTATTAAGTTTGGAGCAGTCAGACTCAGAAGTGATATACTGTTCAGGTGGTAGTGTGTGTGTGTGTATGTATGCATGCATGCCTGTTACAGGTGAAGTGTGTAATGAGATGTGTAGAATGACGATATGGTGTGATCCACACACTGAATGAGACTACATGTCATGTAAGGGTTATTCAGTGAGTGAGTGAGTGAGTGATGTACTTAGTTAGTCACTATGCTGTACGATAATCCATTAGTGAATGAAGTGTAGAGATGAGTATTTTGGAGAGGACACTTGACCTGAAACCAGTTGTTGTTATTGTTACTGTTGTTCCTCTTATTATTTGCTGATGTGAATTATTGAAGTTGTCTTCTCATTTCAATTGAATGACCTATTGATATTTTCACTTTCTGCAATATTGAGAAAACCCTGTAATCAATTCAAGTGTGTTGTTCATTGTATTAGCTGTGAGTATCTTCAAGTTGTTGTCTCAGCTGAGATGTACCTAATGCATACTGATTTTATATCAAATCTTGAATGTTTAAATGCTTTTTTGTCGGTGTTATATAGTTTTTCTTCATTTCACGTTGAGTCTTTAGACGTCGGTGATATCCAGGAAGAGTAAATGGCGATCCGTGGTGTGATCAGTTATCATATTATCCCGTAATCGGTGTAGTTTAGATTCTGTATTCCATCACGGCATTCTCTATATCAATATACAAAGTTGAATTTCATTCGTGAGTGTTAGAATTCACTTCAGAGGAGAGTTTTGTTGCTAATGTTTGCTTGTGTTGAATTCTATTGGAAACCATTTCTGGCATAGATGGATTCATCTTTGATTTTCATGATATTCAGTTATCATCATGCTTCATGCAGTTATTCCTTTCTCTGAATCTGAATAAAGCGAGAACAATAATTTGTGCAAAATAAGATGGTGCCATCAATACGGATAATGTGGTCTGTAGATAAATAAGAGGAAGAATTTATAATTGTCGAGATGTTGAGAAGAGCAGTAACCCTCAGAGACTTAATGACAATCACTGGAGATGTGAAGGCTCAATTGTCAAACAAATCACAATGTGAAGAAATTCCATTTTGATTGGACTCGATTTTGAAGGTGATCATATTGGAGGAATTCTGAAGAGAAGATTGAATACATCACTAGGCAGAACCTATCCCGCAGCTACTTTGGATCCCGTTTGTCGGACAACAAGGCGTTTGTTGCAATCAAGCGTCGACAGATGGCCTCCTAATGTTTGTCTGAGAGAGTAGTTATATTGGGAGAAAAGAAAGTAGGTCATATATCTGATTTTCTTAATCCGTAACAAACTGTCTACGTTTCATGGGAGAAGGAGCTTTCAGTTGTACTGAAGCCACTCATCTCCTTAATACGGGTCATGAGGTAGACATGTCAAATGCTTCAATAGTTTACACACAATGATAAGTTTTGTTATTGGTAATATTTCGAGCAAAATTGCTGCCCGTGTTCACACCACTGTTGGAATTGTTTGATTCACACATTTATGATTTGTACTCATATATTTAGTTCATTATTTTTGCTCATTCATGTTTTTTTTGTATTTGAGTTATATTCCACGTTCATTTATGTGTTTGTATTCAGAATTATATTCCAAGTTGTTGATAGTTGTACTGAGTCACCCTTGTTACATGTATCGGTGTGACTTTAATGAATATCGATTCTGTTATAAGTGTTTCTTTCCATTTGTTCATGTTAGTTTTTAGAATACACACATTGTCCCAATCAATATTGTGGTTTTTGTCCTATGCATGTGCAGTTATTGATGAATTTTTTTCAAGATTTTTGTAGGCTTGTGTTCCTGTTGGTTGACCTTTGGTTAGGCGTTTATGTTCATTCAATCTTATTTTGAGTGATCTGGACGTTTGCCCCACATATTTAGTTGGACAGTCGGCACAAGATATTTTGTAAATCAAGTTGTTTTTATCCATCATTTTTGTGGGGTCTTTCAGTTGATTTATTTTCATTTAAAACTATCATAATCATTACCATTATCTTAATTCATCTGAACACTACTTTTATTACTGATTATTATTATTACTTTTGTGCGTCAGTGGCACAGAGGTTCGGACGCTCGCCGACCATGCATATGGTCCGGGTTTAGATCCCCAGCCACGGACGCACTGCTTTACCTCGCTAGGCCAGTAATAGAACCGGCAGAGAGGAAAAGTTGGGTATGAGGCTAGCAACCCCATCCTGTAAAAATAAACACTGCTACAGAAACTTCAAGCCTCTAGCTTGGAGCCCTATGTTCCACTGGGAACGTGAAGTAATAAAAAAATTATTATTGTTACTATTATCAGTCTTTGAACTTCTTCCAAAACATCCGCATCTCTTCTAAGCAGTGGGGGTGCAATGTTATTGTTCACTTCAAGGTGTGGTCTGACGTATGTTTTGTACAACCTTAGAAAGAGTTCGGGAGTAAGTGCACCTAACTGTCTATGTGTAAAGTGTATGACCACATATGCCCTAGCTACATCCCCGTGTAACTTACTCTTGTGTCTATCTTTTCCCTTAGAACTAAACCCAAGTCACACGCCGAAGTTGTGCAGGACGAGTTTTCGTTACATAGGGTGTGACTTTCATTCTGCAGTCTACAGATGCGTAATTGCACTACTTTGCACTTTTCAGGCTGAAAGTCATGCCACTGACGGCCGCTCAGTCTGCCTGCAGCCGATCTGAGTCTCCGGACTACTTTAATGCTCTTCAAATCTTTACGTTGCCAGCGTAATGAAGAGTCTGACAGCTTAGATGTTACGGTAGGTTATCGATACAAAAATAGAAAACACCAATGACCTTAGTCTAAAGACCCGCGATACTCCTGATGACGATCTGTGCCAGGATGATCGGGCACGAGTAATCTTAATGCATACTTTCCTTACATCTAGGTAGTCCTCCAATCATGATAAAATTGGCCCACTTATGCCTGCCTGACTTATTTTGTGTAGGTGAAGTTCATAGTAAACAATGCCAAATGTCTTCTCAAAGTCTAGGAAGACATGTATGGAGCATTCAGATCCCATTATGATTTCCATCGTTCCAAGGTGATAGTAAGTTCGTTAAACGGGATCTATTTCTCTTGGAACCATGTTGTGCTTCATGGAGTCTATTAGTCATGTGAAGAAATTCCATGAAAGGACCATCATTTATACTTTCCCGTAAATTTGATACCACTGAGAGTAGCGCTGTTTGTTCATAACTGGTGACATTTTGCCTGTCCTCACTCTTGAAAATAGGAGGGAGAATGTCTCTCTTCCACTCCTTTGGCACTTTCCTTGAATCCATCAAGTGTGGGAACAGGCCGCCTAAGGGCCTACAGAGAGTTTCTACGCACTGTTTCAGAACATATGGCCTGATGTCATCATAACCTGAGGACCTTCCAGATGTGAGCCTCGTAACTTCCCGAGTACAGTTGCCGGTTTTATTTAGACCGGAGACACCAGGTTTTCTTTCGGCAAAATAGCAGTGACGCCTTCCATTGTGGGCAAATTTTGTTTTGATAAAGTCTCACAGTGTTATACAGTTATGTTTACTGATGACGTTTCGAGCACAATTTATTGCTCATAATCATATCACGGTAATCCCACGACTTCCTAAATTCACTTACATAGTTCCATTGTTTTTCACTTGATTTTCATTTGATTTGATTGGTAGTAATATTTTCCATATTTTGGGTATGAGTGATGAACCATTCCTGTTGCATGTGTTGGGTGTAGATTCGATGAACAAGGATTCAGTAATCAACCTCTCTCTCAACCTACCTAGATTACTTTTTAGAATTTTAAACCTCTCCCACCATGCTATTGTGCGGTTGTGTGTTAGTGCATGCAATGCAGTTGCTGAGTTTTTTCTAAATTACTTATCTTTTCGGGGTCAGCCATTCTTCCCTAAGCTAAATTCTTATGTTCTGACAATCTGACTACCCCCAAACTACTAGTTTGACTTATGTAGTTGGCCTCACAGTCATTGCAGGTTTAGAGATTGAAGGTATCGACGTTCGCGAGTTGTACGGATTATACTAACGGAAGATCTTATACCAACAACCACTATAGTGTTCGTTCTTCGAGTACCAAATGGTAAAGCAAAAGACCAGATTTTGTCGTCCAAAGTACGTATTATATTTCGGGACAAAATCACGGGTAGAGGTGAATGCTTAGCTAGCTAGTAATCGTGCACGCACGTGACACGACGAAGCACCAAATGGCGGGGATGCTTGACCGTAAGCCTTCAGCTAAACAAGTCGACTTAAACAGTGGTGGTCAGCATCCAATGTTGAGTGATGATTGCTGTGGTTAATAATTTTGGGGGAATTATTTACCGCTACACAGGGTATTTTGTAAACTATATTATTTTGTCTAATTGGGTCAACTGGGTCCTTTAACCTACAGAGCTTGTCCCTGAGTGAGTTTGTAGGTTTAAATACCACCCTAATTCCTGCTTTATTTAGAATCCTACGTGAAAATCAAGTGAAAAACAATGGAACTATGTAAGTGAATTTAGGAAGTCGTGGGATTACCGTGATATGATTATGAGCAATAAATTGTGCTCGAAACGTCATCAGTAAACATAACTGTATAACACTGTGAGACTTTATCAAAACAAAATTTACCCAAAGTGGAATTACACTCTACCACAGTGCACAAGTTTTATTCTTATAGCAGTGACTCCTTTTTGTCTTTGTCCGGAAATACTCGTACTGCTGCTTAACTGTTTGGCAAGGGCTGAACTGAATGTTTCAGCTACTCCAAACTAGTGAGATATTGACTGTTTGGACCTATTAAGGCGCATGACCCCCCCTTGATTGGTAGGTTTTCTCTCCTACATGAAACAGTATGGGCTTTTGTGGTTCACCAGGATCTTTTTGGCAGGGTTTGCCTGAAATGGCCTCATGTCACTTTTCACTGTTTCGTTGCACTGAATCCTAAGTTGCAGTTATTCAGCGTAGTCGGTCCAACTCCTGGGTATTTGCCACGTAGACCAAGCCCTCTGTTTTGCTTAAAGAGTTCGTCAGGTGCCTCTCTTCAGCCTTTTCTTTGTCTGTGTTGTAACCAGAGTGACGATATCTAAGATTTCTATGTGGATAATCTCTTCTACCACTTCTTAGTGTTCGTCCACGGGTAACTCAACCCAGTTTGCAGACTATTCTGCGTCAGACAAAAGTCTTCGCATTTTGGCGTAGTTAGCTTTGCTAAAGCACAGACAGAGTGGAGTAGCATCTCATCAAACACTATGACCTCATCGTCACTGCTACCTAGAGGTGTAATAACCTGAGAGTCTTTGAACAGTAACCAATCGCTAGTTGGGATATCATCCAGTTTCGATGACTTTCAACTAATGGCCCACTTAGTGTTACCTCCAGAGTTATCAGTCAATCCTGCATTACCAATAGTTTGTAGCAGATTCCGACCAAAATTTCTTTGAGAATTTCGCAGGACAATGTTAAAAAGTGAAGCATTGAAGTTTCCGGCTATATTCACTTTGTCATAGCCTAGTTTCCATGTGCTGCTGCTGCTCTTCGGGTTGTGAGGGCGATTGTTACTTCCCGGATGCCCACACTGTGGAAGTTGGTTGCGTGACCGCAGAGCCCAGGGGACAACTGCTTGAGGCCGGTCACACACGGCCTGTTTTTGTTTGTTGTTTTTTATTTGGTGTGTCTCAGTAGCGTATTTATCACTTCTGCCCTGTGACACGGCAGCAGAAAGCGCGGTCGTTGTTAATCCGGGCCCCGACCGATCCGGCATGATATTTTGTGATTTGTTTGAAGTTATAGGGTTGGACTGGGTAACTGCTTTTAGTCTAAACGCTATCCAAACAACCTTCCTGGCATGGTAGGACCTGCAGGAACATAAGTTCCAGCCAGTATAGCTTGTTGGGTCATTGCGGTGTTCAAGCCCGACCACCACGTCAAGGTAGCAGCTTTCGGTCGGGTGCTTGTAATGGTTCTGAGCAGTAGCTAGTTGTTCCCTGCCTGATAGGTGGATGATCGGCAGATGCCACCCAGTAAGCGCTTGGTGTGGCCCACGGTTGAATGACACCATACAGAGTCTGGGTGTCCAGTAAGTGGTGGGTCCATTGCAAATTTGCACCTAAGTCGCTTGTAAAAGCATATGGTAACTTCCACCTTCCTTTTTATCCCTGTCTTGCCTGACTAGAACCATATCACTTATACCAGTTTCGTTGTCAGCGATAGTGGAGGTTAGCCAAGTTTCAGTGAGAATGATTATTTTAAGTTCTAAGTGTGACTGAAGTTTTCTGAGTTCACCTACTTTCCCTTTCAGCCCTCACATTGCTATATAGGCAGCTGGCAGAGTGTCGGACAACCCCAGCGTGTTGTGGGGTAGTTGATATTACGTTGTCTGCTGGCAGGGGACTTAATATTGGGACTAGTTCCGATTCCGATGGAGCTGGCCTGCTGTCGCTTTTTCCTTTGATTCAGTTCGGACACATAGGTGATACTGGCTGCCATTCTCAGTGCCGTACTACCATAGCGTCACCAAGGCGTGAGGACGTATTGCAACCTACGTTTGTTGCCTCCTTAGGGTTCGAGGCCTGCTTTCGCAGCTTCGGGTATGTCCCCAAACTTTACCCTTGGTCTCGTACCACCTTTGAATTACTAAAGCAAACTGCTCCTGGGAGCTGAAGTTGACAGCTGGTAATCCTGGGGATCTAATCAAAGTTAGATGGGCAGGAAGAGATAGCCGGCAAATCGAGATACCTCCAGAGCCGCTAGGCGCAATCTGAGATGACATATATCTCTATTGCAGCACGTCATGCATGTGTTTTCCCCAAGCAGTGATATTTTTCAGCTCCGAAACACCATGTGTGACCATGGGTGTGGAGAGCACCAGATCCTGTGACTCCCTAGCCGTTCGCCTGTTAGCTCATGACCTATCATGTCTTATTCGTACGTTGGAACTCTCATAGGTAGCTAGGATTTGTGCTGGCAATAATATCCTTTCAGCTTATTAGGCAGAGCCCACTGTCAACCTTAATGGGGGTGGCCTACCTTGGGGGGCCTGAACCTCCATCTACAGTCTGCATAATTTTGATGACTTGATACGAAGCCCTAACTTACTGCACAGTGTAGACCACTGTTCCTGACCAAACAGAGGAATTTGTTAAAGCAGACTACTTTTGCACACTGCCACATTAAACAGCATAAGGGAGTTCAACCGGCTGACCTCAGACTTAGGTTTGATCTTTGACAGCTTGTCCTCATTTGTAGACTGGGTTGCTTTTGACTTCATCAGTTATGTCGCCATACTTGCTTTTAGATGCAAGTGGTTCTTTGGCAATTGTGGCTTCCACTGCTGCTCCTGGTGTAAATTTAGGAGTCTCCAGCTTACAGAGATTGATACTTTCAGTCAGTGTGGCGGCAGTGTCCTGTTAATGGTTTATGCTTAGTTTTGGTGACGTGGTATTGTCAGGTAGAACGCTGCATGAGACTATGTGGAGATGTAAAACTGGAGTGCTGTTTCTGTTATCCAGAGAATCGCTGTGTGAGAGTGTGCCAGGGCGGCAAAGTGAGAGAATGTACCAGAACCATTTGCAGGGGTTATTTCGAATAAAATCACAGTGTGGTTTCGGGACTCCTTTGTCACAATGGCAGTGTACCCATTGTTTGCAAAAACTGCATTGTCACGTCTAATATTCCATCTTTAAACACTAAAATTTTACTTTATTAACCAGTTGACATCTAGTGTTAACTAGACCGTCCGTGCTCCAATGAACTCTTGTACGTTCCCTGTTCGAAATGACATTTCGCTAATTTCAAGCTTATTTTGGGTTCAACCACTGTGCTCTTTGTGTTCGAACGCCGTATAACCTCATATTTGAAGGTTTGTTCCGTGTTTACCTGGTGCAATTTATTTAATAGAAGAATAATCTTGGAGTTCTTCAGCATTGTGTTATCAACATAATATTTGGAGTCATTTGGTTTTGTTTTGGATTTAGTCAGTTGTAATTGGAAATGCTTGGTTTATTTAAGATTTAGACGAATACTGAATATCTGTATTTTCAAGGGTTTGTAACTGTTGGTTGTACTCAAAATAGACCTCAACTAACTACACTTACTAAAGACTTCTCCTTGGCGACCATACTACGTTGAAAGCACCGGTTCTCGTCTGATCACCGAAGTTGAGCAACGTTGGGCCCGTCTAGTACTTGCGATGAAGAGCGCGCTGTTTGAAAAAGGGAGTACATTTTCCACGTATTTTCACGTATTTGACAAATCACTGCTTTTGTTGTGTTATTCACTTCAAGAACATTTTTAAAACTTTAACTTGACTTTTGCCTGTTAAGTTTTGATTGAACCACTTATATAGTCTATATTGGGTAAATTGTCTTGGCTGTTTCCAGTAGTTCATTATGTCAAAAGTACCACGTAAATGTAATAGGGCGGAGTTTTACTTTTTGCTAGGTGATGGAATACAGTGTGATAACTGTAAAAAGTGGTATCATAAGATGTGTACTGGATTACGTCCAACTGCATACAAAAGTTGTAGTGCTCCAACATCCCACTGGATATGCCGAATGTGTTGCACCCCGAAGATGACTTTAATAAGGGAGGCTCACGAACTACTGTCTAAGGCTATGGAACTTCCTGATGATAGCGTGGCTAGTAAGAGTGACACAGACTGCCCATCTGAAGATGACGCAGCAAGTGCCATCATGAATGTTATCACACCGGCAGTTACTATCCCAGTTACCCCGGAAGTAAAACGTACTAGGCGTTCTAAGCGTCTTAATAAGCGAAAAGGTAACAAAACGGAAGCTGTAAACAGCATCTCAGCACCAGAAAACACTGTAAGCGAAGTTCACCATGAAGGCGGTGCAGACATTGATCTTGACTGTACCATCAGAAACTGCAGCAGCCCTGAGAAGCAATTGCCTGCAGATGATAAGTGGGTAATGAAAATAAGCAATCGGAAGAAACATAGCAATATTGATGGTAGGCAAACGTCTGTCACCTGTAACCAGGCTGCATCAATAGCAGTGAGAAAAGACGTAACCACTGCTAGATACGACAAGCTCTACTTGGACTCTAACATAATTGTTGGAAATTTAGAAGAGTCCAAAGAATCTGACCCCGTGAAAAGGCACGATCACGACCTTAAATTAGTGAGTAGTATTATAAGGAAGATGCTCTCAGCGAATTTCCCTGGAGTATCGATTAAAAAGCTTATTAGAATAGGTAAAAGAGATGACGAATGTTCTAATCAACGTAGGTTGCTTAAAGTAGTCTTAGGATCTCCTGATGAACGGAATCATCTACTGGCTAGTGTACACAAACTTGCCGGGTCAGGAATTTCAGTCAGACCTGATTTATCTCTTAAAGACAGACTTAAACGAAAAGAAGTTTGCTCCCAGCTAGAAACAAGACGTAAAAGTGGTGAGACCAACCCTAATTTGGTGGGTTTTCAAATAGTCAGGTCTTGGAAACGTATGCTCCCAAGACCTGTGTGGATAAGCCAGACCGCATAGGAAGCCTGAAGTTAGTGTACGCTAATATACGTACTATCGGGAACAAATTTCACGAGCTAGGTGTATTAGTGGAAGACCTTAGCCCAAGTATTGTGGCCATTACTGAAACATGGCTGGTTTCTGGATTAGATGAAACACCTGAGCTATGCGGATTTAGTTGCTTGCGCAGTGACAGGGTTGAGGGTCGTGGAGGTGGCGGGGTTGCTCTGTACATCAACAACTCCCTGTATGTTCGTTCCGTGAAATCTGAAGCTCATGAAGTGGGACAAGTGAGGTAATCAGCTATGAAGTAACCTTTGCAACTGGCACTCTACTCATTGGAGTTCCGTATAGAAGTCTCTATTGTCAGTGTGATGACTTTATTTTAGATCACCTCAAACAATGGAGTAAACACAGTAGCTGTCTTATTCTAGGTGATTTTAATGCACCTCATATAGACTGGGTAGCTGTCACATCTCCAGGATCCGCTAATAAGTTTGACAGCCGGTTACTCTTGACTACCATGGAAAATGCCCTGACACATGCCTTAGGTAGTACAAGATTCAGTTCTACCCAAGGATCTTCCTTGCTGGACTTAGTGCTTACTCATGGCAACGACGACGTAGATGGTCTAGTTATTCATCCACCTCTAGCAAACAGTGATCATGGGGTGTTAGATTTTAACTTAAGGGTTGGCAATTTGGTCAGTTTTCAACCCAAATCCCGACCTAGTGTTTGGCATGCTGACATAGTCTCTATAAAGGAGAGTGCTTCAACTGCCGACTGGTCAGTCAATATGGTCTCATCCATTGAAGATGGATGGGATAGATTTAAGAATACACTTGAGAGGGTTACCACTGATTTCATTCCCTGGAGGGTTCCTAAAAGACCAACAAATCGGCCACCATGGATAAATAGACAAGCTATAACACCCCTAAGACTGGGAGAAAGGTTCTGGAATCCCTTTGTTTCTACTGGGCTTCAGCAGTTCCGGCTGAAATACTGTGAAACCAGAAACCAGTGTAAAACTTTGATTCACCAGTCAAGGATAGCTTACGAAACCCTGCCAGTTAAAAGTTCACCAGGCTGCCCGAAAAGACTCTTCTCATATATCAAGAGAAGAACACGTAAGAGTGATGCTATCCCACCTCTTATGCTTGAAGATGACCAGACAAACATGGTTGAGGATAACTTGACTAAGGCTGAGGCTTTGTCCAAGCACTTTAGTCAAGTATTCTCTGATAATATTGATACCAGCTTTGTAACTTTTCCAGAAGGTAACTTGAAAATGGCACCCTTATACATTGGAAAGGATACTGTCCTAAAGTACCTTCTAAGGCTCAATCCTGGTAAGTCCAGTGGCCCTGATGAACTCCACCCACGTATATTAATAGCATTGGCTGAAAACATAGCCGAGCCATTGTCGGTAATCTTCAACATGTCTCTGGACCAGTCTAAATGTCCAAGAGACTGGAAAGATGCCATCATTAGTCCGGTCTTCAAAACCGGATCTAGAAACTTAGTTCAGAACTATCGTCTTGTTAGTTTGACCAGTATTGTCGTTAAACTACTAGAAAGAATAATTCGTGATGCTATCATTCAGTTCATTGAAGGGAACAAACTTTTCGCTGTGGGACAACATGGTTTTAGAGCAGGTCATTCTTGCTTGACCAACCTTCTTTTGACCAAAGAAAGTTGGACAAGCTCAGCTGATACTAATATACCGGTGGATGCCATATTCATCGACCTTAGCAAGGCGTTTGACAGGGTTTCTCACGCAGGTCTTCTAGTAAAGTTGGGTAGTCTGGGAATCAATGAAGTGGTTTCCAGCTGGATTCAATACTTTCTAAAGGACAGAAGACAAAGAGTACGAGTTAACGGGGTTTTATCAACATGGGAATCGGTTAAGATTGCCGATCCTCAAGGTACAATTCTGGGCCCACTTCTTTTCCTGATTTATGTTAATGAGATTCCATCGGTAGTTAAGTCATCCTGCTTACTGTTTGCTGATGACATCAAGATATGGAGGGCTTTACACGATGACAGTGATCAACTTGCTTTGCAGGAAGATATAAACCTGTTAAGTGATTGGTGTAAGCACTGGGCCTTGGAGATTAACTTAAGCAAGAGTGTAGTTATGCATGTATCTCATAGTCACGTGCACAATTACTCAATGAATGGCATTACTCTTCCAGTGGTCACTGAGTACAAGGACTTGGGAGTGGTTGTGCAGCATGACTTGAAAACAGCAACAAACTGTAGAGCTCTAGCCACTAAGGGTTTTCGAATATCATAGGCCATACGCAAAGCTTTTGCGAATTTTTACGCTGATATATTTCGTATATTATATCCGACTTATATCAGACCTCATTTGGAATATGGGATCCAGGCAGCGAGCCCGTGTTTCAAATACGAAATAGACTTATTAGAAAGGGTGCAAAGAGTAGGAACTAAGCTAATAAAGGGTTTCTCGACCCTCTCATATGAGGAGGGTTTAAGTCGACTGGGTTTATTTCCACAGACGACTCAGGGGTGACCTAATACTAGCATACTGTATCCTAAGAAATGATTTTGGAGCAAATTTATCTAATTTATTTCTTCCTTCTAGCACCAACCAATTGCGAGGACATCACCTCAATGTTCAAAACCACGGTCGAATAGTCTGCGTTTGGAGATCCGTTTTTCGCATCGAATTGTGAACCATTGGAACTCCTTACCGGAACACGTCGTATCAGCGCCATCCGTTGATTCATCCAAGATGAGATTGGACCTCCTGTGTAACAGATCGAAAGGATTAACACAAGCATATAGCCTACTATCCTAAATAAATTGTAAACTGTAAAATGTAAATGGTTGCTTCAAGCGAAGAACTCGGGGGACAGATCCCCATCACAGTCCTGGTTTAGAGCACAGTCAACCGAGCACGCGCAGCCACGTGGCCGATCTGATCTACACCACAAGCAACAGGGAAGTGAATAACCAATTCTCAGGTGGCGACTACTCAGAAGTTGTGAGGGACTGTT
This sequence comes from Trichobilharzia szidati, assembly GCA_944472155.2. NCBI lineage: Eukaryota > Metazoa > Platyhelminthes > Trematoda > Strigeidida > Schistosomatidae > Trichobilharzia > Trichobilharzia szidati. The sequence continues at coordinate 190,243,138 of OX235271.1, forward strand.
GGCTATTCCATATGATGGATAAACACCCTGACATAGACGTCGTGGTCGATACAGGAGCTGCGCTCAGCATCATACCAAAAGCGAAGACCAAGCCGGGATGATGAAAATACCTCATCACACTGAAGGCCGCTAATGAAACCCGATCGCGATATTTCGAGCACGGACGCTTGACCGCTGGTATCTGCTATGGATTTTAGTGTCGCTGACTTAGACGTAGCAACTATCAGCATAGACATCATAGAAACATATGACTTATTAGTGAATACCCAAAACAGACGTATAGCAATGACAGAAATCCCCTGATATATGGATGGCAGAGAAAGCGAGCACCATTCATTGAACCAAGTCCAGTCTCCGCCAGTATCAATCGAAAGGTTCCGCAAAATGCCGGTGGAATCCTAATATCTGACTGCAACTAACCTTCCAACTCCTAGGCCTGGCCTGAAAACTACTCAAAATATGAAGACACATGGCCTGCCAGTGTTCGCCAAGCCAAGAAGATTGGCCACGAGTGAGCCGAATATGGCGAAAGCCGTGTCCGATTACGCGCTTCGGTTGGGGATTATTCGGCCTTCGAATAGTCAACGGACTTTGCTGTTACACATGGTGGCAAATGAAAATCAGACTGATCGGTGCTCTTCGATGTGGTTACAGGGCCCTAAATAAGCACACTGTCCCAGACAGATACCCAGCACCACACACTCAAGACTTTGCTAATATCCCTTCAGGTGCCACAATATTCACGAAAATCGCCTTGGTTCGCGCTTGTGACAGTATTCCGGTGGCTGAGGAAGGTATACCTAAAACAGCCAATAAAAACCCCATCTGGATCATGTGTGTTTGTGCGGATGCCATTTCGACTCCAAAATGCTGCACTAGCTTTCCAAAGATTTATGGATGACTCGCTGCGTGAACTGCCGTCTGCCAAGGTGTGTATAGATGACCTACTCGTCGCTAGCCGGGTTAATACAAACACAAAGGAAGATCACATTCTGGCATTATTATAAAAACTAGTAGACGATGGCATGACAGTCAAACAGAGTAAATGCGTTTTAGGGTCAGAAACATAAGAGTCCCTAAAGCATGTCACTCATAGTACTAGGAACAAACACCAATGCCCACAGAGGTGGTTACCACCACGCAGTATCACCCACCCATTCACTCAACGCAATTACGAAATCTTCTGGGGTTGACCAACTTCTATAGGTGCCTCACTTTTGTAGCTGCTGAAGTGCTTCATCAATCAATGATCAAGTCGATGCCCACAAAATCCTTCTAAATCTACTTTACTTCCTTTCAGAAGCGGTGTGACAAGCCTCCTTCATCCAAAAACACGACTCAATGGACTTGTTAATTTCCACCAGTTCTATCTGTTGTTAAGTAAAGCGCAAAAATTTTCTGACTGCGATTAGGCTGGCAACCCTACACAGAAAAATCAGCCTACTCACTACGAAGAGTGTAACACACAAAAATGCAAAAAAAGGAAACCTACCCTCGCATGAATAAAAGAGGAGGAATGAGACGGGATGACGACATAGTACAAATCACCATCGTGAAATGTCAGTAAATTAGCACCTGATCAAAGTTTAAATCGTTGAATTATGGTACAACACCGGAATGCGTTAAAACAAAAATCCAAGGAACACTACGTAATATTCTCGGGGCACCTTTAACTCTCGCTATTAGTAATTATATATATACAATATAACATAAATTAGGCATTTAGGTGATTAGAAAGAAGCGAACACGAAGTTCACCAAAGATATCTTTTCGGTGACTTCCGAAACAATAGGCTAAACCTAGTGTGTTTTGCCACTACTACATAAATAAATAAATAAATAAATTTATTCTCATAGTACAGTACATGAGGGACGCCAGTTTACAGGCATCATCAAATTGTTACAGAAATAGAACCATATAATTCAATCACAATCTACAGGCAGTAGCAAGATATGCTCTACATGTTCGCTGCAGATTATACATACACTTGATAAATGTTAATCCCAGTATTATAAAACAGCCTTTTCACTTATATACAATCACTTCTGTGCAAAGTTGGAACAATCTGCTAGATTGTCAGTGAGTGCAGCACGTCAGGAAATACAGAAGTATTGTCTTCGCATCAACAAAAATCCAGGTCTTTGGTGGATGGATTATAAGTGCCTGGGAAAAAAATAAAGCTTGAAGTAAATATTCATACATAACTTTGTTGTGTGCAGAGTCCTCGAATTATAGTTCATTGATGTGTTATTTTGAAATCAGTGATGTGTTTATCTCATTTGATCTGCAATGTCATTGTTGGGAGTAAATATATAAGCTTCAGACGCATTAATTAATGGATTTCTACTGCTTGTGGGTATTTTCTTAGTGTGAGGAAGGTTTATGAATTTCAGCTGTTCCGACAGGGGTTGAGAATATTAACTGCTCAGCAACATTACTGATATAAGTTCATCACATTATCTAAGGAAAGGTGGGTTGCAGTTGGTGAGGGATGTATGGTACCCAACGAGCGTACATCTGTCCATGTGATGTTGTGGTGCGTTATACCTTTTTCATGTTGTCGGTTTATGTCCATTTTATTCCACTTATTGTGTTGGGTAGTAGTTTTACAAACGAGATTTCTTGTCTGTTTGAGGATACGCATCTTAACCGTTAATGTTTTATCTAGAATTATAAATATAGGCAAAAAACAACAGGTGTAGTATTTAAGCTTATACATTAAATGGACCTATAATTTCGGAGGCTCTCAGATAGGAACTAGAACTACTATCGTTTGCAAACTCTTGTAGTTTGTCATTAAGCACCTTTTTGAAGGAGGCCAATGTACTTGCTTGACGCATTTCCATTGGCAGTTTATTCCATATCTGTGCATACCTAATCAAGTAAAACTTTTGCCTGGTGGCTGTTTTACATTGTTCGATAGCTACTGTACCCTTAGTGTGTCTTAGTTTGTAACCATTGTCATCTGAAAGTCGAGTGCCATTAGTAGAGGTAAAAACTAAGTGGTTTAGAAGCCTATAGTAAGGTGTCAAGTTTAGTCTCAGGCGTCTTAGCCATAGTGTTTCTAGTCCTAGGGTATCACATCTGGTGGAGTAGTTCGTACCATTTTCAGTTCCGAGTAGTTTTAACGTGAAGTACCTCTGCACTCCCTCGACTTTCAATTTGTCCTCTATGCGTATGCTAATATACATGAATGAACAGTAATCAAATAAAGGACGCACACAAACCTTGTACAACGGAATTCTAGACTCACTTCTGTAGAAGTTCCTGAGTAGAAAGCCGATAAGTCTGCGTGACTTTGACACTTGTTTGGAGATATGTTCAGAAAATGATAAGTTATGTGAATATTTCAGCCCTAGGTCCAGTACAGATTCCAGTCGTTGAAGTGGATGGCCTTGAATTGTCAGGTCAAGTTCTAAATTGTTGCAACCTATGCAGAGCCAGCCACATTTTTCGACATTAAATACTGGAGTTGCCAGGTGTCACACCATCTATCTATTTTTTCTAATTCTTGCTGTATGGCGTTTACTGTTATTCCAAGATCTGTGTTCTTGCATTTATACGTCACTTTTAAGTCATCTGCATATAGTATTGGTTTACCTACACTAAAGCATTCACAGATACTGCTTATGTATATTATGAATAAGAGTGGGCCTAATACACTTCCCTGGATCACACCACTACTTACTGGTTTAGGCCTTGAGATTATCAAGCCAACTTTCCTTGTCTGACCTCGGCCACAGAGAAATGATTTTATCCAGCTCAGGAGAGGATCACATATCCCTAGTGAGCATAACCTGCTGACTAGCAGATTATAAGGAACTCTGTCGAAGGCTTTTGTTATATCGAAATATAGTACAATTACTAGTTCTCTGTTGTCTCTACTTCGTGTAACTTCGTTGAAAAAGTCTATGTGACAGGTCACACATGATCTTTTTTTAGGAAATCCGTGTTGTGATGTATTGATAAGTTCATGTTCTAGTAAGTTGTCTGACACTTGGTCTTTAACCACTTTCTCCATTATTCGGGGTATTACCGGTGTTGTATTGATAGGTCTATAGTTGCATACACTAGTTTTTGCCGCTGCTTTGTGCTTAGGTAATATGTATGTGGTTTTCCACACTTCAGGATAAGTTCCAGTTTCTAATGAGAGAGTAAATATTCTAAGTAACAAGACTACCATTTCCGTGCTACCATTTTTGTACATGACAGATGGTATGTCATCTGTTCCAGTACTACCATTAGACTTCAAAGTCTTAATCGCTGAGTCTGTATTTTGTATATTAAAGTCTATCTCGCCTAATTTGTGGTTACTTTTGCAGGTCATTTGGAAATTTTGGGTCGGGTGCACTCTGGCGTCATTGCAAAACCACTCATTGAGGAGTTCACTTATAACCTGGGGATCATTGTATATTATACCCTTATGTTCCAAGCTGCTTGCAGTATTGTCTTTACTGCTTTTTAGGCGTTTCTGTAATATCCTACAAAGTTCCTGAGTATTGGAGTTACCCACAAGCGCTTTATTTTCTTCAAGTTGTGACATCATTTTGTGTTTATCTTCAAGCCGTGGGTAAGACGCCTTGAATGTGACTGACTTGGGCACATTTACCTCATCTCTGGGGCAATATCACATTCTCTTTCACTCTTCCTTCACTTGAAGCTGACTTTGAAAGACACTTTATTATGGAGAGAAAATGAGTGAAATTGACTTCACTGGGGTTTGGCTTGCTTATTAGAGGTGACTTACCAAGAACTGCATTTAGAATTTCATATTTCCCCTATGTCTCTTCGCTATGCTAAGCATTGGTTTACTCATGAAGAAGTGCAGTTTAAATTTTTTTCAATTAACATTTAAAATGTAAGATTTTTAAGCGGTTTTCAACACAAAATATTAAAAATTACTTTATTTCAAAAAAGGCGAAATATTTATGTGAACATCTGTTTTTCAGGCGTGGCGGCCTGCTTAAAGCTTAGGCTACAGAAATTTTCCATCATATACATTGCATCTGACTTATCGGATTAATTTTGTTTTGCTTCTTCAATTATGTGTCTAAATCGCATTATATATTCCAGCGATTATTTAATGTTTTCAACCGACTGATTTGCGAGTTTCTAATAAACTCAATGAAAAGGGTCATAGTGGGAGGTAACGGTACTTGAAGCGTCATATAATGCATCACATTACTGTTCCTGTTATCGTGAGCACAACTCACAGATCTTTACCGAACAAGAATAATTACTTCGATGATGTACTCTCTTTAAGTGTTTATTGTAATACAGGTGTAATAACGCTTCAAGAAACTTGGCACCATGATTCATATGATGACAATTTAGTCTACCTAAACGGTTTCATTGCGTAAAAACAAGACCAAAGCAATCCAAGGAAAAATGAGGTGGTGGTATTGCTACGTTTGTTAATTCTCAGTGGTCTGTTACCAACATCGTCTGCTTTGAATTCTCACATGGTAATATTGACTATTCACCTGTTAGATGTCGACCTAAACACCTGTCTAAGTACAAATTCATTTTTATCGCGAACATTTGTGTGAAACCTTTTTGTAGTCCCTCAGAAGTATCCGTGATTGCTAATGAATTCACCACTTTCGCTGCCACCTCTTTTGGTAACTCAGTAAACATAGTGACTAGCGACTTTAAGTCTCGTGACTGCAGTGCTAGGTCATGAAAATGACGTAAGCTTTCACAAGTGACTGGATACTTTGCTTGATTTTGTTTTTATAAATGACTGTGGAATATATGAAGCTCGTAAAAGATCGCCACCGTTTAACCCCGATCGATGTGTTCTAAGGGTTTTCGCCTAAATTTATGGAAAGTTACACAAGAGAACCATTCCACACCTATCCCGAAAAATTGCACATAGACGTTACTCTAAGGAGAATGTTCAGAATCTTAGAAACATTTTCCAAGACATAAGGTGGCATTTGCTAAATGAAGACTCTCTTGATGACACTACCTCAAATATTACATTTTATCTCAAATTATGTCTTGAATCTGTTGTCCCAGAGAAACACTTCTCATCACATTTGCCCGTTTCTCCCCCCCTTCAACTTAAAAAGCTTCTCAGGGAAATGGGAAAGTTGCATGAAATGAAGGATAACATAGGTGTGAAAAGAATTGACATTCTTATCAAGTGTGAAATGCACAGATAGGATTTAATTTATGACCAAAAGTTTATATTCCGTTAAAATGCCTCTAAAATTTGGAAATGTTTCAGAGAAATTACTGGTGGTAGGCTGGCGAATAGTATTCCTTATTCCTTTGATGTGTGTACACCAAACAAATCTTTCATTCATTCTCCCACAAGTGCCAAACTTTCTTGTGCCACAAGTGTTAGTGAAACCTGCTTCCATAGTTTAAATACAAATGACATGCTAAAATGTCTTCAATCTCTGAACTCTTTTGGTAGTCTAGGGCCAGGTATTTTGCCTAGCGTTATTCTTAAAAAATGTGTATATATCCTGTGCTATCCTCACATGGACATACTTAATGAATCTTTTTCCAGAAATGTCGTGCCAGACGTTTGGAAAGACATCGAAATTGTACGCATACTTAAATCAGCTACTGGAATATGTGTCGAATTTAGACGAATTGTTATAACCTCTCTTTTTAAACTATGAGAAAGTTGCTCATGCTTGATCTTAAACTTTCACTTAAAGCCTTTAATAATTCAAAACACTTCGCCTACAAACATAGTAGAAGTACTTTGGATGTAGCTGCAGTCTTACATCACATCATTGTCTCCAGTTTAGACAAGGGGACTAAATTTGTTCGCTGCACCTTCCTAGATTACACATCTTTCGACTCAGTACTCAGGAATGTTTTGTTAAATAAGCTTGCTGAAACTCAGAGTGAGTGTTGGATTGTCAAATGGCTACATTCGCATCTCTCAAGAAGAAAGCGGGACACTGTATGTTAGGGGAAGCCCTCCACTTCATTGCCCACTGAGGCTCGCGTCCCTCGAGGCACTGTCCTTTCTCCTTTTCTGTTTTCTTTCTTCTTGCATGACTTGCCTCACTCCGATGAAATGAACTTTGTTAAGTATGCTGACGATCTAACTTTGAATTCTTGTTAACTTTCGGCTAGGGTGTACCAAGATGTACAGCTGTCTATCAGGAGTTAGCAAGTAGTCTTCGTCTAATGGACTTGAACTAAATCCTTTCAAATTTCAGACTGTTAATCTGAGTTTACGATGTAAATGAAAGTTAAATTGTAACAACAGAAGACAAGTGCCAGGCAACAGTACGTTTATTACGGAAAATCAACACGTATTTATAGATTTTGATGTACATTATTGTAGGTTAATGTTAGTAGAAAATACGGTCTGTTGATTGGTTGTTTCTCACACAAAGTTAACCTTGAATCTCTTGTGGCTGTGTCAGTTCTGTATCCGCCTGTCCATCTTGACCTTGACCTCAATTACTGTTAACCAATTTGGCTAGCAAACATCTCTCACCACAACATGACTAATATTTGATACATAAACATTGACCTCAATTATTGTCAACCAGTTGGCTAGTAGACAGCTCTCACCACAAAATGAAGCTGTTAATTCCTATGACGGTTGTGCAATTGGTTATAGTGGTGTAGAAATCAAGTCTGATATTATAAACCTTGAACTTACTATTTCTTCTGATCTATAATAGTCTTCCCACGTCTTAGCGATTTCTAAAAAATATTTCGTCGAACTGTTTACATCGAGAAATTAGGGCACTCAGCCTTAACTCAACCCCTCCTCCTTTCATAGTTTTTCAACTATTGCATCTTACCTATTCATCTTCACTGTTCACCCTTATTCTTTCCTGAATTGCTTAGAAAAAACTATGTCATACTTCGTAGAATTCTGAAGACTAGCTGTCAGTAGGGCGAGTGGCTTTCCATTGGGCCATACCATTGACATCGTCATTGATAGGCACCTGAATCCGTGCAATGAATTTGCTAAAGGAGTTTTGTCAGACTGTGAGCATCCACTTTACCCACAGCCTTCACCCAATGCCTCCTCGGGTAAAACAAGAAATCATTCCAAAAGACTCTACGCAGGTACGTCTTAGTATAAAATTCCACTATACCATATGTGGCACGTATTTTATGCGATGAAAATGATGTCACAGACGTACTAACTGTCCTTCCTTGCACTAGTAAATAAACCATTTTCTCCATACTTAATCCACCAAGCTTCACTGTTATTATTCTTCTAATATTTACCGTCCTCTCATTTATTCTGTTTATTTTCTCACAAGGGTGAACACTATTTAAACTCAGTAATAACTGTTATTTATCGTTTTCCCCTGGCCGTGATCAGAGAAGGGCTTTCGCCACTATTTCCTCCGTATTTTCAGTAAGTGGTGCAACTACCGGGAACATCGTGAACCAGTTGATGAGTGAATCCGTTTGAGAAACGCACTGTACCTACTAAGTTCACACGAATATAGCTAAAAGGTGTGTCAGGCTGTGAGGGGTGGCGTAATGTGTCTGCATACTTCCACCTTCCAAGTGGACGCGTTGAAGGTTTGCCCTAATGTATCTTAGCTGTAGTTCACGCTCGAGGGTGTGATGACAAGTGAAATTACCGAACGCGAATTTTCTCATAATTTTAGGGAATGAAGGCCCCTGTTGGATCTGTCGTTGTGATTTTAGTGTCTGCTTTAGGTATATCTTCCTCAGCCCCGGGATATTGTAAGAGCCACGGACTAAGCAAATTTTGGTAAATATTGTATCAACTTGAAGACTAATGTATAGGTCTTCATTGTATGGCACTGTGTCTCTCTCCAGGGAATGTTCGTTAGTTGCAGGCTCTGCACTCACCACAGAGGTGCCAGTCAGAACGGTGTTACTTAGACACCATACATAAGAGAGAAGCCTACTGAATATTCGAGTGCCTAATAGTCCCCTAATGAAGCACGTAATCAAATTCAGCTTTCCATAAATTTCGCTCCTCCGTGGCCAAACATATTGACATAGAGGGAAGAGGGGACCATGTGTCCCTATGATACGGGTCATTTTCAGAACAGCCTTAGATGTGTGAGGTTGCGGTCACAGTTAGGAATTCCGCTAGTATTTTCCGAGACCTCTTGGTTGACATTAGTAGGGAGTTTATAACGAGGACTGCTAGATCTCAGTCAGGGGCAGGGACAATCCATGGCAGTTGTCACTGAAACCTGATGCCGAGTGTAGACTTTTTCTGACTGAACGTCACGAAATGAGTTTTGTTGGTTACCTGCAGATGGCGATGTACTTTTGTTGTCCTTGCTGGGCCTTTACTTTCGGTAAGATAGTGAGTGCAACTCCTGTATAAGCCAAGAAGTCTGTGCCAGAAATTTAACTCATGGCGAAAAAAAAGCCTTTCCGGCACCCCTTCTCCGTAGTCACTACCAAAGAAGGGGTTGATAGTTTCCTTTTTGCTTGTGTGGTAGTTAAGGGAAGGTGTGTGATCATTAGCATTTTGCTGACTTTTCGCCAAACATCCAGCTATACCAAAGGAATTGATCTGCTGATCCAGTTTTTTGGGTCTACTCCTTTCGCTCTATGGGCGATTTACCTCGTCTGACGTGTGTTAACCGTATTTGTGCCAGTTGTTCCGTCATAGCCTTGGCCACTAGTTTTGAGATTATTGTGTGCGCACACTGTTTTTCTGACATGGAGAAGCTTTTTGTCACCTCTCACTTAAGCACTGTCTATGTCTGCTCAACCTCTAAAAATTTAAATCATTCGATCCGGCAATATGGCAAATTTATTGGCATCGATGATGTTTTAATCCACTGTGTATACGCTTTGGATGAGGATGGGACAATTCCTGCGAATTCCAAATCAAGTCTCCGAGAATTATCACTGGTACACAAGCTATTATGGAGAGTGAGAAGAAACTTCGACTACAAGCCGAGGGTATATTTCATGGTAGGGAAAAGTTGTGTTTCAAAGAAGTCAGTTAAAACGAAGCATATGCAAAATGTGCCACTATTACACTCGAAAAAAACGCGCAACATAATTGCTCTGGGTTGTGCCCACTCGCCAGACATGCTAGTGGTCCCAAGTAGAATCAGAGGTCAATCCAATATAAAACCTCACTCGTTTAGTTGTTAGAATGATAATGTCAAGAGGTTGGGCATAAGGCTAGCAACTTCACATAGTGATAAATAAAGACCACCACCAAAGTTCTAAAGCGCAGTTTTGAAGCCCAGTATTCCTTTCGAAACGCAAAGGAGTAGGATAACTATAGAAATGTAACCGGCGCAAGCTCCTTTGCCGTTACTGATAATTCATTATGCTAAGTACTTCGACGGATGTCATGCCATACCGTCTGCTCAAAATTGCCTTGAAGGAACCGTTTAAGGGACCTAATACTACGAAACTTTGTATCCAGCAAAACAACATAATCTTTTGGAGGATGAATGGAGGTCATTCCTCCACATCTGCGGAAAGTCCCTGAATAATGCTAAGAATGATAAGTAGTCTAGGGGATGGCTATCAAGGAAAACACCTTGTCAATTCACATGTTCTCTTTGGATTTTATGAGGGCGTTCCAGAAATATTTAACTAGGGATTTCGTCATCCAGTCAGTGTGACTTTACAAAGGGATGCGTTACGTGGATAGGCGCGCCATTTGACGGATTTCACGTTATGGACCCAAAATTGCTTATTAAGCGAAAGCTACAAGGTTTAGACGGGTAAAAACTTAAATGATTTTATTTCATTAAAATAAGCTACGATATAAAAAACCAAGCGGCACTTGAACAGCATGTTTCATGGCAAGTAAGTAATAATGAATATGATTTCGAAGCAAATCTCGCGCTGTTGCGACTGTAAGTCCTAATGTCTTGTAATTATTTGTCACCCATAGTTACCAGTTTTACCCAGAACACTTTAATGCGGAGTATGCGAAATTAGTGCTACTGAAAGCTATATGTAGTCAAAATCCTACGGATTTTACTCTGTACAAGTACTTGATTCACCTGGAGCATGTAAGTACTTTGATAATTATTATTTCTCTTAGTTAAGTAAGGAACCACTTTCACGCGTCGTAGAACTCGGATTTTTCTTGGAAACTTGTCGCTTCACAGAGTTTTGGGTTTGTTGCCATTAAATTGTCTATTGTTGTGTAGATGAAACTGAAAGAGAATCCTAAGCTGGTCTCTTCTATCCCTGGTTTTCGAGAGTCTGTATACAAATGTGAGTCTTCTAAGGCCTTCTGCCTACATAGCTTATTTTTTTGTTGCTCACAAGTCAGGAATATTTTTCTCAGGTTTATGCATTTCACATTACCAATGTTTCTTAACCTATGAAGTATAAATTATCACAGGTTTGGCAAATATACCGTTTTATATAACTTGCACAGTCTATGTGCTACTCTTTTTGAAATAAAAAAGGGATTTTATGGTAGGAATAATATTTTAGTCTTTGAGGATAGGTGAATTTTTTTCTTTGCAAAACAGCTACTTACCAAAGGAGATATGTATTGGTGCGTTTGTTGTCCACTGTTCTACGTGACTGTTGTAAAATTGGTAAAGCAGAGTAGATGTTGAATTGCTACACGATTTAGCGTACCACATACATCGAGTCAGATAGTCAGGACAACTGTCACGCATGCCAAGCCATCGTGTTCTCTGTAGAACAATGTTATTTGTTATAAGATTGTTTGAAATGACATGGAGGTTGTCAGGTCCTTCACTTCTGGTTAGGTACAGAGGTGCATACTGCGTGTATGGATAATGTTCTTGGGGTTTTAACCACCGATGTTTTGATACTACTGGTGAGATGATATTATTCTAAATGTTACCCAACGAGCACTTGTGTTCTCTAACCTGTGTGAAGTGGTATAATAAGGTGAGCAATATTGAGGCTAGGCGTCGAGTGTTACGTTCACGGTACACGTTTTTCCCTCACACTTCTGTTTACTATCAATCTTTTGATGAATCTCTCTTTACTCTCTTTTCTTGATTTGTGTGGTACATGAACAGAGAGTGGCCAGTTGAACTGGTGCACATCTGAACAAAGTAGTTCTCTATTGAAACCAGTCAGTTAGTTTGCTAGTGATACGTTTATTATGCTTGATGAGAAAGCTGACAAGAATGTAATGTAAGCAGAATTTAGCGATGCACATTCATTGCTCATTTTCATTTGTGAAGAAGAAAATGATAATAGACTACATTTCCGTCGTATCCATTTTTTTTAGATTATAGCTTGAAACCACAGAGTATTTTTGGTACAAGTATGGAATTTTCAGCATATGATATCGGTAGCCCAAATATTGCAGGCCAACCATAGATATCTGGTGTGCGTCGGCAGGGGATCAAACCCCGGACCATGTGCATGGTCGGCGAGAGTCCTAACCGCTGTGCTACCGACGCACAGTTGAGCAGAAGAGATGATGGTTCATTTAGGAGAGATGTCTATAGAAATTCTACGTCAGTACTAGGACAGTATACACATCTCTTCAGTTTCGCACCAACCCGATACTAAATCAATTTGGTCAGGTGATTCCCGAACAGGGCAAGAAGGACCTGTATAGATGACTCCCCAGGAAATCAATTAGAATACATCCAAAATATGCTGGTTCAAATGGGTTATCCTAGGAGATTTGTAAGGCGATATATGAACACCATTTATATTAAACAGAGACTGACAGCAGTTGATAAGAAACAACTGTTCCTGAAATTGAAATCTAATGGGGACATGGCTAGTGAAGTCCTGCATCTAAGATTATCTAGGAGAGTAAAACGAACTTATACTGCGCCACCCTTTGTTTCTTATTTCCCAGCCGACCAGTTATGATTGTTCAAGCAAAAGACATGCTTCTTAGCTATACCACGTGTATTAACAAATTTATCTGCTCCTGTTTAGAGAAAGCGAACAACAAGATAGCGCAACAAACGCATCATTACTGAACATCTTCCTCCATGGTTCGGAAAAGACAAAGTGAAATCTATAGGGAGTTCTATTACGTCCACATTTGATTGATGATAGTAGTCACCAAGTGGCCAAAAGAAGAATCGCCTTCAAACTTATCTATCACATTCCACTGAACCTTTCGAACCTGCCTTTTACACATAGCCAATGCTATAGGAATTAATTCGAGAGAACAATCCTAATCCTTTGATTGGACACTGGTAACTAGTGTGACGTGTCTAGTCCTTTCTTTGGTGCAGACTGAATTCTATCAGTTAGGTTTGCAGTGTGGCCACCATTCTAGGTAGCTCGCCATCACGGTCCACATTGATACGCCTTGCTGACGAATGCCAACTAGCACGAAACTTAAGTCCAAGGCTTCCTGCCGAATGCCTCCAACTATCTAATCCTAATCCTTGCACACAAAAGAAGTTTGTTCTACCTTCAGCTCCTCCTTGACCCAGGTAATTTCTAATAAAACCCTCCCATTCTTACTCTCCCTTTTCCTTGGTGTTTTTATGACATTTATTTAAACTTTTGTTATCTGTCCACTTCACCCCTATCATAACGTAACTTTTAGGATTTGACCTAATTATTTATCTATTGAATTGTCTGCATATACACACATAGTACTGCCTCCATTATTCTCATCGTTATTATTGGTTTTCAAAATATTTAGCACATTATTATTATTATTTGATCCACAAACTCACCGTTATTGGTTTAAACATTATATATATATATATATATATATATATATATATATAAAGCTACGTAAATCAGAGTAAAGCCTCAACAATATTGTTCGCTTATATGTATCTTGTTCTAATACAGTCGAAGCTACCAAATTATTAATAAGTTTAAATTTGTGTAGATTTCTCCCTACTTGTTAGTTAAAGGAACTTGTTTTTATTTGTTATTGAGTAGACGTTAAGATTACGTGGAACTCACTGTAAAAGGGAATGTTGCGAAGTAATGTGTCTGCATCAACTTCAACTTATCTGTAAGAATGAACCGAAGTCAGTAATTATTTATTGATGTAAACTATAAATAATTCCCATGTCCAACCTATTTCGATTTAGGCAACTGGATAGTACCACTAGACCTCTCTGTCTGTCTGTTTTCGACATAGAACTTTGCACCGATGTGCGGCAGTTCGAGTCGCCACACTCCATGTAGCACACAAAGGAAGAGAAGAAAGTAGGAGAAATGCATAATATAGACAGTAAACAGAGGTGAGAGACAAAGGAGTAGTAATAACGAAGAACAAAACAGTTTCATCGGAAATCATAAGTCACAAGGAGTGTATGCATCTGCACCAGCCATTGAGAACGATTTTGAGCCATGTCACCAATTGTTTCCAACCATTGGTTTTTTACCGTCCCGAGGACCCCAACCAGGAAGTCTTCATCTCCCTACGTGACTTAGACTAACTGTTGTGGATTTCATTGACTGGTGCCATGTTTTGGTTTGACCGCCGCTAGCTCTTTTCCAGCCTGGCCCTATATCAGCTGACATTGCCCGTCGAGGAAGGCGATGACTAGGCATACGTAACACATGTCCTAACCATCTCAGTCGATGTAATTTCACAGTTTCGTCTATTGATTTCCCCGCCTTACCTAGCACTCGACGCCTAACCTCAATATTGCTCACCTTATTATACCACTTCACGCGGGAGATGGAACGCAGACACCTATGATCGAAGACAGCTAATCTTTTCATGTCTTCTGCTCTCAATGGCCAGGTCTCACAGCCGTAAAGGAGGACGGAGCGGACTGATGAGCAGTACACACGCCCTTTGGTCGATAGTCGTATATCGCGTCTACGCCAGAGACGGCGTAAACTGGCGTATGCGAACCTAGCCCTTTGCATTCGTGCTGAGATTTCGTCAGAGATCAACCGGTTAGGGCTGATGGTACTTCTCAAGTAATTGAAGCGGTCAACGTGTTCTACCACTTCACTTCCTATTTTTAATCTAGGAGTCGGTGAAGTCCAATCCTGCAGCATCATCTTACATTTTACAGGGGCGAATCGCATGCCAAACATTCTTAGATTGCAGCTCAAGGTGTTCAGTAGACTCTGCATTTTGTCAGAGTCCTCGCCTAGAAGGACTATATCGTCCGCATATTCTAAGTCAACGAGAATCTTCCCTGGTAGCAAGTCAATCCCTGAGTCGCTGAAGTGTGTTAGGGTTAAGTCCATTAGTACGTCTATGATGAAGTTGAATAGAAATAGGGATAATGGGCATCCTTGACGGACGCCACTAGTCATTACCACTTCTAGACCTCTCACATTATGAATCTGACTAGACTGGCTGGTTTCAACGTAGAACTCTGAACCGATGTGCAGCAGTTCCAGTTGAAACTCTCCCTTCATATAGCACACAAATCAGGCGAAAAAAGTAAAAAGAGATTCGAAACAGAGATATGAGGCAAAAAGAGAGCGATTTTGAGCCATATCACCGATTGTCTCCAGCCTTCATGGATTTTTATCGCGTTCCGAGGACCCTAACCACAAAGTCTGCACCTCCCTACGTGTCTGGCTTAAACTAGCTATTGTGGATTTTATTGACTGATGAAGCCATGTTGTTTTTTGGTTTGACCACCACCACCTGAGCGGTCCTATATCAGCTAACATTCACATTCTAAGTAGTACTTCTTTGCTTAGTGATAATAATAATGTCTGAACATTTCTACTGCCCTAAATCATAGAAATTGTGTCAAGGGCGTTTTGTTTATTGACTCATATTTCACTAAATTTATTTGATTACAAAAGAGGACATTTAAAAGTTAAATTGACCTTCTTATAGACTATATACTACTACTGCTACTACTTTTAGTGATGTTTATTTGAAATCTTTTGCTTCTATTTCCAGTTATTGCACATATTATTTCACAAACTTATCAACGTATACCTAAAACAACATTGATGAGTTTATTGGATATATCATCAGAGAATGATTTAAAACATTTTATTAAACAATATGGATGGTCTGAGACAACCACCAGTAATAGTGATTCTGGTGGTGCTACTGGTGCTGATGGTGTCCAACTGATTCTGGTTAACAATCATGAGGAGAATATCAAGTCAATTAAAATACGTGAACGTGTCAACTTTGATTCAATTACATCAATGTCGGGTGCATTTAGACCATCAAAAAGTGACTTTTTCATAAAGACATATAATATGAATAGTTAATTATAAATTAAATAAATAAATAACTAAATGTTTTGTTAATTTCTCTGAATAACAATAATAATATTATTATTAATAGTGGAATACAATCTTCTTTTGACAGTCTTCTGTCTACAAAAAAGATATTATGGGGAGGATGTAAATCACATAGAAAGGTAGGTAGGTCGGTAGGTCGGATGTGCGTATAACATCATCTGCGTCAAATGTACAAATTCATCTCCCCCCAAAAAAGAAAAATGTGCAAAATCATAAACAAAAAAACAAACAACAAAACTGTAGAAAGAAAATCAAACCGCTTTAAGACTATACAAATGTGAAAAGAGATAGATTTGTACAAGGGTGAAAAAAATGCTTGAATAAGAATTTTTTAAAAAAAAGGGAAAAATCACTTCATCTCATTAGGGGGGGGGGGTTGATTTACAACAAACAGTGGGTCATTATTAGGTCTTGTTGTCGTTATTAGGAAATAATGTAAGTAGTAGAGGAAGCCAGTGCAGTAATCTGTTTGAATGATTCTGTGCTGATGATGAGTTATACTCAGCAGTTTCTCTTTTTGTACACTTGGTGGTTGATTGAGGCTTTTTTGGTGTCATTGTGCTTAATTTCTGTTTAATTGCTTGAGTTAATCGTCGAGTAGTTCTCATAGTCCATGACCAAGATGGAATGTGATATGCTGCATTGCTTGTAGCCTATAGGATACAATAAAAAAACAGAACAGCGATAAAAACATTCGATAGTGCATTATAGTACGACAGAATAGATTATAATATATTACACGAATTCCAGCCAACTTCTCGGGTTTCAAAAGACAGAGATATGAATGTATGAGAAGTATTATTTGTTTTATTTTACTCCTTTACGTTCCGAGGGGAACATCGGGCTTCAGGGTAGCGCTTTGAAGTTTCAGTAGCAGTGATTTTATTTCTATGAGATGGGATTGCTAGCCTCGCGCCCAACATTCCCATTTCATCGGGCTTACTACCAGTTTAGAAGTGCGTCGGCCGCCACCACGACCACAGAATCGGGTCACTGTGTTTTAAGTGAACCAGACCAGAAGTAAAACTCAAATTGTCAACGATGATGTGCATGTATGGTGCTGCAAAACTGATCTGGTTCAGATTCTGAACGGATATATATATATATATATATATATATACTCTAAATTATGTATAATTATATCCGCTGTTTTGAAATAAGCTATTACTTGAACTGCACCTAATAAAACGATTATAATATTAAAAAAATGGAACTTATAAACGTTTGTGCAGTTTGTTCAACTTTTACAAATACCGTAATACCAGCGGCGTACACGAAGCCAGGCAAGTGGACAGTTTATCGCCGCTAACACTACTTACTGGCTGTTGGTATATATATATATATATATATATGCCCTGTATTCTGAATAATAGAACATTGTCGTCGCAGTTACGTCTGACATTTATGTCTGTCTGAGTGAATATATCTGCGCGATTATTGAGAACGATGATTTTGAGCCATACAACACATTGTCTCTAGCCTTCATTGGTTCTTATCATCCCGTGGACGCAAAGCAGTCTACACCTCCCTAAGTGACTGGCTTAAACTAACTGTTATGTAATTCACTGACCGATGAAACCATATCTCCGTTTGACCACCCACAATAACTCGTCTCCTACTTCATCAATCCTATGTCAGCTAACATTGACTGTCGGTCGACGAAGGCGATAGATGGCTAGGCAACTAGAGCAACACATGTCCTAACCATCTCACTCAATCCATGTAACTTCACAACCTCGTCGATGATTGACTTTCCATCCCTCCTCACGTAGCACTCGATCGAAGCTTAACCTCAATATTACTCACCCTATTATTGCACCTAACACGGAAGACAGACAGACACAGACTCCTATGATTGAAGGCAGCTTTCCAGCCAGGCATTTCCTGTCTTCCACCTCCAATGGCGACAATGCCTCAGTCACAGCCTGCTATACAGGGGGATGGCGCAAACTGCTACTGAGTAGTGACACATGTTTTGTGCTGAAGTTAGACGACAACCACAGTAAAAATAGCAACACTCCGCCATTGTAACACATTCGATGAAAATAATCATAGTAGTGTGTGGAAGGCAGGCTTCCCCCACAAGTTATATCTGTGATGAATAATTTCTTTTTTATTCCTTTGCGTTCACAGTGGAACCATGGGGCTTCAGACTTTAGCTTTGAAGTTTCAGTAGCAGCCTTTTTTAACGCGGTGAGGTTGCTAGCCTCACACCCAACTTCCCTTCTTTGTTGGAAATGCAATCAGCTAAGGGAGGCGAATGTGTGCGCCGGCCAGGACTCGAGTGTCCCGGACCACGTGCATGGTGATGAGTAATAAGTGATATATTAAAAAGTAAACTCGTGATCAAACTTCACACCATCCCCCCCCCCTCTATGCCCTGAAATGTTTTCGCGCAATGAGATCATCACGATTGTACGTGCAAAATCAATTATGTAGTAGATATAAAAAGAAAGATTGTTGACCTTATGTGAAGATTATGAGAGAGAGAAAAATCGACTCTATGTTATGTTACCTGAGTTTCAGACAACAACTGTGATGATTCTAGTTCAGATGTGACCTGATGTTGTATATGTGTTGGAGTACTTTTCGATGAATTATCATTTGAATCTTTGAAATTGTTGAGATGGTGTGATGTATGACACATGAATCGATAAACTTTTGGTTTGGTTAAATGACCTGCTGCTGTTGTTGATGATGATGATGGTGATGCAGCTAAAACAAGTACACATGGATTGTAATAATGATAATTATGATTGAGGGATTGAAGAAACTGATGATTGTCGAAACATGCTTCCTGTATACGAATGATTTTACACCGACTAGCTGAAAACTGGATACAGAGACGCGGTGGGTGGTAGAGGGAATAAAAACACAAAAGAGCATAGAGAGGAAATTATGCATGACATTCAGTATGTAGAGCGTATGTTTGTATAGTTTTTAATTAACAAACGACTTTTCAGATAAATTTATAGACTTAAATATGGAGGGGAAAAAGACGAGGGAATGATATAAGAATAGAGCTTGGGCACTCTGGTAGTAGAGTATAATTCCATTATGGAGAAATTTATTTTGATAAAGTCTCACAACGTTGTTATACAGTAATATCTACTGATAACCAGGTTTCGAGCACAAATTATTGCTGCTCATCGTTATCATATCAAGGCACTACTCACACAACCTTCCAACTTTGCTTATATAATTCCACTAATTGTAATCTCTTGATTTGATTGGTAGTAGTATTTTGCATATAATAATAATATATAAGGATGGATGGAGGAAATTGTTTATATACTAGATGAAAAAAGGTTAGTTAATTCTTGTCTGACACTATTTTCATCACATAAAATACTTGCCAAGTATGGTATAATAGAATTTTTATACTTAGACGTGCGAGCATACAGTTTTCTGAAGTTACTTCTTGTTCTACCTGAGGAGATGCAAGGTGAAAGCTGAGGGTGAAGTGGATGCTCCAAGTCAGACAAAATCCCTTTAGCAAATTTATTGTACGAAGTCAAGTGTCTATCGACAATGACGTTAACTATGTAGTCCACTGGGACACCACTCATCCTACTGACAGTCTTCAGAATTCTTCCTTTTTAAGCAAACCAGGGGCTGAAGCACTTCAAAAGACTTCTAAATCGTCCGCCAACTACAACGCGTCCAACAATACCAACAACGGAAGCAGAACTACCAATGAACATCGACCCTCCGACGAAATCCGAAGTCCTGAATGCCATCAAGATGCTAAAAGCTGGGAAAGCGCCAGGACCAGATGGAATCCCAGCAGAAGTTTTGAAAATAGACCCAGAGACAACAGCGGTCTTGATGACGCCATTACTAGAGAAGGTGTGGAAAGAGGGCAAAGTACCCGAGGATTGGAAGAACGGATACTTATTCAAACTGCCAAAGAAAGGAGATTTGAGTCAATGTAAAAACTGGCGTGGAATTATGCTTCTGTCCATTCCAAGCAAGATACTATGTCGCATCATCCTGGAGAGAATTAAACAAGCCCTAGATGAAAAACTTCGTCCGGAACAGGCCGGATTCAGGAGGAACAAGTCATGCATTGACCAAATCGCCACCCTACGGATTATCATTGAACAAAGTTTGGAATGGCAGTCACCTCTCTATCTCAACTTCATCGATTTTGAGAAAGCCTTCGACAGCGTCGATCGAGAGGTGATTTGGCAACTACTTCGCTACTACGGGGTGCCGCCGACAATTATACATCTCATCCAACAGCTGTATGACAACGCTGCATGCCAAGTAATCCACAACGGAAGGCTCACGGAATCCTTCGAAGTGAGGACGGGAGTGAGACAAGGCTGTCTACTGTCGCCAATGATCTTCCTGATTGCAGTTGGTTGGATAATGCGGCAGACAACGGCAACCAACGAGGGAACAGGCATAAAATGGACCGACACAAAAGCCTTGGAGGATTTGGATTTCGCCGATGATATATGTCTGATTTCCCACAAACTGGAAGATATGCAAGTGAAAAGCAACAAATTGGCAGAAGAAGCAGCAAAGATAGGACTTCAAGTGAACATAGACAAAACAGAGGTAATGAAGATTCCTGGCCAACATCAACAGCAACAACCGACAACAATCAGCATAAATGGGAGGAACCTGAAGGAAACAACTTCTTTCACCTACCTGGGAAGCATCGTCTCAACTACAGGAGGAACTGACGAGGATATCAAAGCCAGAATCGGAAAAGCAAGACAAGTTTTCATTTCTCTCAAGTCTATGTGGAGGTCAACAGCATTCAGCGTCAAAAATAAGATCCGTATTTTCAACTCCAATGTGAAGTCAGTACTACTATACGGATCAGAGACTTGGCGTGTCACAAAGAGCAGCTCAAACAAGCTACAGACCTTCATTAACAAATGCCTTCGCTCAATACTCAAGATCAAATGGCCGGAGAGGATCAGCAACAAAGATCTCTGGGAGCGAACCAACCAGGAACCGATCGTGAAACAAATAGGCAGGAAGAAATGGAGATGGATTGGACACACTCTGAGGAAACCAGCAAGTGACATCACTAGACAAGCCCTCGAGTGGAACCCGAAAGGGAAGCGACGAGTTGGTCGTCCAAGGGTGACCTGGAGGAGATCATGTGAAGAGGAATTGAAAGCGTGTGGGCAGACTTGGAGCCAGGTGAAAACTACAGCAGAGAACCGAACGCAATGGAGACGCATGGCTGAAGCCCTATGTTCCTCTAGGAATTAAAGGAAATAATAATAATATAATAATAATAAGCAAACCAGGAAAGAATAAGGGTGAACAATAAAGAAGAATAGGTAGGATGCAAGAGTTTATGGACTGTAAGAGGAGGGGGTTGAGTTATACCCGAGTGCCTTAACTTCTTAATGTAAAATGTCTGGTATTAGTGATGATGAGTCATTTTCTATTGCATATCTTGGGTGTGGATTCGATTAACAAAGATTCAGTAATCAATCTCTTCCTCCACCTACCTATATTACTTTGTACAATTGTAAATCTGTCCCACCCTATTCTGTGACTGTGTGTTGTTAATGCATGCAGTGCAATTCCTGAGTGTTTTTTAAAAAATCACTTATCTTCGTAGGGTCAGTCATTGTAGACAGCTAAATTCTGACAATCTGACTACGCCCGACCCACTGGTTTCACCTATGTATTTGACTTAACTGCAAGGTATTTTGTTTTATTATTATTATTCCCTTGGGTTCCGAGTGGAACATAAGGCTTCAACAAAAAATCCCCACTTCGCTCTATTTTCTGCTATCCTCTTCAGCTGGGGTCCACGATTAACCTTAATCTCTCATCTCCTCCTCCTAACAAGATCTCCATGTCGCCCTCGCAACGATGACCTAGTCGTCGCCTCCCACTGCCATTCCACTTAAGCGATGTCCTGCATTGCAAGCGATGTCGTTCAACGGCCTTCACAAAGTATGCCTGATCCATCTGCATTTTCCTCTACATATTTGTTGAGCAATCTGCTCTTGGTTGGTTCGTTGCCAGTTAATTCTGGCTGACCATTTGAGCTCCCGTATGGAGCAAAGGCAACTGTTGATAAAAGTCTATAACTTATTGGAAATTCTTCTCGTGACACGCAGTGCAAGTTTCTGACCTGTATGGAAAAAATGACTTCATATTTGTGTTGAAAATCCGAATCTCGTTCTGAGTCAGTGCAGAATATTTCTAAACTAGTTTCAGGTTGATAAAGGCGTATCTTGCCTTCCTGATTCTGCTTCTAACATCATCTGTTCCCCCTGTGGTTTCCTAGATACAGATAATTTGCAAATTCTATTATTTTAGCTAATTGGGTTAACAGGGTCCCCTTAACCTACAGAGCTTGTCCTTGAGTCGCAAAACAATGGCAAAACAAAAACTTTGTACCAATGTAAGCTGTTTATGATTGGCGACGAAATCTCAGCACGGATCCAAAGAGCTCGAGCTGCTTTCGCTAACTTACACCATCTCTGGCGTAGGCAAGACATCCGACTATCAACCAAGGGACGTGTGTACTGCTCAGCAGTTCACTCAGTCCTTCTCTATGGCTTTGAAACATGGCCAATACGAGTTGAAGACGTGAAAAGGTTGTCTATTTTTGACCACAGATGTTTACGATCTCTTTCTCGCGTTAGGTGGTATAATAAGGTAAGTAATGTTGATGTTAGGCGTAGAGTGTTGGGCAAAGAGGGAAAATCAATCGACGAGGCTATAAAGTTACATATATTGAGATGGCTAGGTCACATGCTGCGGATGCCTAATCATCGCCTCCCCCGACGGGCATTACTAGTTGATATAGGTGCAGGTTGGAAAAGAGTAAGTGGTGGCCAAACAAAAACATGGCCTCATCAATCCATGAAATCCTTGACAGTTAAACTGAGTCAGGTAGGGAGATTCAGACTTCCGGGTTAGGGCCCTCGGGACTCTAAGAATCAATGCCTGGAGACAATAGGTGACATGGCTCAAAATCGGCGTCAATGGCTTACGCCGATGTATTCAGTCTCTGTAATCTTTCATATTCCTTTCTAGCATTACTCATTCTGTTTCACTCTTAAACTTGTCAAAACTCGATTGATTCTCTTCACTCATTTTATTGTCTACCTTTGTGTGCTATTTGGAACGTGGTAACTCGAACTGTTGCACTTCTGTGCCAAGTTCTACGTTGAATCCAGACAGACAAGCTGTTTACGGAGAAGGGTTGATTGTTTGACATAGGGGAAAAAAGGGATACTTTAGACAATGATATGATGTCAGTTACTGCTGAAGTATCCCTGAACACAAACATTTTATACTGGGATAGAGACAAACAGTTTTCACACGTTAGCATAAGTCATCGTTGAAGGGGAAGTTTATGCCACAAATGCTATGAGCACACCTGTTTTCAATCTGGCTCACAAGCACTACTGGTTCACATGTAAGTGGAATCCAAATACTCCTCATATCAATCAGTAAGTAGTATATACATACTCAGAAAAAAACAGTTACACTGATGTTACCGACTGTTATCCAAACAATATATGTAGCTGAATGTGTTTACTGTACTGCACAAAAGTGATTTTTGAATGTATACAGTGAATTTCAACAGAAGGTTGATTGTGCACCCAATCAACTTTTTGGTAGTCTCCTTGAGTGCAGCATTAGGTGATACGGGTTTGAATCTCGAAGAGGAAATCAGTCTTCTGAAGTTCGTAGATAAGCCTTGCTGAGGAGGAGTTCCAATAAGGCACGAAACCTAGATGTCCAGGGATTTCTGATGAATGCCTCCAACAATCAAACTTTAGTTCGAAAAATCTACTATGATGGTGTCCGTTTGGTAGGTTGGTGACTATAATGACTGACAGAATCCAGTGACTACTATGCACAAATTATACCTGAGAAATTGACTGGTTTCAACATAGAACTTTGCAGAGATGTGTGCAGCAATTTGAGTTGATACCAGTAACTAATCAGCATGACTTCAGCACGCACTGAGTCCTGGATCACAGGACAAAACAAACATATTGTATTTCAATGGGAAGCGCTCCACTTCGTTGCTAAAGGAAAATGGTGTGCCTCACAAGGTGTTATACCCTCTCGATTTCCTTTCTTCTAAAGCTAATTTCATTAAGTATGCCGATTATCTGATCATTTCTGTCCCAGTAGTTTCTGCATTGGATTACACTTATATGAATAGATTCTTATCTGAAGTTAACAAATGGTCTCACCACCTAAATGGTCTTAAACTAAATCCATCTAACTAAATGCCATATTGTTGGTTTTAGTTTCAGATGCGAACAAGACTTGTGCGGACTAACTCAGTCGCATGATTTTTTTAAAATATCGACGGTACTGTGATAAGGAGTAAATCGAATATCTCCTATCTTGGAATCAGTTTCTCTTCAAATCTGTCTGTCTGTTTTCGACATAGAACTTTGCACATATGTGCGGAAGTTCAAGTCGCCACACTCCATGCAGCACACAAAGGAAGAGAAGAAAGTAGGAGAAATGCATAATAGAGATAGTAAACAGAGGTGTGAGACAAAGGAATAGTAATAACGAAGAACAAAACAGTTTCATTGGAAATCATATGTCACAAGGAGTGGATGCATCTGCACCAGCCATTGAGAACGATTTTGAGCCATGTCACCAATTGTTTCCAACCATTGGTTTTTATCGTCCCGAGGACCCCAACCAAGAAGCCAGTCTACATCTTCCTACGTGGCTTAGACTAACTGTTGTGGATTTCATTGACTGGTGCCATGTTTTCGTTTGACCGCCGCTAGCTCTTTTCCAGCCTAGCCCTATATCAGCTAACATTACGCGCCGGGGAAGGCGATGACTAGACATACGTAGCACATGTCCTAACCATCTCAGTCGATGTAATTTAACAGCCTCATCGATTGATTTCCCCTCCTTACCTTGTACTCGACCGATACCTAACCTCAATATTGCTCACCTTATTATACCACTTCACACGGGAGATAGAATGCAGACACCTATGATCGAAGACAGCTAGTCTGTTCATGTCTTCCACTCCCAATGGCCAGGTCTCACAGCCATAAAGGAGGACGGAGCGGACTGATTAGCAGTACACACGCTCTTTGGTCGATAGTCGGATATCACGTCTACGCGAAAGACGGCGTAAACTGGCATATGCGAAACTAGCCCTCTGTATTCGTGGTGAGATTTCGTCAGAGATCAACCCGTTGACACTGGCTGATGGTACTTCCCAAGTAAGTGGAGCGGTCAACGTGCTCTACCACTTCACTTTCTATTTCTGATCTAGGAGTCGGTGTAGTCCAGACCTGTAACATCATCTTACATTTTACAGGGGCAAATCGCATGCCAAACATACGAAGATTGTTGCTCAATGTGTTCAGTAGACTCTGCATTTTGTCAGCGTCCTCGCCTAGAACGACTATATCGTCTGCATTTTCTGTGTCAACGAGATTATTCCCCGGTAGCAAGTCAATCCCTGAGTCGCCGAGGTGAGTTAGGGTTAAGTCCATTAGTACGTCTATGATGAAATTGAATAGAAATGAGGATAATGGGCATCCTTGACGGACGCCACTGGTCGTCACCACTTCAGATGACAACTCGCCATAAGCCCTCACCTGGCTGCGTGAGTACGAGTAGAGTGCCTTAATCAGTGCAATGTATTTTCTCGGCATTCCCTTTACAGCCAATCATCGCTAGAGAACCCCTCGGTCGATAGAATCGAATTCCGCCTTTAGGTCAAGAAATATAATGATTGTCGGACGCCGGTAGGAATGCCTATGTTCTAGAATCTGTCGGAAGATGAAGATATGATCAATACACCCTCTTCCTGGCCTAAAGCCTGTCTAGTTTTCTCGTGGATTTCTACGAAAATATTTCATTTGACTTACTACATGTTTTCGTTTGACCACAACTAGCTCCTTTTCAACCGCAGTGATCCTATATCAGCTATTATTGTCCATCGAAGAAGGCGATGGCAAGGCACGCGTAACACATGTTCTAACCATCTCAATCGATGTAGCTTCACAACTTCATCGATTGACTTTCCATCCTTATTTAACACTCAACCAAAGCCTAAGCTCAATATTACACTCACCCTATTTTACATTCTATCAGGGGAGGTAGAAAGCAGGCACATCTACAATTAAAAACTTTTTCAAACTAATCATCGGAACTGGCAGTGGTACTAAAATTGCCGAATTAGATTTATTATATCCCGTCGCCCCACTGGTTGAATAATAGTCAACGGGTTCATCTAGTGTAAAGTGAATGTCCTGGGTTCAATCCTCCATAGGGTCATGCGTAATGACGAAAAGGAGTCTCAAAGTAGGACGAAACTGCTACCTAGTACTCCATAGTTCGCCTAATGGTTCTCTAACTGATATTGGCTTGTGAATTAACTTAAAAATTAGTCGGATGCTCCCTCGTAGTGAGTGACTAGTTACAGGATGAAGTTTCCTCGCGCTCCTTCTAGTGAGAAGTCGCGACCACCAGTGGTGAGGTCCACCACGTCGGGTGTCAAGAATACACTCGACACCACCGATGACATTACTGACTGGTGGCAGTCGTGCTAAAATCCCTGATTTGGGGTAGAAGTTGGAATTCATAGGCCTTTTGGATAGGGGGTCCCAGTAGCTAGCTGAATGAATGGTCTATGAGCTGGCTTGACTTGTAACTGGAAGGTCGTGGGTTCGAACACCGGTAGTTTACAATGGTTTTGATATAACATATATATATATATATATATATATATATATATATATATATGGAGATATCTATGTATATAAACACAAGAAAATCAACAACTTACATGATCAGGTGAATTGAGCAAATTTTTATATGATGGTGTTTTAGGGAAAAATTTATACCGATTAAAAGTAGAAACTGGGGATGATAAAGACCAAGAGAAAATCTGTTTGAATGATGATTGTTGCTGCTGCTGATGTTGGCGTTCGCCTTGTTCACAATGATGCTGATGATGAATTTGTTTTGGATACTTTTTAAACAAAACTAAATAAGCACAACCAGGCGAAGAATTGGACGATAATGATGATGAAACAATAAGCACAGCCCAATAATGTTTATATTTATGTTTATAAAATATTTGTGGAATTATTGATTTTTTATAGTACTTACAATCATCATTATTAGTAGTATTAGTAGTAGCCGTAGTATATGAATATGGGAAATGAGAGGAATCATTTAGATTTGATAAAGACTGTCCAATTCTTTTGTGGTAAAGCATTTGACGATTATCATCCAATGATGCTAGGGAGTTGTCGTCGTTAGAAGAGGCAGAAGCAGAAAGCGAAGAGGAAAGCGAATCATCACAGACGGAAGATGTTGATGACAACATTGATGAAGTGGATTCCATCATTAAAAAAGAAGAAGAAGATATAGAAGATTTTGAATATGGAGTCGGAGGTACACTTAAATTATGCTTAGTAGAAGGAACAGGAGGAGGCAGAAGAGGGGGAGAAGATGAATTCACGTGATTGTCATGAATAATCATCTTTGTAGGCTGATCAGATTTCCTTCTTCTTCTTCTTCCTTGTGATTTACCTATTGGTGAAACATTCAATGTTTCTTTATCACTAATTTTTATACGATGTAATTCAGGCGTTGAAGGATTTAAATTTTGATATAATATTGAAGATTTAAACAAATTATAATGATGCTTTGAAGTAAGAGTTGGAGATGTACTAGGCGGTGCAGCATTATTGTATGATTGAGCTTTTTGAAATGAACTCAACGAAACAGGACAACACAATAAAGGACCCTATTGAAAAAACAAAATTACAAAATGGTAACACTTTGGTTAAGAAAAAATACCTACATGTCAAGAAACTAATTTTATCGACAATAATTTTCCCCAAATCAATAACACTCTGTAGTCAACTGAAATGATCAAATCATCAGGTTTTCCAATGGTTCACTAACTGACGTCAGTTCATGATGAGATCCTGTAACTTATCGAGCAAGGATGATTTCAGTGAAGATTTCGCTACGAGCTACTGCCAATTAGATATTGGATAACTATCTACTGCATGTCAGGGTAATGAAGCAGACACTGCTCACCGATGGTATCGACTAATGGCAACTAAAATTCGTGGAGGGGGGGCGTCAAGTTTTCTTTCCTAAACACTGCTGTAGTAATACTAGAAGGTCCTGTTGGTCTTAACCACTTTAGTATCGACGGCTACGATTGGAAGATCGATGATTTTATCCTATTCAATTAATCAGCGATCAAATGGTAAGTATTTGCAGTGTAGCAGTAGGCTAGTTAAAATGCTGCACAACACGCATTCTGCAAAATGTCCTGTTCCATCCCTCACTCAGAAATCATTTTCACTTAGCATAAGTTATTCACACTTCTGCTGATGCATTTTCCATCATTTTAGCAACCAATAAGAGAAAACTGTTTATATTTGTTACGAAGATTCTCGCTAAGCTTACACGTTAGATCAGGTTTTGGCGAATTCGCCAAAAAGAGACTGTTTGCTGAACTAAGTGTTTTGTTTTCATATATCTACAAAGTGTCTCGTTGTTTAATTTAGCCACTTAGGGAGGGAGCTGGTTGGCTGTGGTCCCTGAAACTCTAAATAACTACTACTAATGGGTGAAGACTGTCTGTGAAACACTGATCAAAATCATTCTCATTGATGTAGATGCTAATTAACTCTTTGTGACCTTCTCATTACTCTTCAAAAGAATATTCTTTCTCATGTACATTTTCGTTTATTGTCATCTTCTTTGCAATTCTTTTTCTTCTCCAACTTAATATATATATATATATGTCAGTGCTACCATACGGATCAGGGACTTGCAATGCGCGTCATAAAGAACATCTCAAACAAACTACAGACCTTCATTAACAGCTGTCTTCGCTCAATACTCAAGATTAGATGGCCAGAAAAGATCAGCAACAGAGATCTCTGGGCGCGAACCAACCAGAAACTGATTGTGAAACAAATAAGCAGGAAGAAATGGAAGTGGATCGGCCATACTCTGAGGAAACCATCAAGTAACATCACTAGACAAGCCATTGGTCGAGTGGAACCCGAAAGGGAGGCGGATAGTTGGTCGTCCAAAGGTGACTTGGGGAAGATCATCTGACGAAGAGCTGAAAACGTGTGGCCAGACTTGGAGCAAGGTGAAGAAAATAGCAGAGAACCGAATGCAATGGAGACGCACGGCTGAAGCCCTATGTTCTTCTAGGAATTAAAGGAAACAATTATATATATATATATATATATATATATATATATATATATATATATATATATATATATATATATATATTAGAGTAAGGCTTCAAGAAGATGTAATTGAAAACAACAATATTTTTCGGTTATATGTCTTTTCTGAACCACAAAAGAAAAGTAAAAAGAAACAAAAACAAAAAAGAAAACGATTCAGACACCTACTTCTCGAATCACCTTCAACCAATTATTATGCATTAATTCCATATTGACTGAATAGATTGAATTCACTAGAGAAGATGATAAACTGTAACGATGAGATTGAGGAGAATTCATCACCATCGGCGTCATCATCATCATTGTCTCTGTTGATACATTTTTATTATATACAGGAGAATATTGATTTCTGTTATCATCATTAATCGCGTTGACTTGAACAGCTGCTAAAGCTGCCAAGGCTAAATGTGATAGCGGATGATGATGATGATGAATAGAATTTGATAGTTGATGTTTCTGTGGGTGTTGAGAGTGGTACAGAGGTGGGGGAGGTGGCGGCGGTGGCATTATTTGTGTCGAAAACTGAAATGCTGCCGGCAATGGTGATGATAAGGGTAAATCAGGTACACATAAAGATGGGCATTTCATTTTTGTAGTAGTAGCAGTGGTAGTTGTTGTTGTGGTAGTAGTAGTAATGGACAATGTCCCTGGAAGGGTTTGTGATGAAAGACAGCGTGAATAAGCATAAAATGGCGATGACGAAGGAGAAGAAGCAGAAGAAGAAGGATGTGCCTTCTTAATTGGTGTACCATGATCTAGCATATCATTTACAAGTGTTTTAGACAATATCGGAGACGCTAAAGGGAATAATAATAATGATGATGATGGCGTTGATGATGTAGGAGATACGGAAGGTTTTAAAGGCGATAAATCTGATCCTTCATTCATGGTTAGAGTTATAGGTGCAGCAGGTGATGATGATTGAGGTAAATTGGATACATTGGATGATAATGACGATGAAGTGGTTTGTATTCTTCCTGTCTGTTGTAATAGTGATGACAGAGGCGATTGATGAGGACAGGGTGGGGGAGGAGAAGAAGACGGTAGGCAATCATGAAATAATCGTCTGGCGACAGAAGGCTTTTTGATACCTGAAAAAGTAATGCAAATAATACAATTGACAGTATGAAGACGAACAATAAATTATAATGTTACAGTGATATTCAAGTGTCGGCTACAGGACTTCATCATGTGTTGACACAGGCTAGAGGACCACTGGACAGATATTTCGTCCTAGTCTGGGACTCTATCCAGGTAGGTAGTTACCTGGGTTCTAGAGGGGAATCATGACCAGTGGGGTCCACCACCAGGTCGGATGTGAGGACAAATATTCGCCATTGGCTGATGACAGTCACGCTATATCGTGAATTGGCAGAAGTTGGAATTTATGGGTTGGCGATATAGTGTCGATTCTCAGTGGCTTATTGGTCTGAGAGCTCGAACCCTGCCAGCACTAGGATGAAAAAGCTGTCCAGTAGTTCCCCGGTGGTTTTCCAATGGTTTTCTAACCGATGTCAGCTCATGATGAAATCCTATACAGTGATAGTTGGAAAACAGGAACAAGTGTGTATAAATACTTAGTTACGTGCAATTGTGCGTCAAAGACAATCATAACGGCTACTAACAACATGAAGACAAGACAAGAACAACAAATGGAAGTGAGCATATCATCTATCATCTTTGGTGCATTATACACACACACACACATATACACACGCACATACAAACATGTTATTCATGTGAAAGCAAATTAGTGAATCAGATTATTATTACATAAAGTTAAAGCGAAAATATCATAGTGCGTTGAAATCAAGAAAGCAAGACCACCGATCCGATTTGTTTGAGCTAACTAACTAAATTATTCACAACAGATCTTCAGAATGAACCAGGCGATACTTGTCTTGTATGACAACTAAAGTCCTGAGGGTTCAAACACGTGGATGAGTCGTCCCAAGCGCTAGCACTCCCAGCAGTCCAGCACAGTTCTCTAACTGATATCAATCCGCGGTCAAACTTGAAACATGTAGAAGAATAAATCGTCAAAGCACACACGCCCATATACTTACGAGTAAGTATAATAATACATTTGTATAAGCATAAGAATGTACGTGAGTGTGTGTGTGTATGTGGATACGTGCATAATATACCAAAAAAAGAAAAGCACAGTGCATAAAAAGAATAGCGCAACAATAGCAACTGTGTGCTGACCATGATTATGATTATCATTATTAGTGGTATTATCGAAACAACACCAGTGCGCATAACAACCACAACAGCAAAATGCAGAGGTTATTGTTGATGTTTTACTCACACTCAATAGTTGTTGACGCTGAGCATATCACTTCTGTGTGTGTATGCAAACACATTTGTACAGAGTGGGAGGAGTATTGTTGTCTATCTACAAAATAACCTCAAATAATACATACATATATAGCTGAATAAATTACTCAATAAAGAAGACAGTGTGTAAGCAGACAAACAATGTCTGTAGACGAATCTCTATGTCCCTCCACAGTGTGTCCCCGCCTACTTACACACACACACACAGGCGAAGATATACGCATACATGCACACGGAAATTAATCCTAAAGTCTTGTAGTCATTTTTTGATTATTATCATTATTACTACTAATATTAGTGGTAGTAGTAGTAGTAGTAGTCGTAGGAGTAGGAGTAGTAGCCACCGTGGTGGTCGAATGTTTTGTAAACTGATTTATATGTCTACTATTAGGTTTACGTGGTGGCACCAGAGGTGGAGTAGGTTTAGCAATTATTTGACAAGAGGATTTAAGCTTACTACTGATAAGAGGAGTAACAGTAGTAGTAGTAGTTGGTGTTGTTATTGTTGTATTGCTGACAGAATTTGATACTTTGGTATTTGAAGATAACGATGATGATAATGATGATGATAATAATATACAATGTGGATGGCTTTTAGTGGAATGATTTGGTGTCACAGGTATTGATTTTCTATTGGATCCATCATCAGCATCAACATCAACAACAACAGGAGGGGGAGGAGGAGGATAAAATGATGAATTTGATAATTGATTATTTTGATGACAGATAGATGAAGATTTCATTGGTGCATTAAAATCATGGAATCCAGAGGTAGATTTCAATGGTGATCTTATTGGAGATGAAGATTTACAACACTGAATATTGATTAAATTTATTGGAATTGATTGATTTCTATAAATACTTTTATTATTGATCATTTTTGATGATTGTTTATTATTATCAATGGATAATTGACGATTGACTAAAGAGGAAGAAGATGATGATGAAGAAGCAGAAGTTTGACGACCAACAGTTAAATCATCAAATTGTGAAGTTGATGTCGATGAGGCAGAATTCAATTGTTGTTCTACAGTGAAATTACCATCATCATCACCGCCACCACCACTACAAGCGGTTAAATGTTGTTGTCTGGTTCCTCCTCTTCCCTTTCCTCCTCCTGCTCTAATATTATTACCAATAACACGTTTATCAAGTAATCGTGGTGAAGATCTATTGGTAATAAGACGAGGAGAAGTGGAATTTGGCGATGCATGTTTCATAGACGATTCACTAAAGTAAAATACAAACAGAAAGTATTGAAAGTAGAAATTGACACAACAATAGTTTATATACATATATAAAAATATATATCAAATGGAAGAAATTTAAAAGAGGTCACTTCCTTCACTTATCTCACCAGACAGAGTCGTTTCTAATAATATTAGATTGTTGGAGGCAATCGGCAGGAAGCTTTGGACCTAGGTTTCGTGCTAGTTGGCACTCGTCAGCAAGGCGTATCTGCAACCTTGAAGGAACTCATGTCCCTTCTGAGATTCGAACCCGCGTCACCCAGTGCTGCAGTCAGAGACGTTACCACTGAGTTATTCGGGCTCGCGATTGACCTCCTGTCGGACTGTAGTGGATATTTTGATTTGACACTAGTAACTAGTGTGATGCGTCTAGTCCTCTCTTTGGTGCAGACTGAATTCTATCAGGTCGTTTCATCAACTACAGGCGACACCACAGATGAGGATGTCAAAACCAGTCAAGATTAGAATGACAAGAAAGACACTTTCATCACTTTGGAAATCTTCTCTACTCCGCTGAAGCATAAACAAAGAAATCCGAACTTTCAATACCACTGTTAAGTCAGTCAGTCAGTTAGTTCTTCTTTGACGGTCAGAAACTTGGCCAGCGCATCACGAAAAGCATTTCAAACGAGACACTGAAGAATTTTATCAACACCTGATACCTTCACTCGGTTTATATTGATTATCCGATGACTGGTCAGTCAGAAAGAATTAGAAACAAGAAACAATGGGAGCAAACTAACCAAGAACCTACTGATCAAAAAATATGTCAAAGAAAATGGACACACGCCCCTAAGGAGACTATCGAGTGACGTCGCACGCCAGGCCCTGGAGTGAGAAACGACGAGTTGGGCGTCGGTGCAAGAATGACATGAAGGAGATCGATCGTGTAGCAAGGAGGAGTCGGAAGATTGTGGGCAATCGTGGGGCCAGCTAGAGAGGGCCGTAGAGAATAGGACAAAGTGGAGACGTGTCCCACGGATGACATTGATTGGTGGTCGCGCTAGAATCACGAAGTGGTAGATGTTAGAATTCGTGGGGCATTGAATCGGGTCCCAGTGGCTGAATGGTATACGAGCTAGCTTGCCTTGTAACCGGAAGGTCCTGGCGGTGGGTGCGTACTGCCAATGATTCCCAAACTAGGATGAAACAGCTGGCTGCCCAGTACTCCCTGGTTTTCAAATGGTTCCCTAACTGATATCAATCCATGATCAACTCGTAAACCTATCTTGACCGATTCTGGATGGAATGGATTAAAGTCTAAGTATTTATTAGAGTGTGTGCGTCAGTTTCCTAAAAATGCTAGTATCTAAGCCACCATCTTGTTTTTATTTTATTTTACAGTAACCAAATCACCCAGTCACCTCGGCTAGCAACCCTACTCTGTAAAAACAACAGCGTTACCATTGTAATTTCAAAGCTTGTTAACTCTTATCTTCCTCTCAAAAAAAGCAACAAACAAGAAAAAAAAATTTAAAGAAAAACTGATTGTCTTTGATTAGACACTTAGTTAGCAATTAATGTAACGTATGTCTAGTAATTTGTTTGGTGCAGACTGAATTCTATCGTCAGTCAAGTTCGCAATATGGGCACCATCATGCTAAGTGGCTCATCACCAATATGCACTTTAAATTGTTGACATCAGATGGTCGGCAGCAATCGACAGGAAGCCCTGTTTGACCTAGGTTTCGTGCTAGTTGGTACTCACTAGTCGGTCAGCAAAGCGTCTATCTGCAATCTTGGGAGAACTCATGTACCTTCTGAGATTTAAACTCGCGTCACCCAGTAACTGCTGCAATCAGAGACTTTATCATTGAGGAGATATTTAGGCTCACGACTAACCTCCTGTAGGACTATATTGTATGCTTTGATACTTTGCAGATACACGCCTTGCTGAAAAGTGCCAGCTAGCAAGGCTCCCTACTGATTGCCTCCAACCATCTGATACAAAGTGAATCCCTTTCTAAACACGGGATGTGAGTAGAGTAAACAAAGAGAAACTTACAGATTATTAGGATATAATTTCATGTGTCTACTTTGAATAGGTGAATGAGACAGAAGTTGACTACCAGAAGTGTCTAACGATCGAACAGACAGAGAAGATTGTTGTGTCCTCTCAGACTGAAATGAAAAGAAAACAAAAAACAAAATGTACATATGAGAAAAATCGCACACAGCACACATTAACACGCAAAAACTACAGACTGAATTAGTAATAAGAATAATAATAATACAACTGAGGAGTTATTTAGTTATACAAGCCTTCTATATCAACCCGGGGGTTATGAATCCTACATCATTAGACGTGTGAACCCTTAAAATAAAATACCGACAGATGATGCCCAGATAGACGTAGGCCGATTTTAACATAAGATAAATGAGTGAGTTATGTAGGTTATATCAGCGGTTTATCAGTAGAATACTCGCCAACCATACACGCACGTGATTTTGGGATTCGATCCCCGATCGGTATGGTAAGTCTGGTAAAGAGACAAAGGTCGGGCTTAAGGCTAGCAAACCTCCCGCCTAACCCGTAAAAATGAATAACATCACTGTCAATGAAACCTCAATGAGACGTGAAGGAATATTAAAAAAGAAAGAAAGGAGATGGCGTAACAACAAGACAACATCAATTCACAAATGTACTGTAACTCTTCGCTGAACGCCTTATAGAACTCAATCCAAATTTACAATGAGTAGACAATTCACAAGTGTTGTGAAGACTATAATCTTGTTTGAGTTTTGAGGGGATAAAATGTATGTGAGTAGTTGTATAGTCTCTATTCAGTCCAGAAAAATTGAACAAATTTGACCAGAAACTCATATCAGATAGAGAACCAGTGAGAATCAACAGGAAGACCTGGACAGTTCGAGACTCTTCATCAGTATGCCGAAATGATTAACAATACTGTGATCCAACCTAGAACTTCCAGGTTACGAGAGCTGAAGTTGTTGACAATTAAGCCAATGGGACTGACTGAATGCAACTACCCATGAATTCTAACTGCTGTCAATTTGCGATACATAGTTATGATGACTGAATGGCAAATCAATGCGCATAGCTTTCCACAGAAGTGTATGAATATACAAAACCGCTAAACTTCAGTGAGAATAGAGAAAAAGAGAGAGGAATATTTCATGAAGGATGTTAACAGTGCTTCGAAAAAACACTGAAGATAAACAAAGAACGACTAGTGACTGGCCCTATTCAGCCAGTTAACCTGGAGTTCTAGTGGGAAGCCGTGACCAGTAGGGTACAGCAGGTTGAAGATGAGGCAGTAACTCATCGAAGCAGAAGACATTGCGAAAAGGTCGCGCTATGTCGTGAATTGGCAGAAGTTAGAATTCAAGGACCAATGGATCGGGTCCCAGTGGATCAATGGTCTACGAGCTCGCCTTGTAACCAGAAAGTCCTGGGTTCGGATCCCGATGGGTGCGTACTGATGAAGGGTCCCAAACTGGGACGAAACAGCTGTCCAGTACTCCCAGGTTTTCCAGTGGTTCTCTAACTAATGTCAGCTCATGATGAAATCCTCCATGCAATAACATAAAATCCCTACAAAACCAATACTTGAAAAAGAACGACTACTTATCATGGTACATTACGAAATACTTTCACTCATTGCATCATCAGCTTCAAGATTACTGATTCCCTGCATACAGTGATTACAAAATGTAAGCAGACATGTGAGATCTATCAACATGATTTTGATCAATAAACATCAGTGATTTCATGGATTCCTATCATATGGTTTGATGCAATCCAAGGAAAGAAATAATTAATTGGTTGGCTATTCAAGGTTACAAAGTCGTTTAAGATATGATTCCACCAAACCACGATAAAAATCCATAAAATCACTGATGATTATTGATCAAAGCCATGTAAGAAGACTTTGTTCGTCTGTTTACTTTTTGTGATCAACTGACACAGCATCAGGTTGAAAAAGAGCTAACGGTGGTCAAACCAAAACATGGCTTTATAAGTCAAAGTAATCTATAACAGTAAGTTTGAGCCAGTCAACCACGTGAGGAGGTGTAGACTGCAAGTTTGGCTGGTTGGAGTTGTCAGGATGGTTATTTTTATTCCTTTACGTTCTAAGTGGAGTTTCGGTGGCAGTGGCGTCCATTTTTTACCGGATGGGGCTACTAGCCTCATGCGCAAACTTCCCTCTTTACCATTCTTCTAACTGGCTTAGTACGGTAAGAGAGTGCGTCAACCAGGGATCTAACCCCGGACCGCATGCATGATTGGTTAGCAATCTGCCGCCGTACCACTGGATTCCCTAACCAGTGACTGAATGACCAAGAGGCTCGCCTGAAGGTTTTGATTTCGATCTCCAATGGTTTCATGTCAGCTTGCTGTTGAAAAGCTCAAAATAAGGACGAAATTGCAACTATCCAGTACTGTCTGGTTTTCAAAGGTTTTCTGAATGAATTCAGATATATGACATACATTTATGAATAAAGGCAATTTATTAGAATTTCTCCTTGTAGCCAAAATTTTACACTGTATAATCTGACAGTTATATCACAGAAGTAAAAAAGTAACAAAACAGTTTATTCCTTGTATGAACTTCATTGTTATTTCGTTTGTTTTGCTTTTACGAAGATAATTTATCTAATAAAATACACCATTCGAGTTTTTGGCAGAGATTCGAATCCCACTCCAAATATTATCGACTAAAGCTTTTGTTGTTTTCGGAGTCATTCACCTGGGAAGAATAGGTTTTTCTCGCACCTCACTTTATCAGTGCTGATGATTCTACTTCTGAGTAGCCACAAAGCTGAAGCAGGTGGATGGTAAGGGTGCGTGGCAGGATTCAAACCCCAAACCTAGGCGTAAGTGATTAGGCAAATTAGAGCTGTGTCTCATATTCTAATACATGACAGATCTGTTATTGGCGTAACTGAATTCACTCAAGTAAACATAATAATATTCAGATAATATTAGTAAGGAGCAGGAAAAAAAGTGAAGCTTCCAAAATGATTTTTTAACCGGTTACCGGGTTTTATCATAAGCTGACATCAGTTACAGAACCACTGGAAAATCTGAGAGTACTGGATAGCTGTTTCATCCTGTTTTCAGACTCTTCATCAGCATGTACCCACCGAGAAGAGACCTAGGTTTCGTGCTTGTCAGCAAGACGTATCTTCAATCTTGAAAGAACGCATGTCTCTTCTGAGATCTGAACTTGTGTCACCCAGTACTTCATAAGAGTCCCGAGCAGTAGGATGAAACAGATGTATCCAGTACTCCCAGGTGATTTTCCAATGGTTCTCTAACCGATGTCAGTTCATGATGAAATCCTGTTGTAGCCAGTCAAATCTCTGAAAGTCAACACTTGAATATTTTAATCGCAGATAACATTTAGAAGCTCAGAAGAATCAGACTACACAGAGTATACGGTGATCTACTCGAAAAAATGACCACTGGAAAACCACAAGAGATGTGTACTGGACAGTTAACTGTTTCTTCCTAGTGCTCGGGACTTCTCAGCGGTACACACACCCCATAGACAGGGTTCAAAACGTCAGGACCTACCGGTTACAAGTCAATCGAGCTTGTAGACCGGCAGGTCATGGGGATGCCACCTTACTCGATAGCCAACCTATGAATTCTAACTTCTAAGAATTCGTGATGTACATTGTAATGTAAAAACTGGTTGGTGGAGAAACAGTCTGATAACATTAAATTTAATTTTTTTTCACTTTTAAGAAATAGAATGACTTACTTCAAGCAGATCTGGTTTCGCAACATCATGAACAAATTCTTCGTTTGTCGGTGTTAAATAATTATCACAGGATAACACTCCAACACCTTAATAAAATAAGTATTGTAGAGAGAGAAGAGAGAAATTTATCAAGTTATTTTGTTAAGTAATAATGATACTTTAGGCTTACATAATAAATAATAGTAGTATAAAGCGGTTGGATTCGTCTGTGTACTTATTACTTTCCATGCACTATGCTGCTGCTATTGCTGTCTAAACGACCTTTCTGAAATGGTAATATACACCTGCAGCAAGGAGAATATTCATCCCAATCAGTGTTGTAGGATTTTCGCGTCGTCGCGACATGTAAGCCCAACACCATAGACGTGTATCACCTTGGTGCCAAGTTCTATGTTGAATCCAGCAGCAGCAGCAGCAACCTTGGGATATTCAATGTGTCAAGACTTATATTACTATCATCCTTCCTTTTACATATGTTATCTGTGAGGTGGAAAATAAGTCTTCATAAAAGGCTGATTTGTGTGTTTCTCCCATCTCTCTGTGACTGAAGGCTTAATAAAGCCACTGGAACTAGGAAAATCACAAATTTTCATATCCCTTAATCTGTTTGTCTTAACTTATTAATAAAAAGTAATGAGAAGATTCTTTTCTTAAAGAATCATAAAAACAACCTTCATATTTTTCTGTATTCATGTTTAGTTTGAAAACAGTTAATTCCTTAATACTCCCTACTTATAACTATTTAGCTTTAGCATATCATTATTAGTATTTTCCACTTGGATTCCCGGTGGTACACATATGGCTTCCACAGTACATCTCTACTTTGACTTATTCTTTGAGGCCCTCTTCAGCTCACTGGCTCCATGTGGTTGCCGATAATTTCGCATCTCCTACTCGCCACACAATCTTCTCCATGTCACCCTCGCACCGATACCCTCATCAAACACTCGTTGTTTCGTATTCGGGTTGGACCCCAGCGATGGCTTGCACTGAGCACGATATCACTCAAAAGTCTGCTCTCAGTGGCATGTGTTCAATTCACTTCCATTTTTTCTTGCATATATTGTTGAGCAATAGGTTCTTCGTTGGT
Organism: Trichobilharzia szidati; assembly: GCA_944472155.2. Lineage (NCBI taxonomy): Eukaryota > Metazoa > Platyhelminthes > Trematoda > Strigeidida > Schistosomatidae > Trichobilharzia > Trichobilharzia szidati. The sequence goes on from OX235271.1 coordinate 190,282,910, forward strand.
TCATTCACAAAGTTTCTTGTTGCTAAATATTCCTCGCCGGCGGTTTCATCTTCAATATGCAGCCAGTGAAGGTAGTAGCTGTTGATAAGAGTCTGCGCTTAGCTGTTGGAAATGCTTTTAGGTGATGCGCCAAGTTACTATAACTACACTATATTTAGATAAACACTCATTAGTCTTTTGTACCAAAAGTACTGTTTTGGAATGATGATATTATAACTACTATTATTAGTAGTATAACAGTTTTGCATCAATTTTACAAGTCAATTATGTATCGTAAATGTAATGTAAAAGGCATTCATTACACTGAAACCATAAGTGTACAGATGTGTAGTGAATAATACGTGTTAGCCTTTTCCTACAACACTTTTATCTGACAGGAAAGAAGCATTCTATACTGACACTGAAAGGCGTCAACATCTGGAATCCCTAAAATTGAAAAATTGAACATATATTTTTGTAGAGTTACAGGATTTCATCATAAGCTGATAACAGTTAGAGAACCATTGGAAAACTAACTGTTTCGTCCTAGCGCTCGGGTCTCTTCACCGGTAAACACGCACTCCCAGGGCTCGAACCAAGGACCGTCCGGATACAAGGCGAGTTCGGAGACCATTCGCAGACACTAGGAATAGATCGAATGGCAATTCACGAACAACCACTGGTCAATGTCATAGATGAGCAACCGTTCATGAACAAATTATTTTCACATAGCTGTTTTTATTCTACAGTTAACGCCAATAATCTCGTCTAGAAACGCATGTCTATAAGCTCGACGTGTAGATCTTTTAGCTGAAAAAAAAACCCATAACGCTACCAAAATGAAGAATTCATCAATTAAATAAAGACAGCATAACCCATTCATGTCAAAGACAAAAAAGGTTCAATGTTCATTGAAACTTAGTGTCACATTACTACAACGGGAAAAATATGAAGATAGAAGATATACAATCATGTTCAATTAGAGATGACTCTTGGTCCTTAATGTACACAAAAATATCTGGGGATTACGCTCAGTCGAATAGCAGAAGGTTAAGTAAGTTTGTCTTTGCTGACACGTCTCAAAGCATCGATATTCTTAAGGTAAACAGCGCGAATCACAATTATAAAGTTTGTAATCCAGCAGTTAAATAACTGTTTATTATTATTATTATTATTATTATATTCCTTTATGTTCCCAGTGGAACATAGTGATTCGAGCTTGAGTTTCGAAGTTACAGTAGTAGGGGTGTTTAATTTTCACGGGATGGGGTTGTTAACGTTCCCTGCTTGTCGGGCTTGCAACCAACCAAAACACGAGGCGTGAAGATATGTGCCAGTCGGGAATCGAACAATGGACCACGTGTGTGTGGTTGGCAAACATTTTTCTACCGCTAAACCACCGAACCGATGCATTAATTAAGGAGATTGAATACTGTACACCAACTTGGTGATTGGATGAGGTTGAGTAAAAAAGCAGGCAGCATATTAGAAAGGAGATGACTGACCTTGATAAGTTATCGGAGAAGAGAATTAGTAATCATTATACATATATACATTATATTATAATTTACCTGCCCAACTGCCTAATCTTCTATGCGTTGGTCGATTTCGAGGACGTTGTACTGAATTCGGTGCTGACAGTTGAGAAGTTATATTTACACGTGGTGTTGTTGATGGTTCCCGGAGGTGTCTAGCAGTTACTGGAGGTGGTGGAGGCGGCGGTGGAGGAGGAGGAGGAGGTATAGCTGGTGGTGCAGTAAGTAGATCACATAATGGAGATAAAGATTTCTTTATTTTCATACCATCTGCGCTATTTTTGTTTTGTTTACGTGTACCACCACCATTTGGACTAGAGACTTTATTACACGAGACAGGCGTACTTGAAACATTCGAAGTAGACGTTGTTGACGTTACTGTTGTCGAGGTTGTTGTTGTTGTACAATTATAAACCGGTACAGGTTCAAGTATATTATGTGTAGAATTAACGAAGAGATTATTATTCAATGGAATACAATATGATGGATCTGTAGAACAATAGGTATCAGGTGGAGATAATGGTTCCAGTTGAAGTGATAGTTTATAATTTGCATCTTCAATGAAACGTTGAAGCTCTTCAATATATCGTTGAGCTTCTAGATAACTTGCCACTGATTCATTTCGAATAAAAGCTAAATGCGAAGAAAAAGTAAAAATAAAATACAGAGAAGAAATAACTATGGAACATACTTGAAGGCACATACACACACAGGCAACTGATCGAATACCACTCACATCAACCACCAGTAGTGCTTTCTCAATAGCCTGAAGACATTAAAACACCCTGGATCGCTGTTTCTTTCGTTTCGGGGACTAACAGCTAATCAATCAGTTGTGTACCCGGATGGGACTTACCGTAGACAGCCGCATCAGTCCGTTCACAGAGCTCAAATTCTGACTTGCTACTTAACATTTACCGAAGCTAAAGGAAACCGTCGGCACGTAAAAACCAATGGCTGGAAACAATCTGTGATATGGCTCAATATTGTTCTCTGTGGAGCAGATGTATCCATCCCTTGTGACTTATAATTTCCAATAAAACCATATGGTTCTTCGATATTACTATTCTTTTTGTCTCATATCTCTGTTTTACTTTCACTATTTTGCATTTCTTTTTACTTTCTTCCTTTGCTTTGTACGCTAGATAGAGTGAGTGTGGCGACTCGAACTGCTGCACATCGGTGCAAAGTTCTATGTCGAAGTCAGTCAGTCAGTCAGTAAAAGGAAACCGTGGTGAGATTTCATTTCAAACGGTTGTAAACGATCACTAGTGAAAACACTTCAACAATTGTGAAGCATGCCCCAAAACAACTCACCACATGAGTTCACAACAAACTATAAAAACGCTTACAGTGTGTGATAAACACTTATTCCTTTCATTTCACAATCTATTTCAACGTCTGATTATTATTTTTATTACATTACGAAAGAGTTGTAAAGCTCAATGATTTCTATCGATTTCTTACTGATGCTTCGATCAGTGAAAAAGTTGAATTTCAAGAAAATGTAACGATCATAGATATTTCATACAACCGGTCCCCTTTATTACTTTGAATAAAGTAAGACAGAACATATGTGCACACAGAATAATACGAGCTCATTTTATTACTTGGATTCTCTTCAGCTGTCCACATCCTAAGCAAAATCAATTATAAGTTAAAAATGGTGTCTGACCATACTTTTTTTAACAATGACTTCGAGTTATAGATGAAACGTACAAGCAACATATTTGAAAACTTGATGTAAGTTCTCAGTGTTGAAAAAGTTACCATTTATATAATGACTGACTGGTTTCAACACAGAACTACCTTGCACAGATGAGGACCAGTTCATCTGGTTACAATCCCTCCATGTACCACACAAAGCAAGAGAAGAGAGTGAATAGCGATTCAAAAGACAGATAGTAAACAGAAGTGAGTGAGCGCAAAAGAATGGTAGTATTATGCAAGAACAATAAAAATTACAAAGAGTGAATGCATCATTGGCTCCATATTGAATATAAGATGTCTGGCAGGTAGGCCAGACAGAATTAGCAACAACAAACTCTGACTGGCGACGAACTAACCAAGAACCGATTGGTCAAGCATTACGCAGAAGAAAATCGAGGTAGATATGCTGAGGAGGCCGCCGAATGACATCGCACGCAATGCAGGACATAGCTCCAGTGGGACCAGAATGAGAAACGAGTTGGACGTCGGTACGAGAGTGACATGGTAGAGATCATGTGATGAAGAGGAGATGAGAGATTATGGAAAGTCGTGGAGCCAGCCAGCTGAAAAGGACAGCAGAAAATAGAACAGAGTGGAGATGTCTTGTTGAAGTCATACGTTCCACTTATAACCTAAGGAAAGAATGATAATAAGGATAATAGCAGCACACGCATAAAAAGACAACAAAAGAAAATAAATATTGACCACTTACAATAATTTGATTGTTGAAAATTAGCAATAATGCGAAGTATATTATTCATTCGATCTTGTCTGCCTTGACTATCCCATGAACTATTCTCACGATGACTTGATGATGTCGCTACAGACGAAGCAGCTACATCAATAAATGTTAAATCTCCTAGGAAGACACCTATAATAACAGTTTAAAATAAAAAGAATATTTGAAAGTTAATCATATAGACATCGAGAAAAACATGGAGTAAAATAAAAGGTATTTTAGAATAGAAAATTATCCTTCTAACTGAGTATGAGAATGCCTACTTCGTCAGTAATAATCAACTGATCCTTTGAATAAGTAGAGGGAGTCAAACAATGAGACCATAGAGCTGTATATCAATCGAAATGGCGAGGACATGATGTTATCTGCGTGCTAAGCAATCACTTACCTTCACATGCAATACACCTCCTCATAAAACGGCTGACTACTTCTCAGGGACTGGTTTCACAACACAGAACTTTGCATAAAAATGCGACATTTTGAGTTGTAGCACCCGATGGACCACAACACAAAGGAAGACAAAACAAATGGAACAATAAAAAGCGGAAATGTACGGGAGAAAGAAAGAAGGAATAGTAATGTCAAACAACACAATAAAGTTCTAATGGATAAGGCAGAGCACAAAGAGTGAATACTTCTGTGCCAACAATACAGATCAATGATTTTGAGCCATATCGCTAATTGTCTCCAGCCACCATTGGTTCTTACAATCATCCTGAGGACTCCAACCCGCCACCAAGCAATCTACACCTCCATACGTGGCTGGCTGGCTGACTGCCTAAAAAACAAACTGTTATGGATTTCATTGATTGATGAAGATATGTTTCCGTTTGATCACCCACGCTAACTCTTTTCCAATCTCATAGATCCCATGTCAGCTAACATTGACTGTCGGTCGACAGAGGCGATCTATGGCTAGGCATATATGAGTAAAGTAGACTTCGTATTCGTTTATTGCACACAGCTGAGGCGATAGGCATTCGAACTATTAAATCTAAACTATGTATTCAAAAAAAGTTCGTACAGCCATTATCCCTCCCCCTTGGCCTATTAAGACATAACCAACTAATGACTTCTACACCACCCTTTGTTTATATTTTCAACTCCTTTCTTATCATCCCTTAATCTTATCTTCATTATAAACGTGTTTCATTTCCTTCCCTTACAATCTAACATTACTTAATCGGTTCATTTGTTTTTATAAGCCTTTATCGACTACTTCCACCTGAACAGTTGTTTGTTTAATCATGCTGTTTTTCATTATTCGTGTTATCACAGATTGCCTCACTTTTTCATCCTTATTATTGATAAGACCATTTCTATTATTACTATAATTATTATTATCATTACTACTATTATGACTAATTGCACAATTTATATTCACCATCGTATTATCCTATAGACAAAACACCATTATTGGTTTATATTTGAATTTTTATTTGTAAACTTATATATATTAGAGTTAAGCCTGATGAGATCTAATTGAAAACAATATTGTTCGCTTAAATGTGTCGTTCTAAATATATGAGTAATATATGCATCCAAAAAGAATATATCCAACCATTGTCCCTGCCATGGCCATCATAAACAGGTAATTCTTCTAATACTGACTATCCCATTGCCTTTCTTATCCAAACTTCCTGTTTATTCATGTCATTTTTAAGTTTTTCTTAATCCCTATTTACACTACCATATTTTCATATCCGAACATCCTGTCTATTTTTTTATTTTGTCATTTTATTATTTCTACATATTTAATCCCTACCTGCATAAACAATTATTCGTCACATTAGTTATGACCCCACTAGATTTTGTATACAAACATCCTGTCTATTTTTTTATTTCTACATTTCTAACCCCTAATAGCACAGTATGTCAATCTTCTCAGTAATACATGTCGTAACCATCTCAATCAATCCATGTAAGTTCACAACCTCGTCGATTGATTTTCCATCCCTCCTTACCTAGAACTTGACCGAAGCCTAGCCTCATTATTGTACCACTTAACACGGCAGATAGAATGCAGACATATATGATCAGAGACAGCTAGCCAGACAGGCATTTCATATCTTCTTCTGTTAATGGCAACTATGTCATGGCCACAGCCAGGCATAAAGGAGGACGGAGAGACCTGTTGATGTGCAGTACACACGTCTTTTGGTCGACAGCCCACTGGATATCACATCTACGTCAGAAGGGATGGCGTGAGTTGGCAAATTCCAAATTAGCCTTCTGTATCCGCGCTAAGATTTCGTCAGAGATCAATCCTGTGGAGTCAGCTGATGTAACTTCACTAAACAAGTGAAGTCGTCAACAACACGCTCCATATCTTTAAGCTAGGTGAAGTCAATTTGGTCAAGTCATAATATGGCAATAACATAATAACGCGTTTATGAAAACAAATCCAATAGGATACTTTCACATTCAAGAGAGAATTTTTCAACAATACTAACAAGGGAAGCACTGTAATATGCAATAAACATGCATACAGTTACTCGTACACACACAAACAGAAACGCGAAAGAATTGGGTTCAACAGTTAATTCAACTTTCAATTAGTTTCCCGTTACCAGTTCTAAACTGGTGTACAGTGCTTTACATCAGAGTTTTATCCATACTGTGGTTAGTTTAATCCCTCAGTTTTAGGTATAACAGGGTGGGTGAGTGGACTTAAGAGGTTAAAGTCATCAAAACAATTAACTAAAAGATGTTAGTAACAAGATATGTTTTAAATTTTTGAAGCAGGAAAGCATGAAAATGTTTACGGAATTGATGATCAGTTAATAATTCGTAGGGGTGTTAGCGCAGCAAGTTGTTACATAATCAATAAATTTATTAAATAATGATGCCTGAGAAGAATGGCTCAGTAGAATTAAGTAAACTACAAAAATTAACTAGAATTGTAAAATTAACAAAGTGAAGAGACAGTTACAAGGGGATGGGGAAAATCGTTTTTTTATGTAGTCGGTCCTTGGGCAAAGAAAGTGGCTGTACACATTTCCTTTGAACACACAAATTTGGCTTGTTCAGATGTTTTTCGATTACCTCTGTTGTATGGATGTAAAGGCTGTACTCCTACAACATGCGAGAGGTTGCGCGAAGTATGATAAATAACTTTTAAGTCATCTTTTTGTTCTCCAAATGTGAGCCCCCCCCCCTCCGCATAATAACCACCATATAAAAACAACACCAAAACACAGAGAAAAAATCTTATTAAGAATAATAGATTATAGGAAATACTAAAACAGAGATGACAGAGAAAAAAATTTTCTTTACCACAAAGTCATCAATTAGACTGTATATTCGTGTGTTTAAAGAGTAAGTGGGTGAGAAAGTTTCAGAACTATTTCCTATCAAGGGTCAAATTATTAAAATTGGAGTATAATAAACAGGAAGACCGGATAAAAACGCAGTAGTGCAGACAGGAATTTCGAAAAAAAACAACGTGAAAATAATAGAAATAAACAGAAAGATTGGATAAGAAAGGTAATAAGATAATCATTATTGAGGCGGTCGACTTTTTATGACGGCCATAATATAGAAAACGGCTTGATGTAATTCGTACGGATACACAGCATAGGTTTGAACTTTTGGATCGCTAGCGCCTCAGCTATGCCCAGCCAAACTCCTTGATCTCACTATTTTTGAGAGGTTTGATTGGATCTTGTATATGTCTTTTCAAAAGAGGTGAATATCTTAAGTTCACTAGATGTTCTGTTACCGAACTATGTACACACTTACGTTCTCCCTAGCAAGGCTGGATAGTGTTTCGGAGCGCATTTTACAAGCGGACGCTTGGTAGGAGCAATGTATTCAGTTCCACACAATCAAGTGAACTGGTAAATACATGTTGATGTGAAGGCCCAATGTAACAACTTGTCTTTCAAGTGCTAGTTGAATAGTTTCTTGCACAAGAAAATGTCACACGAAGGCTGATGGCGAAGTATGTTCGACGACCTACTTAAAAATTAGGCTACCAAAAACCTGCATCATTTTATTGCATTTAATTTCTCTTATTCAAGTTTGTTTAAATCCAGTAAAATATTAGTTCTAATAGTATTGTTTACTCTGGCAAATATTTAAAACATTTACAACCTGCTGATTCGCAAGTTTCTCCTAAACATGAGAGGAAAAGCTTTATCCTGCATAGAAGTTTATCCCAAAACGTGAGGTGACCGTTCCTGAATGGGGTCCTTGGTTCACAAAATGTACACCTGAACTTTTTTTAGAATTGACATTCAACAAAATGTCGGCATTTATTTCTTGAAGAAGGGAGACAAAGAAGAGATATCATCATAATGGATTTGTTTCCGGTATTTCAGGTCAGATAGATAGAATTGTGTCACACGAACTACTGACAAAATCTCAGCACGGGTATAGAAGGCTCGTTTCGCATATGCCAGTTTACGCCGTCTCTGGCGTAGACGTGATATCCGGCTGTCGACCAAAGGACGTCTGTACTGCTCAGCAGTCCGCTCCGTCCTCTTTCATGACTGTGGAAGACAAGAAAAGCCTGGCTAGCTATGTTTGAGCATAGCTGCCTACGTTCTGTCTCCCATGTGAAGTGGTATAATCGAGTGCGCGATATTGAGGTTGGGCATCGGTGAAGTGCTAGGCAAGGAGTGGAAATCAATCGACGATGTTGTGAAGCTAAATCGATTGAGATGGTAGGGACATGTGTTATGTATGCCTAGTCACCGCCTTCCTCGACCGACGGGCAATGTTAGCTGACGAGATATGGTCAGGTTGGAAAAGAGCCAGTGGTGGTCAAACTAAAACCAACATGGCTTCATCAGTCAATGAAATGTACAACAGTTATTTTAAGCCACGTAGGAAGATGTAGACTTCTGTCTAGTTGGGGTCCTCGGGACGGTAAACACCAATGGCTACTGGAGAAAATTGGTGATATGGCTCAAAATCCTCGTTCCCAATGAATGGCATAGATGCATCCACTCCTTATGAACTTATAATATCCAATAAAACTATATTGTTCTTTCATACTACTATTCTTTTTGCCTCATATCTCTGTTTACTGTCTCTATTTTGCGTTTCTTTTTGCCTTCTTTTTCTTCTCTGGCTTTGTGTGCTACATGGAAGGAATGTGGCGACTCGAACAGTTGCACATCGGTGAAAAGTAGTTCTGTGTTGAAACCAGTCAGTCAGTCAGTCAATCAATCAATGTTATAACTGAAGGTTCTGGACGAAGAGAAAATATCATGTAACAAACTCCACTGAAAATTCTGTAACACTATATAAACGTTATTCAGGATAAAGTTATTGTTATTATTATTGTTATTATGACACTCGTACACACAAACACACACATATATACATGCACACACAAAAACAGAAACACACAAAGGGGAGTGTAGAGTTGAACAATTCAATTGAAATTATATAAATCATATGATTATTCTAAATGGAAACAATTAATTGAATGAGAGATTATGGAATAACAGGAGAAATAAATTGCAACTAAAATATTAATAATAATAACAATAATAATAATTTAATTCATGCTACTAATTGGCCATTCAATAATTACAATTCTGTGTTACATAAACAAATTTATTTTGTTTATTTAGTTAAGTGTATATTTTGATAGGGAATGTTATGCAACAAATGTTAAATAGATGAAATCAGCAGCAGATACACACACACAAGCATATGAAAGAGAGATATAACGATACCTATAATAATAATAATAATAATAACAATAATAATAATAGTTATAACACCATATAGAATTCTGATTTAAAACAATGAAAGACAGAAGGCTGAAAAAAAAAACAAAAGGGAATACAATACACAGTAAGTCAACTCCACGTATGCACATATTGTCGCTTTATCCTACAACACGACGCCTAAATGAGGTAATGTTATAGATTATATGAATAAATACTGAGAAATCAGAAAGTCCAGGATAACAACAACCTGACTGACCGACTGACTGACTGACTGGTTTCAACATAGAACTACTTTGCACAGATGTGCACACCAATTTGAACTTGATACACTCCCCCTTCTTGAAAGTATACAAACCAGGACAACAGAGTAAAGACATATTCATATGAAATAAAATAAACAGAAGTGAGAGTGAGCGGAAAACAGTAGTTGTAATGTGGAAGAACAATGGAGTTTTATTGGATGTTGCAAAACAATCATAAAGAGGGAATGTACCTGAATACGATTTTGAGCCATATTACCAATTGCCTCCAGTCACCATTGGTTCTTACCACCATCCCGATGACCCCAACCAGCCACCAAGCAGTCTACACCTCCCAACATGGTTGGTTGACTTAAACTGTATGTGGATTTCATTGACTGATGAAGCTATGTTTCCGTTTGATCACCCACACTAACTTTTTTCCAACCTCATCGATCCTATGTCCGCTAACATTGACTGTCAGTCGACGAAGGTGATAGATGGCTAGGCATCCACGAGTAAAAAATGTCCTAACTATTTCACTCAGTCGATGTAATTTCACAACGTCGTCGATTGATTTTCCATCCCTCCTTAGCTGGCACTCGACCGAAACCTAATCTTAATATTACTCACCCTACTATTGCACTTATTGAACCCTTTTGTCTATTCACACTTTATCTTATGTTCTGAATAACTGCACACTTTTTATATACGTTCATTTGACAATATTAAATAACGAACTACCACTCCGTATTATACATGTACCCCAACAATACATTTTCCGATATAATTTTCACATGCCTTTAATGGCTGGCTATTTGTATTCTAATATCATATTCATGGATTTATAACTAACTGTAGAGCCTGAAGAGGAATTTGTCGGAAACAATTGTTCGCTCAAAACTATCTTATTCTGATTATATCATGGGGATTTTTAATATATACTTTAAACATAAGGTTGCATCGATGGCACAACGGTAGAATACTCACCGACTACACATGTAGTTCAGGGTTCGATTCCCGACCGATGAACCCCTTTACCTCGCTAAGCCATTAGTAAGACTGGTAAAGAAGGAAGGTTGGGTATGAGGCTAGCAAATCCATCCCGTAAAAATACACACAATTGCTACCGAAACTTTAAAGCTCCAGATTGAAACCGTATGTTTCACCAGGAACGTAAAGGAATAAAATAATAGATAATCTTTCAGTAGCACAGAACAACCAGGATATTTTTCCAGTGCGAGATTAGCCATGAAATGTAACACAAGATGCTTTGCCATTATCAAGTATACGCTAGACTCTTTTAACACATGTGTACTAACCAAGTGAACTTCCAAAAAAATTAGAAGTTTCCATTCATAAAACAAAAAAAGAAGAAATTGACCGAAGATGTATACATTCCACTTTTAATCAGTTGCTTAAAAAGGGGTCACGCAAAACTAATATGAATATAATTCTGCAATTTAAAAATCCCCATTAAGTTATAGGTGTTCAGAGAAGAGTTACTCTGTTCACTGGTATTATTCTTAAGCTGTACCAACCACGCTGCTTATATACAATAAATTTTCCTGGCGAAAAATGGAATGTTTCCAAAGATGTGTGTCATTAGAATTGTTAATTTCAGACTATATATTACGTAATGTAGAAAGCATTAATCGAATAGAAAATAAAATACAGTAAGTAAACCCAGTGATGAGATTGAGTTGAACTCAAATAATAAAGTTGAACAAAAGTGAAGTTAACAACCTTCTTTGAGACTGAACCTCAACTCACTTCCTCTACATAACCAATGATTCGCATGAACATGGCCTCATCACTTCATATCTAGTAATTAACCTGCTCCTGTTGAGCTAGGTATGTCAGCTGTACCCAGTGTTTTTTATTCAAACGTATCATCGAACATTTACTCTCTTGGTGCCACATTGTACCAGATTTTGTGTTTTTCATTAGAAATTAAGTAATGATTCTTTCGAAACGCATTCATCTATTCTTTGCGGTCATTACTGCCTTACATATTATTGATTATGTAATAGACTGTTGTTGACCTATACAAAATGACTGATTTTGGATTCTGCTGAATATGTCATTTGTCTGAATTTTTAACGTAGAACTACTTTGCGCAAAAGTGCAAGAGTTCAAGTGAGCACAATCCATGAAACAGAGCAAAAGAAAAGGAAAGAAGTGTAAAAAGAAAACCACAACAAACTAGAACGTGAGGAACACAGAATAGCGAAAGTCATGAGAACGAAACCCTTGTGACAAACAACATCTCGTCTTCTCCTCTCTCTATATATATTTTCCTGAAAGTTATTTTCCATAATTAGAGAGATTAAATGATATATAGGGCATAATAAGGATTTAATAGCCCACTTAAGATCACTGAGTGAATGATGAATATATTTTTCGCCACTGAAAATGATTTCCAGCCATGACACCAATCGTCTTTAGACGCTGATGTGGTTGACGAAATCTCGACGACCCTAGGCATGCCAAACATTAGCAGATTGCAGCTTCTCGAGGTGTTCAGAAGACTCTGCTGTATTTTGTCAACGTCTTCACCAACAAGGACTACATCATTAACGAGATTATTCCCTGGTGGTAACAAGTCAATCCCTGAGTCGTTGAAGTCAGTTAGGGTTAAGTCCACTAGTACATCTATGATGAAATTGAATAGAAATGGGGATAGTGGGCATCCCTGACGGACACCACTGGGAGTCACCACTTCACATTGGCATAATAAGGTGAGCAATATTCAGGTTAGGCGTCGAGTGCTAGGTAAGGCGGGGAAATCAATCGACGAGACTGTGAAATTGCATCGACTGAGATGGTTAGGACATGTGCTACGTATGCCTAGTCATCGCCTTCCTCGACAATGGGCAATGTTAGCTGATATAGGGCCAGGATGGAAAAGAGCTAGCGGCGGTCAAACGAAAACATGGCACCAATCAATGAAATCCACAACAGTCAATCTAAGCCACGTAGGAAGATGTAGACTTCCTGGTTGGGACCCTCGGGATGGTAAAATCCAATGGTTGGAAACAATTGGCGACATGGCTCAAAATCGTTCTCAGTGGCGCAGATGCATCCACTCCTTGTGACTTATGATTTCCAGTTAAACTGTTTTGTTCTCCGTTATTACTATTCCTTTGTCTCACACCTCTGTTTACTGTCTATATTTTGCATTTCTTCTACTTCCTTCTCTTGCTTTGCATGCTACATGGATTGTGGCGACTTGAACTGCCGCACATATGTGCAAAGTTCTATGTCGAAAACAGACAGACAGACAGACAGACACCACTTCACATGAAAACTCGCCGTAAGCTCTCACCTGCCTGACTGCATGAGTTCGAGTAGAGTGTCTTAATCAGTGCACTGTATTTTCTCGGCATTTCCTTCATAACCAGACATCGCCATAGTATCTCTCGGTCGACAGAATCGAATTCCGCCTTTAGGTCAACAAATATAACGATTGTTGGACGCCGGTGAGTATGTCTATATTCTAGAATCTCCCGAAGGGTAAAGATATGATCAATACACCCTATTCCTGGTCTGAAGCCACCCCAGACAGGCCAATCTCTCCAAAGCCTCAGGATGGTCGGGGGTGGGTGCCTTGCGCTGCGGGTTGGCCACCCCTCCGCATACCTCTTGAAATGCTCCCATATGACCGGGCGTCTTACATAGCCTCTCCTGAGGAAGTCCTACTCACTGCCTTCACGTGGCGGAGGTGTTTTTCACCAAAGTGAGAGGGCGAAAGCGGATGCCCGGTGCTCTTCACCGGGTTGACTGTCCATTGGATGACAGTCTAGGGGAGATGGCTAAACCCTGATTCCAAACCTCCAACGACTGGCGTATGAAGCTCACTGGAGCTCACCGGCAGACGTATAGACAAAGGGCTTGTTGGATGTCCTGGATGTCTGGCCCCATTCAAAAAGGCGTATGAACCGAACTCCGGTCACCGGCTGCCAATGGATAGTGGACTCCCTACTCCACTCCTACTGCCTTGTAGGTCACACTTGGTTGTGTAAAGGCTAGAGCTGCACTCTCAAACAAAAGGCCGAGCGACTCTGGGGACATCACTCGTACCAAATTCCCATGAAACTTCATGAACTCTCTTGCATCAGATCGCCGCGCCTGGGCAGCGATGATTCGAGATGTTCATGAAGCCGGCTCATCCTCCCGTAGGAGATAGCCGAAGTAAAGTAAGTAAGTACTATTCAAACTACCAATCAAATCACTTCATGAATTGGTCACATGTTTTCATTTGACTACTCCTTAATTCTTTCACAAATATACAGCATCAAATAATTATTGAGTTTTTGAAGATTCTGGATAAAGAGAAACTATTATAAAATAAATTTTGTGAGCTATGTGAACACTGTCCAGAATAATAAGCTATAATAAGCATTATTACTATCTAAGGTCAAAACTATTTTTTAATTAAAACTCTGACAAAAATAGTATACGGTGAGAGACAGGATTAATGATCAATAGCTAAATTCTGTAATCATTATCATCGATATGGTCATGATTTCGTCATCTGTATTACGACGGAATGATGTGTGTACACAGAGAAAGACTCTACGCACAATGTTGACGTGAATAACAAAAAGAAAGGATAGAATATTGATCATCAGCAAACATGGTGTACCGTCAGTAGAACTGATTTCATAATTCAAGATTTATCAGTAATAGTACGTGTGTACTGCTCAGCAGTTCGCTCCGTCCTTCTCTATGGCTCTGAAACATGGCCAATACGAGTTGAAGACATGAAAAGGTTGACTGTTTTTGACCACAGATGTCTACGACCTCTTTCTCACTTTAGGTGGCATAATAAGGTAAGTAATGTTGACGTTAGGCGTAGAGTGTTGGGCAAGGAGGGAAAATCAATCGAAGAGGCTATGAAGTTACATAGATTGAGATGGCTAGGTCACGTACTGCGCATGCCTAACCATCGCCTCCCTCGACGGACGGGCATTACTAGCTGATATAGGTGCAGGTTGGAAAAGAGTAAGTGGTGGCCAAACAAAAACATGGCCTCATCAATCCATGAAATCCTTGACAGTTAAATTGAGTCAGGTAGGGAGATGCAGACTTCAGGGTTGGGGCCAGCCCTCGGGACGCTAAGAATCAATGGCTGGAGACAATAGGTGACATGGCTCAAAATCGTTGTCAATGGCTTACGCAGATGTATTCAGTCTCTGTAATCTTTCATATTCCTTTCTACCATTACTCATTCTGTTTCACTCTTATACTTGTCAAAACTCTATTGATTCTCTTCACTCATTTTCTTGTCTACCTTTGTGTGGTATTTGGAACGTGGCAACTCGAAATTCTGCACTTCGGTGCCAAGTTTTATGTTGAATCCAGCCAGTAATAGTGTATAAAGAGACGTTTATTGCTGCCATGAAAATATCAAATAGCGGAGAGATAGATTTGATGTCAAAGAAAGGAAATGAAGCGGTCTATGGTGGCAAAACATGGGAGACACGAAAAGGAGAGGACAATTCATTGCCCATAATCATATCAATGGGCAATAAATTGTGCTCGAAATGTGGTCATCAATAAGTATTACTGTATAACACTGTGAAACTTTATCAAAATAAATTTTACCCACAATGGAATTATACTCTACCACTAAAGTGCACAAGTTCTATTCTTATGTCAAATTCTGGTTTAATATTACTATTTTGATAAAGCTATTAGGAGCAGCATTAAATAGCGAAAAGTCAGTAAAAACAATATCGTTTTGTTTTTCATTCATTGGGAAATACAAAAAACCAAGTTCATTTTTAACAGTTTGAAAACATTTGGACACTGCGTATATGATATTCTTTATATATTATTATTATTATTGTTCCCTTGGGTTCCTAGTGGAACATAGGGCTTCAACTGCACGTCTCCACTTGCTTCTGTCTTCTGCTGTACTTTTCACTTGCATCCATGTTAGTCCATACTGTTCCAGTTCCTCTTCACACGATCTCCTCCATGTCACCCTTGGACGTCCCACTCGCCGATTCCCTTTCGGGTTCCACTCGAGCTATGGCCTGACGCGCGATGTCACCCAGCGGCCTCCTCAACGAGTGCTCAATCCATCTCCACTTTCTCCTGCATATTTGTTGAGCAATTGGTTCCTGATTTGTTTGTTTCCATAGCTTCTTGTTGGTGATTCTTTCCGGCCATCTGATCTTCAGTATAGAACGAAGACAGTTGTTGATAAAGGTTTGCAACCTGTTGGAAACGCTCATTCTTTGTGACCCGCCAAGTTTCTGATCCGTATAGAAGAACTGACTTGACGTTTGTATTGAAAATCCGAATTTTGTTGTTGATGCTGAGTGACGAAGATTTCCAGATTGGTTTCAGGTTGATGAATGTGTTTCTCGCTTTCCCGATTCTCGATTTGACATCCTCGTCTGTTCCTCCTGTAGTTGAGACAATGCTCGCTAGATAAGTAAGTGAATGAAGTAACCTCTTTCAAATCCCTCCCGTTGATGGTGATTGGCGCTGGATGTTGCTGCTGCTGTTGTTGTTGGTTGGTTATTTTCATAACCTCCGTCTTGTCTATGTTCACCTGGCGTCCTGTCTTCACCGGCTGCTTCTTCGACCAGTTTGTCGGTTGTCACTTGTAAGTCTTCGATTTTGTGCGACATCAAACATAAATTATCCGCGAAATCCAAGTCTTCTAGGTTCTTCACGTCGGTCCAGGATATCCCTGTCTTCTCGTTTCCCACTGTCTGACGCATAATAATAGATTTTTTTGTATTTACCAATAAATGAAAAACAAAACGATATTGCTGCTTTTACTGACTTTTTGCTATTTAATGCTAATAGCCTTATCAAAGTATTATTAAACCGAAATTTACAAAATCTCAGCTTATATATATCAACTTAATCATCGTTCCTCAGCATGGGGTCATTTTTGCGTTCTCAAGTTGGCCGATTGGTAAAGATAACAAAACCAGGTGTAGATTGTTGAATTTGATAATTGTGTAAAATTATAAAAAGAGCGTGTGTTTACATAATGAAACTGCTTATCACATTCGTGTTGATTTTGTCATTTTATAGGGGAGGGAGGTGTTGTCACTAGGTCGAATTCTGTTTTAGTCCATCATTCCTATTCAGACAATTTGGATTCCACTTGATGATATGAAGTGCTTCTGATGATATTAGACGTTCTTTTTGATTTCTGAAATGCTTTTTCTGGATGATGATTTCAATATTGTCAAAATCAATTTTGTGATCTGATTCTATAGCGTAGCGTGTAGATGAGCTATGGCTGATGATTTTTCAAGCTTTTCTAGTTCAACTGGATTTATTTCTCGGTGGTCGAACAGATCGTTTTGTTTTTCATTCATTGGGAAATACAAAAACCTTTATTATAATGAATTCTGTTACAAAGTCTTTCGTCTTTTACTGTTATATATATAAACTAAATTATACAATAACACCATAACTGACACTCTGAAAAATAATCGATAGAATAATTTGCATAATTATTATACAACATATAGGCACCAATACCCCTACAGCACTGCTAAAAGTAGACATAAACATACGATTACGATTACAACAACTATGACTCATCATCACACACTACTATGACCACCATTACACGACTACTACTACTACTAATGCGATCCTACCTATGCAATGAAAATAATAAATACAAAACACGGAAGAAAATGTCAATACACACACATGCTGATTTAATTCAATTTGGACTTCCCTATTGATTGCTTGGATCGAAGTATTCAACCTCTGTGGACCCCTCTTTCGGCTCCTATTGAGAATGATGCCTTCACGATGTCTGAGGCGATTTAACTTAAAGTAATATATGGTGATGGATGTTGAATAGCAGTGGAATACAGCACAATGAGCATTTCTTCCTATTCAGGACTCACTCGTTAGTTAACTGGATGCACCTGCATTCTCCAGTGAGTGAGTGAGTGAGTGAGTGAATAAGTCATGGTGTTACTCACTCAAGCCTGAATCCAGTAGCCGTTGTTTCAAACACCAAAAGGTTATCGACATTAGACCAATTTCGGCCACGAGATTAGACGAAATGCACGTTGTCCTGGATTCCAGTGTTAGTCACCATCCACCAGTAAATTACATGTGTTGATTGTTTAGTTAGACAGAGAAAGAGATTACTTGTTTACTACTTGTATCATATATATGGTAGAAAAGTCTACACACACATCAACTGAAAATATTCTACGTGGAAGAGGATGATTCGAAGCAAAGGATAAATCTAAGCTAAAACGGCATGAGAATATTTATTTATTCATTTGAAATAATTCTTGAAGAGATACAGAAATGATTAGACAATATAAGCACGAATATATGAAAAGTATGAAAACCAGACAGTGTAGATCATTGTCCCTATACTGTTATTCAGTTGATAGCGACTAACAGCAGAATCCAGGATGTGGGGGCCCAATGATGTACTGTAACGAAAGGTTTCAGGGATTAAGTCATCCTGGGAACGCCATCCCCACTGAGATACGGGTAAATACATCTCACATGCGTCGGTGGCACAGCGGTTAGAACGCTCGCCGACCATGCAAATGGTCCGGGATTCGATCCCCGGCCGACGCACTCCTTTACCTCGCTAAGCCAGAAATAAAGCTGGTGAAGAGGAAAGGTTGGGCGGGAGGCTAGCAACCCTATCCTGAAAAATAAACACCACTGCCACAGAAACTTCAAGTCTCTACCTTGAAGCCCTATATTTCACTGGGAAAGTGAAGGAATAAAAAATATAAAAAATAGCTGAAATATTCCAGATTTCACTGAATAAGTATCATCAACCGAAGAACACAAATGTTAGTCTCAAGGTAACGTCAAAGTGCGCATATACAAGAAGCTGATACGTCAACAAATAGTGAAAATTAAGGTAAACATTATCCGGTTAATGGGAATTACAAAGTAGGAAATGAGTCATATTCAAGATGTGAGGACTACTACTGATACTACTCAGTCATCCAAGATGAAGTAGGTAGAGCGGGATTGGAACCGGCTGAAAGTCAAGTGTTTGACTTAATGAGCTACATCTTCGTTGATGCTTATCATCAATACATGTGCTGACATAACATCCTGGTACACTTCCACATTCATTCGAATCTGAGTTAACTTGTGGATAATAGGAGTAGGAGAGGGCTAACATAAGTTCCACTATGAATTTTTGAATTTATTAAGATAACTACAAATCCGCCAAAAGAATGAAAGTTTTAAAAAAGCGTCACATGTTTACACTATTTTAAGGCGTAAATAGATCAACAAAAATGATCCACCATCAAACATATATAATGCCAAAATGTGATAATTTTAAAGATTTCCCTTTAATTAATATCAGCTTCTATGTAGGAACAAGATTTAGTTGATCTCTGACGAAATCTCAGCACGGATACTGAGGGCTAGTTTCGCATATGCCAGTTTACGCCGTCTCTGGCGTAGACGTGATATCCGACTATCGACCAAAGGGCGTGTGTACTGCTCATCAGTCCGCCCCGTCCTCCTCTATGGCTGTGGGACCTGGCCATTGAGAGCGGAAGACATGAAAAGATTAGCTGTCTTCGATCACAGGTGCCTGCGTTCTATCTCCCGTGTGGAGTGTTGTAATAAGGTGAGCAATATTGAGGCTAGGCGTCGAGTGCTAGGTAAGGCGGGGAAATCAATCGACGAGACTGTGAAATAACATCGACTGAGATGGTTAGGACATGTGCTACGTATGCCTAGTCATCGCCTTCCTCGACTGACAGGCAGTGTTAGCTGATATAGGGCCAGGCTGGAAAAGAGCTAGCGGCGGTCAAACGAAAACATGGCACCAGTCAATGAAATCCACAACAGTTTGTCTAAGCCACGTAGGAAGGTGTAGACTTCCTCACTGGTTGGGGTCCTCGGGACGATAAAAACCAATGGTTGGAAACAATTGGTGACATGGCTCAAATTCGTTCTCAATTGCTGGTGCAGATGCATCCACTCCTTGTGACTTATGATTTCCATTTAAACTGTTTTAATCTTCGTTATTACTATTCCTTCGTCTCATACCTCTGTTTACTGTCTATATTATGCATTTCTTCTACTTTGTTCTCTTCCTTTGTGTGCTACATGGAGTGTGGCGACTCGAACTGCCTCACATATGTGCGAAGTTCTATGTCGAAAACAGACAGACAGACAATAACTAATCCAGTAAATTCTCATGTAATACATACAGTTCGACTGAATTATCCCATACACTGTTTGTGAGGAATCGACTGATGTTCACTGCTTTTTTCCACTTAGGAATATGCAGTGTTACTCAATCAAAATGAACTAAGGAATGGAAACATTCCAGTTGTTTAGTGACAGATACAGACACCATTTTTAATTGGCTAATTCCGATAATTGACGAGGAATTTGACACTGTCACCCTGTGTCTGAGAATGCATGGGACTAATCATAGAAGTAGAATGATGAAGGAGTATGTTTATGAGAACAGTCAAGCATGTTTATCACGAGAATTTTTAGAAGAGCTTTTCTTACTTTTTCACATTGCTTTGGAAAAAAGAAGGAAGTGGTAGTAGACATTCACCACTGATTACGAAACTCAGCCACATCTAGTAACATCTCGAGTCACTGATTCAGATTATCTATCGTATGTCATCCAAGGAGTCTCGAAGCACCAACACATATGCTAAGCTAACAGAAATATTCTGCATTCTTCGGTGCCATGTCATTGTCTGACTGACCAGTCCCAGTGTTGGTAAACAATAAACGCCATGGAAGTCATTAGGAAAAAATGCGTAGTACATGTCGGAACCAGCAAACCCAGTGTTTTGAAACAACAACACACGCTGTCATATGGCGAAATTCTACGGAGAAAGAGAAACGATCGGACACGTAGAGTCACTTTATACATACATAATTAGCTCAGGAAGATCAGGTATCGAAGACACAAAGCAAAACAGCGTATACCGGGGGGCCGTACACCCGATATTTGCCAGTCAGAATAAATTCGCAACAGCATCTTTATTTTACACAGCATACTTAGAGTAGTAACGATCGCTTATTCAAACAACCAGAAGTTCTACTCAATGTACAACATTGAAATTACCACCAAAACAGAATCATCATCACCATCAAAGTAGAAAACTCGAAAAACTGTGTATTTATGTGCGTGTGACGACATTCTAAATAGAAATACAAAATGCTTCTTCGTCATTTACCTAATAGTGCTATTTCTGGCATAGATGTGATATCTGGTTATCCATCAAGATACGCCTGTACTGACTCTGTGATATAGCCAATAACTGAAACTACGGGATATGTCTGTCTCTTTCCGACATAGAACTTTGCACATATAAGCGGCAGTTCAAGTCGCCACACTCCATGTAGCACACAAAGGAAGAGAACAAAGTAGAAGAAATGCAAAATAGTGACAGTAAACAGAGGTGTGAGACAAAGGTATAGTAATAACGGAGAACAAAACAGTTTAAATGGAAATCATAAGTCACAAGGAGTGGATGCATCTGCACTATTCATTGAGAACGATTTTGAGCCATGTTACCTATTGTTTCCAACCATTGGTTTTTACCGTCCCGAGGACCCCAACCATTTAGGAAGTCTACATTTTCCTACGTAGCTTAGACAAACTGTTGTGGATTTCATTGACTGGGGCCATGTTTTCGTTTGACCGCCGCTAGCTCTTTTCCAGCCTGACCCTATATCAGCTAACACTGCCTGTCAGTCGAGGAAGGCGATGACTAGGCATACGTAGCACATGTCCTAACCATCTCAGTCGATGTTATTTCACAGTCTCGTCGATTGATTTCCCCGCCTTACCTAGCACTCGACGCCTAGCCTCAATATTGCTCACCTTATTACAACACTCCACACGGGAGATAGAACGCAGGCACCTGTGATCGAAGACAGCTAATCTTTTCATGTCTTCCGCTCTCAATGGCCAGGTCCCACAGCCATAGAGGAGGACGGGGCGGACTGATGAGCAGTACACACGCCCTTTGGTCGATAGTCGG
This sequence comes from Trichobilharzia szidati, assembly GCA_944472155.2. Taxonomy (NCBI): domain Eukaryota; kingdom Metazoa; phylum Platyhelminthes; class Trematoda; order Strigeidida; family Schistosomatidae; genus Trichobilharzia; species Trichobilharzia szidati. The sequence continues at coordinate 190,304,810 of OX235271.1, forward strand.
ATATCACGTCTACGCCAGAGACGGCGTAAACTGGCATATGCGAAACTAGCCCTCAGTATTCGTGCTGAGATTTCGTCAAAGATATAAAGAGGTCAGCTGTTTTTAACCAAACACGTGTTTACGTTGTATTTTTCGTGATAAGTGGTAAAATATGATGATGAACAATACTGAGGTTTCAAGGTTAACTGGGTGGAGAAGTCAGTCAACGAGGTTGTGAAAGTGTATTGACAGATATCGGTCGGTCGGTTTTCGACATAGAACTTTGCACATATGTGCGGCAGTTCAAGTCGCCACACTCCATGTAGCACACAAAGGAAGAGAACAAAGTAGAAGAAATGCATAATATAGACAGTAAACAGAGGTGTGAGACAAAGGAATAGTAATAACGAAGAACAAAACAGTTTAATTGGAAATCAACTGTTTTGTTCTTCTTCAGGAGATTGACAGATATGGCTCAGACGGGAATTGTCACCTGACAGTTGTGATGTCAATCAGTAGTTTACCTCAGGGATCCCCATGACTATCCCCATATCTGTTTAATTTCATCACAGATGTACTAATGGACTTAACCCTAACTGATTTCAGCGACTCAGGGATTGAATTGTCACCAAGGAATAATCTTGTTGACTTAGGATATGCACATGATGCTGACAAAGTAGAGCACAGTTATCTGAATACTTTGAGGCGCAGCAATCTTCAAATATTCGGAATGCGATTGGCCCCAATCAACTGTGAGATGATGCTACAAGTTTCAACTGGACTACATAGACTACTCCCAGCTAAAATATAGGCAAGAGTGAAGTGGTAGAGCGTACTGACCACTTCACTTATTTGGGAACTTGTATCACCTAGCCCCAGTGGACCGATAGCTGACAAAATCTCAACACGCATACAGAAGGTTTGTCTGGCATTTTCCAACTCACACCATCTCTGTCTTAGCAGACGTGATATCAGGCTGGCTATTGAACAAATGACGTGTACACTGCACAGCACCAGTTCGTTTCGTCCACCTTTATGTCTGGCCGCGACCGAGACATGGCCACCATTGAGAGTGGAAGACACGAAAAGTGTTCCTAGTGGCTAGCTGTTTTTGATCATAGCTGTCTGTCTATATCCCGTGTTAGGCGGTAGGTGCAATAGTAGAGTGAGTAATATTAAGACTAGGTTTCGGTCAAGCACCAGCTATGGAGGGATACAAAATCAATCAACGAGGTCGTGAACTTATATTGACTGAGTGAGATTGTCAGGACATGCATTGCTTATGCATGCATGACTAGCCATCGATCGCCATCGTCCATCGACAGTTAGCTGATATAGGATTGATGAGGTTGGAAAAGAGTAAGCGTGGATGGTCAAATGGGAACATGGCTTCATCAGTCAATGAAATTCACAACAGTTAGTTTAAGCCAGTCAGCCAGCCCGTCATGTAGGGAGGTTTTAGACTGCTTGGTGGCTGGTTGGAGTCTTTGGGATGGTGGTAAGGACTAATGAGGGCCTTCAATGTCCAGAAATGTCAGCTGACAAAAGATTAGACGGGAAAAGGATCAAGTGTGTGTGGGGGGGGGGCAGGGAATGGGACAGTCAAACCATTTCATACATATGCAGATAGATTTATGAATATGAGTAGAAAACGGAATAGGGTCTTTAGTATTATTATTATTACTATTATTATTATTGCTAATATTATTATTATTATTATTATTTATGCATACATACGCGATGGAATGTAGCAATCAAAGAATCAAAATAAAAGCCAGTAAGCAACCTTTTAAAAAAAACATAACACAGTACAGATCATATAACAATAATTATAATCATAACAGTAACAAAACAAATAAACAGAACTATTTGAATGAAAAAAATTATTATTATCATAATAATACTAGAGAATTAGGTCATTGTCACACAGTTAAAGTGATTCCAGAGACGAAAAAACAGCAAAACATTCATTCAATCAGTCAGTCAGGTAAGCATGAATATTTTTATGATGGATTATGCGAGAGTGTGTGTGTGCGTGCGTGCGTGCGTCGTGTCTGTCTATGTGTAAACACACACTTATAGATCAATTGTGATTTTGTAACTTTTGTACAGCACACACACACAATTAGTACACTAAAATGCTACATTGAGATTGTGGGTTATGAGATTTTTGGTTTGTTTTTGATTAATATTCAGACACACTAACTACTACTACTACTACTACTACTACTACTACTACTACTACTACTACTACTACTACTACTACTACTACTACTACTACTACTACTACTACTACTACTACTACTACTACTACTACTACTACTACTACTACTACTACTACTACTACTACTACTACTACTACTACTACTACTACTACTACTACTACTACTACTACTACTACTACTACTACTACTACTACTACTACTACTACTACTACTACTACTACTACTACTACTACTACTACTACTACTACTACTACTACTACTACTACTACTACTACTACTACTACTACTACTACTACTACTACTACTACTACTACTACTACTACTACTACTACTACTACTACTACTACTACTACTACTACTACTACTACTACTACTACTACTACTACTACTACTACTACTACTACTACTACTACTACTACTACTACTACTACTACTACTACTACTACTACTACTACTACTACTACTACTACTACTACTACTACTACTACTACTACTACTACTACTACTACTACTACTACTACTACTACTACTACTACTACTACTACTACTACTACTACTACTACTACTACTACTACTACTACTACTACTACTACTACTACTACTACTACTACTACTACTACTACTACTACTACTACTACTACTACTACTACTACTACTACTACTACTACTACTACTACTACTACTACTACTACTACTACTACTACTACTACTACTACTACTACTACTACTACTACTACTACTACTACTACTACTACTACTACTACTACTACTACTACTACTACTACTACTACTACTACTACTACTACTACTACTACTACTACTACTACTACTACTACTACTACTACTACTACTACTACTACTACTACTACTACTACTACTACTACTACTACTACTACTACTACTACTACTACTACTACTACTACTACTACTACTACTACTACTACTACTACTACTACTACTACTACTACTACTACTACTACTACTACTACTACTACTACTACTACTACTACTACTACTACTACTACTACTACTACTACTACTACTACTACTACTACTACTACTACTACTACTACTACTACTACTACTACTACTACTACTACTACTACTACTACTACTACTACTACTACTACTACTACTACTACTACTACTACTACTACTACTACTACTACTACTACTACTACTACTACTACTACTACTACTACTACTACTACTACTACTACTACTACTACTACTACTACTACTACTACTACTACTACTACTACTACTACTACTACTACTACTACTACTACTACTACTACTACTACTACTACTACTACTACTACTACTACTACTACTACTACTACTACTACTACTACTACTACTACTACTACTACTACTACTACTACTACTACTACTACTACTACTACTACTACTACTACTACTACTACTACTACTACTACTACTACTACTACTACTACTACTACTACTACTACTACTACTACTACTACTACTACTACTACTACTACTACTACTACTACTACTACTACTACTACTACTACTACTACTACTACTACTACTACTACTACTACTACTACTACTACTACTACTACTACTACTACTACTACTACTACTACTACTACTACTACTACTACTACTACTACTACTACTACTACTACTACTACTACTACTACTACTACTACTACTACTACTACTACTACTACTACTACTACTACTACTACTACTACTACTACTACTACTACTACTACTACTACTACTACTACTACTACTACTACTACTACTACTACTACTACTACTACTACTACTACTACTACTACTACTACTACTACTACTACTACTACTACTACTACTACTACTACTACTACTACTACTACTACTACTACTACTACTACTACTACTACTACTACTACTACTACTACTACTACTACTACTACTACTACTACTACTACTACTACTACTACTACTACTACTACTACTACTACTACTACTACTACTACTACTACTACTACTACTACTACTACTACTACTACTACTACTACTACTACTACTACTACTACTACTACTACTACTACTACTACTACTACTACTACTACTACTACTACTACTACTACTACTACTACTACTACTACTACTACTACTACTACTACTACTACTACTACTACTACTACTACTACTACTACTACTACTACTACTACTACTACTACTACTACTACTACTACTACTACTACTACTACTACTACTACTACTACTACTACTACTACTACTACTACTACTACTACTACTACTACTACTACTACTACTACTACTACTACTACTACTACTACTACTACTACTACTACTACTACTACTACTACTACTACTACTACTACTACTACTACTACTACTACTACTACTACTACTACTACTACTACTACTACTACTACTACTACTACTACTACTACTACTACTACTACTACTACTACTACTACTACTACTACTACTACTACTACTACTACTACTACTACTACTACTACTACTACTACTACTACTACTACTACTACTACTACTACTACTACTACTACTACTACTACTACTACTACTACTACTACTACTACTACTACTACTACTACTACTACTACTACTACTACTACTACTACTACTACTACTACTACTACTACTACTACTACTACTACTACTACTACTACTACTACTACTACTACTACTACTACTACTACTACTACTACTACTACTACTACTACTACTACTACTACTACTACTACTACTACTACTACTACTACTACTACTACTACTACTACTACTACTACTACTACTACTACTACTACTACTACTACTACTACTACTACTACTACTACTACTACTACTACTACTACTACTACTACTACTACTACTACTACTACTACTACTACTACTACTACTACTACTACTACTACTACTACTACTACTACTACTACTACTACTACTACTACTACTACTACTACTACTACTACTACTACTACTACTACTACTACTACTACTACTACTACTACTACTACTACTACTACTACTACTACTACTACTACTACTACTACTACTACTACTACTACTACTACTACTACTACTACTACTACTACTACTACTACTACTACTACTACTACTACTACTACTACTACTACTACTACTACTACTACTACTACTACTACTACTACTACTACTACTACTACTACTACTACTACTACTACTACTACTACTACTACTACTACTACTACTACTACTACTACTACTACTACTACTACTACTACTACTACTACTACTACTACTACTACTACTACTACTACTACTACTACTACTACTACTACTACTACTACTACTACTACTACTACTACTACTACTACTACTACTACTACTACTACTACTACTACTACTACTACTACTACTACTACTACTACTACTACTACTACTACTACTACTACTACTACTACTACTACTACTACTACTACTACTACTACTACTACTACTACTACTACTACTACTACTACTACTACTACTACTACTACTACTACTACTACTACTACTACTACTACTACTACTACTACTACTACTACTACTACTACTACTACTACTACTACTACTACTACTACTACTACTACTACTACTACTACTACTACTACTACTACTACTACTACTACTACTACTACTACTACTACTACTACTACTACTACTACTACTACTACTACTACTACTACTACTACTACTACTACTACTACTACTACTACTACTACTACTACTACTACTACTACTACTACTACTACTACTACTACTACTACTACTACTACTACTACTACTACTACTACTACTACTACTACTACTACTACTACTACTACTACTACTACTTACTACTACTACTACTACTACTACTACTACTACTACTACTACTACTACTACTACTACTACTACTACTACTACTACTACTACTACTACTACTACTACTACTACTACTACTACTACTACTACTACTACTACTACTACTACTACTACTACTACTACTACTACTACTACTACTACTACTACTACTACTACTACTACTACTACTACTACTACTACTACTACTACTACTACTACTACTACTACTACTACTACTACTACTACTACTACTACTACTACTACTACTACTACTACTACTACTACTACTACTACTACTACTACTACTACTACTACTACTACTACTACTACTACTACTACTACTACTACTACTACTACTACTACTACTACTACTACTACTACTACTACTACTACTACTACTACTACTACTACTACTACTACTACTACTACTACTACTACTACTACTACTACTACTACTACTACTACTACTACTACTACTACTACTACTACTACTACTACTACTACTACTACTACTACTACTACTACTACTACTACTACTACTACTACTACTACTACTACTACTACTACTACTACTACTACTACTACTACTACTACTACTACTACTACTACTACTACTACTACTACTACTACTACTACTACTACTACTACTACTACTACTACTACTACTACTACTACTACTACTACTACTACTACTACTACTACTACTACTACTACTACTACTACTACTACTACTACTACTACTACTACTACTACTACTACTACTACTACTACTACTACTACTACTACTACTACTACTACTACTACTACTACTACTACTACTACTACTACTACTACTACTACTACTACTACTACTACTACTACTACTACTACTACTACTACTACTACTACTACTACTACTACTACTACTACTACTACTACTACTACTACTACTACTACTACTACTACTACTACTACTACTACTACTACTGACAATTATATATAAGTATCTCTATTAGGAATCCATTAGACACCACCTTTATTACTTAATTTGCCAGGTTTTAGTAGTAAATGAGAAGAGTCAGCAATACGAAGAACCAATACCCGAGGAAATCGTAACCAGAGGGATCCACCAAGTCAGTCGCCTTTGACACTTTCGACTGGAAGTTGCGCTACAGGTTGAAATTCATGGACTGGCCATTGGACTGGATCCCAGTGGCTGATGAATGGTTTACGAGCTCACCTCGTGAACCAGAAGGTCCTGGGTTCGAACCCCGGTGGTGTGGGCACTAGAACGAAACAGCTGTCCACTACTTCCCCAGTGGTTTTCCAGTCTTTCTCTAACTGATGTCTCTCTAATCGTGACCAATCCTGTTAAATAACACAATTTAACGAGTAGTTTATTTGACAGGTGATTTTTAGATTTTACGTAGATCCTTTGGATGAGAAATCAATGACTGAATTCTTAATGTCTTTGATCTCGAGAAATGATAACTTCAGCTTGTTATCTAATTCCGTATGTACACCGCTGAAGAGGCAGCCAAAGTCTATCTGTGGTGAATCAATCAGTCAATCAATTATTGATTGTCAGTTCGCAATAAAACCTAACTAAAAATTCCATTGATTTCTTCACCATCACATAGGAAGTACCCCCCCCACACACACACACACAAAACTAGTGTTACATGATAGGATTTACAGTGGCCAGTGAGATAAAAGCAGGTGAGTAAGGCATAGCTATTCTAACCTACATAGTTGAACATATCAGTATAAATATCAAGTGTTGGGGTTTGTATGGATTTGATTGGTTAGCGGTTTGAATACAAGTTGACATCAGTTAGAGAATCTGTGGGAAAGCACCAGGGAGCAGTGAACAACTCTTTCGTCCCAGTTTGGCACAGGACCACCCAGGTGCGAACTCAGGACCTTTCGCTTACAAGGCGAGCTTGTTTGTTCCATGTCATCAAAGACAACAGAGCCAGCCCATAGCGTGGACAAAGGGAAAGATTTATTAGAACACTTAGAAGACTTCTACTGAAAGTTGAGGGAAGAAATATGTACAAAACCATTCATCATCAGTTCCTTTTTGTCTACAGAAAAAGATCTCATCATGCATCTATCCGCATGGAAGAAGAATATAACATTGTATGTTATGTTATGATTCACAAAGAACAGGTAATTAGGGCATCCCGTTCTAAATCAACGTTTTCATCTTGATTCCACTCCCGTTGACCACGAAATAATTTGGAAAATTATTCAACGCTATGGCGTGCAGTGTCAAATCTTTATGAACCTCATTTAACGGTTGGCTACATGGCAATGCCACGTGTCAGGTGATCCACACAGGGAAAACTCAGTCAGACCTTTGAAGTGAAAGCAGGAACAAGACAACACTACCTATTATCACCAATGTCATTTCTAATTGTGGTGGACTCGATTAAGTGACCGACTTCCCCCCCCCCCCTCGGAAGCAGGAAGACACGAATACGCTACACTGACCGATAAGAAGACTATAAAAGACCTGCATTTCACAGATGACTTATGTTTCATATCAAATAAACTCAAACGTGCGCAGGAGATAACCAACAGACTGACTGAAAAATCCGCCAGAAATTACAACACTCTAGGTGTACATAGAGAAGGCAGAGGTGATGAAGATGCACAGGCACCAACACCAAAACCAAAAACAACCAGCACTAATCAATATCAACGGAGTAAATTTAAAAGAGGTCACTTCCTTCACTTATCTCACCAGGAAGCATCACTTCAACTACAGCCGACTTCACGGATCAGGATGTCGAAACCTATCGAAATCACAAATCTTTTAAATCGATCAGAAATGTGGCTCACACGTGTCACGGAAAGCATTTCCAACACACGCTACGGAAGACTTTTATCAACAGCTGACACCTTCACTGGCTCCATATTGACGATCGGATGGCTGGTTCACAGGCCAGAAAGAACCACCAACAAAAAACTCCGGCTGGCAACGAACCAACCAAGAACCGATTACTCAACAAATACGTAGAAGTAAATGGAGATGGAATGGGCATACGGCACTGAGGAGTATTGCATTTAATTGTATTTAAACGCAGAAAAACTTGGTACAATATAGCACCAAGAAAGATGCACCACACAATAATAATAAAACAACATAGATTAAAAGTAAAAATATACGGGTGGAGAACGGATAAAGAACTTCATCAGGAAGGAAAACAGTCATGTTTAACAAGTACAAACAGTGTTCGTTAACTATCATCAGGAAGGGAAGAAAGAAGGAAATTGCAACACGTTAGCCATTGATTACGATTCTTGGCCATATCCGATAACGTTTCAAGCTATCTCGCGGACCCCAACCAGGGAGTCGTTACACACCAACCGATGCTAATCTAGCACAAATATCCTTCATCCCACGACGCCACGTCATGGACTGACCACCCCTCCTCCTTTTCCATCCCGTCCCAGGGCTAGCTAACAGAGACCTGTACGGAAGCCTCTGGGATGACATTCGCAGAACATGTCCAAGCCACCGGAGCCAGTGTTTCCAGATGACGACACTCAATGAATGGTGATCTCCACTGTGTTCAAACACACGCCGCCGAACCTCAGAATTACTCACGCGATGATGCCATCGAGCGCAAGCAATCCTGCGGAGACAGCGATGATCGAACACGCAGAGTCGCCGCACATCCTCAGCTCGGAGAGGCCAGGTTTCACAGGCGTAGAGCAAGACAGCCCGCACCGAAGCATTGTATACCCGACCTTTGACAGCCAGGCTAACGTCGCGACGGCACCAGAGGTGGCACAAGTTGATGTATGCCACCCTAGCCTTCATTATACGGTTGGAAATCTCATCCGTCACCCCTCCGCCAGCACTCACACAACTACCCAGGTACACAAACTTATCAACAACTTCAAGCGGTTCACCCGCAAGAGTGAGTGCAGGTACAGGCTCCTGTCACTGAGGAGACCGTTGAACGACATCGCACTCAGTGCAGGCCATCGTCCGAGTGGAACTCGAACGGGTAATGACGAGTGGGGCATTGGTCCGAGGGTGATCATGTGGCGAAAAGGAAATGAGAAACTAGGGACAATCGTGGGGACAGTCAGCTAAAGAGGGCTGAAGAAAATGGGACACACTGGAGACGTGCTGTCAAAATCCTCCTGATGTCCCCCTCAGAACCCAAGGGAAAAATATTAAAAACGAGGGGGGAAAGTTAACGCCACTCACCAGATTTTCAAATCAATACAGGTATACAACTTCATAATAAAGACAATGAAAGGAAACATTTTTTCAAAGAAAACAGTCTTTACCACCAGTCATATAAACACACAAACAATGATATAACAATAATAATAAAATATTAGACTTACCTAAATATGGTATACATGGAAGACGTGCATTATCTACAGCAGTACGCAAATTGACATAATTATGCTCTTGTGAGAACAGATCAGCCAATTTACGAAATGTATGTCGATCACGTGATGATAAATTAGACCATGTAGCATTCAAACGATAAATACACTGTACATGTAAACCGGAGACAATAGCCATTGCTGATGAAAAATTATTCATATCAACCAATTTCTATGCAGAAAAGAAGACAAGAAGAAATAAAAAAATAAATAAATAAAAAGGTCATTGTAGGCGCATTTCTTGTCTTTTAAAAACCAAATAACACAAGTTGACCTATTTATTTTTTTATGATGAACTCGAGCAGAGAAAGAATAAACAGTCTTATGTTATTCAAGTGTCGGTTTGCAGGGATTTGACCGGTTACAGGTTGACGTAGGTTAGAAAACCATTGGAAAACCACCTGGGAGTATTGAACAGCTGTTTCGTCCCACTAGTTCGGGAGTCTTCACCAGTATGCATCCACCAGAGGGGTTCCGACCCAGAACCTTCCGGTAACATGGCGAGCTACTAGACCATTCATCAGTCACTACTGGCACCCGATCCAATGGACAGACAGTTCATGAATTCCAACTTCTGACAATTCACGACAATAGCGCGAATGGCATCAGCCAATGCCATTAGCTGCAGTGTTATGTAAAGTTATCCATCAGTCAAGTGTAAAACTAAATCCAACTGAAATTGAGGCACTTTCACTCGGATTCAAGTTACACATTCGGAGAATATTTGTGCATAAAATATACACACAGAAGCCCAATTTAGGAATCTATTCAACCAATAAACCGAGCTACATCCCCTGTTCGTCAGTGGAGCACAAAAAAGGTTGGTTCAAATCGAGACTAGTTGACATCTCCAACCAATACCTTCGTTCACCAATCAGATAGTCAGTCTAGAATCATGACTAAAGAGCACCAGAAAGTAACTGAACATCTGTTAAGCAATGAAGATATCGGCATACTGCAACGAGATAAAAAGGTTCAGGCGCGGTAGTGATGAACAAAGCTATTTATATATATCCAAAAACAAAATGGAGTCCATTCTCGATGATACGTCAAAATTCAAAAAAATTGATAATCATAAGAAGGATATGACGGATTCAACTGAAAATAAAGTCACAAAAGCACTCAGAGAGCTGGTACAAGAAAAAGAAAATGATTGACAACCATACAGATACAATGAATTAAAGCCCAAGGGGTATCTCATCTACCATATATATGTCTTGTCTACTAAAGATTCATAAAAAGAAATGGCCCAATGGTGAATTCACCCTCTTTCACACAAAGTGGCCCGCTAGCTAGCTAGCCAGCTGATAGGTTGAAAGCTGTTGGATCAAGGACTAGCTAAACATACTCTTCTGAAACGTTAGTTCCAATTCACTGAAGAAGAAGTGAGTCTACTTAATGGATGTGATAAACTCATCGTCTCCTCAAAACGGCACCACTGTTTGTTCTTTCTCTGGGGAAATTTATTTTTAAAAAATGGAATTCTTGTATGAAATGCTCTGTTATGAGTTAAATTTTATGTATATATAGAAGACTAAAGAAAATTTGAGTGAAAAATATTCTTTTCAGTAATTTCCTCTTCCGGCTCTACAATTATGTATATACATAGAAAATTCTAGAATAATCGTCATTTACAGTATTGATGTTTTTTGAATAATCTCGAGTTGTTAAGATCAATGAGATTACAGTTCAAGAAAGATGTATGAGTTATAGTAAGCATAAACATGTAAAAGTAAAAAGAATATCAAATAAAAATAGGGAATTTTTTACAACAAATTAAGGATCATTAAAACCTTGATGGTCAAGGTAAGGAAAGCGTCTTTACCAATTTCTTATGGATATACAGGTTGGGCTTCTTAATATAGATTCCACCGACTTCAACAATGTGTGACAGACGAACTCTTGACGTAAAACTAACATTAGTTACTGTAGGGTAAATGACTTTCAAAGCCTTGTTAAAATCAGTCTTGTAATCTGCATCCACAAGATGTCCTTTACTTAACGACGCAGGACGATGTTCGGAAATCCGACGATAAACACGCCTAATTGTACGGCCTATGTAACAGACTCCACAATAGTAGTCAAATTGAAAGAGGCCAAATTAAGTAGTTTCTCTTTTGTTCTCGAACGCAAAATAAGGATGGCTTTGAAGACACAACATACTTCAGTAGCACCGAATGTTCTTTATACCACCGTATTCCTTAGGTGCTTTGCTAATATCTCACTGATGTTATCGTTGAAGAACTAAGGTTGTAAGCAAAAGGCCTTTATCCGAAATGTGGGTATTTTGGCCTGTCTTGACCCTATATATGTATATATATATATATATATAGGGTTATTGAAAAGATGAAGTGAGATTTCAAAAAGCGACACATTTGGGCTTTACATCTAAAGTACTTCATACAATCAGTTGAACTGCTCAGCATAAAGTAGAAAAGAGCAAGCAAAATCAATCGACACGATAAATTAGACAGAAAAAAAAGCCGGATCAAGTTAAACTTTAAGCACCAGTAACTACCAACGAAATGCCTACGTGTAACGCCACACCACATCTGCACCAATAACCTTGAGTGGGCAAGTGAGTTCAAACTTCAATTCCGCATGATTAAAGTCGAATGCCTGCTCTAACACAGTTACTTACGTCTGTAATCTGGTGAAGACAAAGTTTTTCAGTACTGCTTAGATGTGGGGTTGATTAGAAAAGAAAAGATTTGTTCATGTAGAGGTGTCATGAGTATGAAAAGCTCCAAGGCAGATCGGTTGATGAACACGTGCATCGTTGTGGAATTTGTTTGAGACGAGTTAATGTGAGTAAAGGTAAGCTGATGATTATACAATTTCTCAGGAACATTTTTTGCTAGGCCCATCTGTCATTAACTCAGATTTTGTATTTTTGTAATCACTGGATTTTAAAACAGGCTACTTGAAAGGTGGAGAGACTTACTTCTTTATTGGAAGGAGGTGTCATTGTACATGTAGATGAAATAGTCTTATTAAAGAGAAAATACAATTGTGGTCATGAACGAGCATATAATGTTTGTTTTATTGGATTATACGACACCTGTCTACGTACGTCAGTGGCACAGCGGTAGAATGCTCGCCAACAACACACGTGCTTCGGGGTTCGATCCTAGGCCACAAACTCACTCCTCTACCTCCCTAAGCCAGTAATAAGACTGGTAAAGAGGCAAGGTTAGGCGTGAGGCTAGCAACCCCATCCCGTAAAAATAAAAACCACAGCTACCGATACTTCAAGCCTCTAGCTTGAAGCCCTACGTTCCACTGGGGACGTCAAGGAATTTCTAAAAAAAAACCTCTCTACGGAAAGAATTCTTCGAGAGAATAACAGATAGAAAGTCAACTAATTTAATACCCATTAACACTTGACTGGTGAAACAAGGAACTATAATACACACAGATGAGTGGTTAGGTTATCATTCCTTATCATCCCTTGGATATACTAATCATAGAGTAAACCATACCAATAATTTTTTGGATAATATTACAGAGACCAACACCAATTCTATCGAAGGATTTTGGAAAAGGTTGAAAAATAGGATCACAGCTATCAATGGTTCGCAAAAGCATTTTATTTGAAGTCATTGAGATAAATATACGTACAGGATGTGATGTAACTTTTCTATTGATACTCCTATGTTAAACTGGGAGTCGTTTTTATCACATGTGAGAGAAAGGTATCCTATGTAATACTTTTATACAGTTTTAAGCATTTTATTCATAAATATTCATACCCAAAAACAGCCTCTTTCATGTGATTGGTGCCTTCAGAGTAATTCGCTGATTGGTGGTTCACCGTGCTTAAACTTTAAACTTTGCCAGAAGCCGTCGTCATTCAATGGACACTAGTAACCAACATCTAATATTATAAAGTGTTTAGTTAGCAGGAATTTTGACTAATTTCAAGAGACGACACAAAATGATATCATTAATTAATTAGGGTAGTCACTGGGAACACCACTTAGTGCCGGACAGTCGTTTCGTCGTCCAAATTCGCGACTCTACAGCAAGGCACACACACCCATGATTGCCATCCAGAATCGAACGAATCTAGGGACTTAAAGTTACAAGATGATCGACAATTCAGTCACGATTTATATAATGGCACAGCCAGCCAGTATTATCGGTGAGTATCCATCAATCTACTTTTAACTCTACTGATAGCAACTTCTCACTAGAATTCCAGTAAGCCTAACCTGAACTCAGTCACGAACAAACAGTAAATTAATTTTCAAGTTTTCATTTAAAGGGATTTGATCATGATCTTAGATCGTGATCTAATTTAAAATCTCTATTTGTGCCATTAAAGTACAATCTATTTTTTTTAATAAGTACAGTACAGTACACAGCTTAACCTTGAAGAGTAATCTTTATTGACTTCATGGTAGACAATAGACACAGGAATAAAAAAAATTAATCGATTATAATCTTAGAGAATAGTGGAGCACTATATGACTGTAACTTCAAAAATACCCTATTGAATCCAATAAGCCTCCAAAGCCTCAGGATGGTCGGGGGTGGGTGCCTTGCGCTGCAGGTTGGCCACCCCTCCGCACACCTCTTGAAATGCTCCCATATGACCGAGCGTCTTACATAGCCTCTCCTGAGGAAGTCCTACTCACTGCCTTCACGTGGCGGAGGTGTTTTTCACCAAAGTGAGAGGGTGAAGGCGGATGCCCGGTGCTCTTCACCGGGTTGACTGTCCATTGGATGACAGTCTAGGGGAGATGGCTAAACCCTGATTCCAAACCTCCAACGACTGGCGTATGAAGCTCACTGGAGGTCACCGGCAGACGTATAGACAAAGGGCTTGTTGGATGTCCTGGATGTCTGGCCCCATTCAAAAAGGCGTATGAACCGAACTCCGGTCACCGGCTGCCAATGGATAGTGGACTCTTTACTCCACTCCTACTGCCTTGTAGGTCACACTTGGTTGTGTAAAGGCTAGAGCTGCTCTCTCAAACAAAAGGCCGAGCGATTCTGGGGACATCACTCGTACCAAATTCCCATGAAACTTCATGAACTCTCTTGCATCAGATCGCCGCGCCTGGGCAGCGATGATTCGAGATGTTCATGAAGCCGGCTCATCCTCCCGTAGGAGATAGCCGAAGTAAAGTAAGTAATACGCATTAGTCATTGTGTAATAAGGCAAAAATATTGTGACATTGTAAAAAAACAATCGCACACAAAACTCTGCACAATATTAAATCAACAGTTCAAGTTGGAAACAACAGATGACTCAAGAACAGTACTGGAGTACTATAATAAAAATGTAATGGAAGCATCAGTTTGAAAGGAGAGAGAGAGAGACAGAATAATTAAGTGAAGCATAGCAAATATATTCATGTAGAATAACAAGGATGCATTGTAGGACAAGGCTGACTATTATCACTGACAATATATTTAATTGTGATCGACTGGGTTATGCGACAGACTCCCCGTCGGGAGATAGAAGACGGGAATACGCTGCACTGACCAATAAGAAGACTATGGAAGATCTGCATTTCACTCGTAGATGTTTTATGTTTAATGTCACACAGACTCAAACACGACAGGCAGACAAAAACAAACAAACTGGCTAAAGAAGCCACCAGGTGAATATACAGAAGACGGAGGTGATGAAGATAACCAACCAACATCAACCAGCACAAATCACCGTCAACGGGAGAAACTTGAAAGAGGTCACATCCTTCACTTATCTCACCAGGAAGCATCCTTTCAACTACAGACGGAACGGCTGAAGATTTCAAAGCCAGTCGGAATCAGAAAGGCAAGATGGACACCTTTATCACTCTGAAATCAATTTGGAAAACTTCTCCACTCCACCGAAGCATAAACAACAAAATTCGGACTTTCATTACCAATGTTGAGTCAGTCAGTCTGTCAGTTTTTCTATGTCGGTCAGAAACTTGGTGCACACGTGTCATGAAAAGCATTTCCAACAGGCCACTGCAGACTTTTATCAACAGCTGCCACCTTCACTGGCTGTTTATGGAAGATCAGATGGCTGGTAGGCAGAAGGAATTAGCACCAAGAAACTGTACCAACCAACCAAGAATCTATCGTTCACCGAATACATACGAGAAAATGGAGATGGATTGGACACACGCCACTGAAGAGACCATAGAATGACACTGCATTCAATTCGAGTAGAACCCGAATGGGAAACGACGAGTTCAGCCTGGGTCCTAGGAATGACATGGTAGAGATCGTGTGGCGAAGAGGAGATGACAGATTATGAGTAAATGTGGGTCCAGCTGAAGCGGAGAGCAGAAAACAGAACAAACTGGAAATGTGTTATTGAAGCCTTATTTTCCACTCGGAACCCAATGGAACAATAAATGAACAATAACTAAATTGTTTTGATAACTTTGCCTATTACGCAACCGCGATGACACACAGACAATGATATAATAATAAACAGGGTCTAGGTCATGTTGTCAAAAAATCGACTAGACAAGGTTACAATAGGGAATTCATAATATGTTAACCATGGTTGCGGTATGATGATGGTAGGTTCCACAAGTCAACATGGCAACAGTGTGTGTTTTCTAGTTGTCAATATGATCTAAGTATATGAAACAATAAGCTGTCATCACATTGGCCTTTCACAGACAACTCATCGAAATTCAAGTTCTACTAGGGGTATCATGTTGACTACCTCACATTATCTAACAGTTAACGCCTGCTTTACAGACACACGTCAATCAATATAAACAAACCCTACTGTGACATTGGAAATGTGGCTTATTAACTTAAACATCCGACTTTTAGCTAATCGGTCCAGAGTTCGAGTCCCAACTCCGACTAATTCAGACTGGACAACTGGATAGTAAGTATATGGCTTATAGCCTGTGGTACATGAAAACTCTGTTCCAGAATAAAGTGAGTTCAAACAAACAAACGCACACACACACACACATTAACAGTCATACGATAGTTGAATGAAATATGACATTCATTTCTGTACTCGCTTTCAATGAACTGAGTTGATTATTATTGGTATTATTATTATCATTATTATTATTGACACGTCAGCTGCTCGAGTAAATATTTAGATATTTTAAATAAACCTCGATTTTATTATATTTTGATGATTGCTGCTAACAACGAATTCTAACACTTGTATTTCATCATCACGTTTGAGGCTTATTAGTTAAGTGATTATTATTATTATAAAAGTAATAATAATAATGATAACAATATTAATAATAATAATTACTATTTTTTCAATAGTTGGTTTGTAAGGATCAGATTTGTTTTTTTACGAGTTGATCACGGATTGATATCAGTTAGAGAACCAATACTTCCTAGTTTTCAATGGTTCCCTAACTGATATTATTATTATTATTATTATTATTATTATTATTATTATTAAGAAGAGATATAATATATTCCCATTTATTAGAAAACCATTGGAGAACCTGAAAGTACTGAGCAACTGTCCCATCCTAGCGTTTGAGACTCTTCAGCACTCTCCACAGGAGTTCTAACCCAGGACCTTCCGGTTACGAAGCAAGTTCGGAGAACAATAAGCCGCTGGAGATATATATATATACCCTGACGGTTAGCCAATTTCATAGACGAGTAACTGTCTGACTCAGTCTACGAGCTTGAGTTTTAACCGGAAGGTCCTGGGTTTGAACCCTGCTGGTGAGTGCGTAATGCTGGAGAGTTCCGAGCACTGGCACGAAACAGTTATCCAATACTCCCAGGTTTTCCAATGGTTCTTTAACCAATGTCGGCTCATGATCACGCCTGTAACTAATCAAATCCCTGCAAACCAACACTTGACAATATTCTTATTTGTTTGTACACGAGGGACACCAGTTTACGGGAGCCATCAATATGATAAATAAAATATTTTTTTCTTAATTTTTTTTTTATTTTGATTTACAGCTTGATTCCACACCGTATTTTCAGTAAAAGTGTGGAATTTTCAGCATGAATATCGGTAGCCCAAATTCAGGCCGACCATAGATATCGGGTGTGCGCCGGCAGGGGATCGAACCCCGGACCATGTGCATGGTCGGCGCAGAGTAGGCACATTTACAATTATTCAATTATACAGGATACGTATAATGCAAGATAACAGAATAATATCTAAGGTCACTCTACATAGGTATAAGCCATTTACATGATATAATCCTAGGCATCACTATTGTTTGAATTTAGAGAAAATGCGCGTAATAATTGGAGGCTGAGTTACATGTGTATGGCAGATACGATAGGCTGTTCATAAAAGTATAAAATTGGCTTGTAAAGCGTTAGATAGTTTACCAATAACTGTGTTTGCATCAATATTATCTGTGAGCAGTTCACCACAGAGGGTTAGTGTCCAGTTAGGCGTGTAAAGAAGTATTGTTCTATCAACAGTAATCAGCAACAGGTAAATTTTTCAATGCATATGCAGTTAGGAACCAGAATAATTGCGACCTAATCCACACAAAATGACAAATGAAGCATGCTGGAGCTGAATATTACCATTGGATGAGTTAATCCGATTTAAAATACAACCATCAGCATATTTTCATTATTGCTTGAATATCCTGAATTACAGGATTAACCACGAGCTGAGATCAGTTAGAGAACCATTGGAAAACCAGGGAGTACTGGACAGCCGTTTCGTCCTAGTGTGGGACTCTTTATCAGTACGCACGCGCCACCTGGGTTTGGACTTAGGACCTTACGATTAGGCTGGATGCCTACTGATAAAGAGTCCCATATTAGGACGAAACGACTTTCCAGTACTTCCGGGTTTTCCTATGGTTCTCTAAATGATATCAGCTAATGATCAATCCAATAGCCAATCAAATCCCTGCAAACCAACACTGGACAATATCCAAATTCATTGGCGCTGTATAGGTAGTGATTTGAATTTGTCACCATAATCAGCATATGGATGAGTATTCAAGTGTATATGTGCTACAGCTTTTCCACCGTTGGGATTCAGTTGATTGCATTCCGTATAGGGTTCGTGTCAATGGACGTGAACATTGAACGTTTGTTTATTGGAACTGGCAGCCATTGGTGGGCAACTCGAAAGCGCGAATGGTTCGATCGTGTGCAAGTTGGACAAGGGCGGAACGAATACGAATAAAAGTACTTTATAACTTCATTTGTACTTAACATTTGTTTGTAGACTTTGTATTTTGTCTCGCTTTAATTGCCAAACAATATAATTTCGTTCCAGGAATACTGGTGTTTTGGATTTAAAACTGAAACGAATATATAGTATTTATCGGTTCAAATCGCCTACGTCTTCATTACAATAAGAACTTAGGGCTAAGTTCCTTGACAGTTCGATTACTTTAAACTATTGACAGATATTCCACAAAGTGTCACTGTGCGATCATGGGAAGTATACGTGTGCTACAGATGCATTATTTATTAGATTTCTATCACCACTGAGTATATCTACACATTCCAATAAATGACACTGCAGGCAATGTAAATTCAACTTAACATCAAACTTCTGAATACTACATCACTGAATCAAAATATCCACCTCTCTTTAGTGCAATAACTTACTACTTAATTCAATTATGGGATTTGGGGGGAGGGGGGATTTGCATAAATTTAATTTTGATCGTTAGATTTCATCACAAACCAACATGATCAGTTAAAGAACTCCCTGAAAACCAACAGGGAGTACTGTACAGCTTCTTAGTTCTGTTTGAGGAATCTTTAGCCTTCCGAACCCGAGATTCAACCACCGCGGATTGAACCCAGGACCTTCAAGGCTACAAGACAAAGTTCGTTGACCATTCCAGCCACTTAAAATGAGGGGTGGAGTTCAGTGACCCATGAATTCTAACTTTGTGCATGCTATAGCGCTACCTTCCTTCTCCCTTCATCTTCACATAAAAGAGCTCTCACTGATGGCGACTTCTAAATGCAGCTTCAGGACGTCCATCCATACAGTAACCAGCCATCAGTGAGCTGAAGATTGGTATTTACATTATGGGAATTGTGGAGGAGGGGGCAGGGTTTGATTGATTTAATTTCAATGCTGTCTTTATCTAAATGATGTTGGTTTATGACCACCGTGGTGACAACAAAGTATGCAAAGTTCACTATATCATCTTTTGTGCTGTTTACAAAATTTTATTTTTTGTGTAAATATGACTCAACGTACCCCCCCCCCCCAACACACACAACAACACCACTCCCCTCCTCTTTTCTTGGCTATTTTAGAAAAACGACTTTTCTTTCTTTTGTTATACTCTTTCTAGTTAAACTTCGTTTCTACCCACGCAAAGAACTTGAACTCTGTCCTTTTGTTTCCAAGCCTATTTGTCTAATTCTCCAATGAATAGTCAACCTTTTTCACGCCTAATTATTTACCAATTTACACTATTATTCTAGACTAATGATGTTACTCTTAGCCCATATCAATCACCCGTTGTCATCATCGTGGAAAGACTATTTTCAAATTTTAATATGATTTATCTATCTTTTGCATTGTTCAGATTGTAGTCACATTTGGGAGAAGAATCTTTGAAATGATAATAGAAACTGTAATCAAGTTATCTCTTAATGTAAATTCAACTTAACATCAATGTGTTGAATGTCAAATCATTGAGGCACCTATTTGTCCAATAACTTGTTACTTAAAAATTCTTTCCAGCATAGATATCAGATTGACTTTGAATATGAGTAGATAACCCTAATCCCCACTTATCTAGTCACCTAATGAGCCTATGAAAACACTCAACGTTCACAATAAATCACTAAAAACACCGACTGATTGACTCGTTTGAACATAGAACTACTTTGCACAGATGTGCACCAGTTCAAATGGACAGTCCATGGACAGCACGTGCTGCGCATGATTAACCATCGCCTCCCCCTCCCGATGGGAATTACTAGCTGATATAGGTGCAGGTTGGAAAAGAGTAAGTTGTGGCCAAACAAAAACATGGCACCAATCAATCCATGAAATCCCTGACAGTTAAACTGAGTCAGGTAGTAGGGAGATGCAGACTTCCGGGTTGGGGCCCACCCTCGGGACTCTAAGAATCAATGACTGGAGACAATAGGTGACATGGCTCAAAATCGTTGTCAATGGCTTACGCAGATGTATTCAATCTCTGTAAACTTTCATATTCCTTTCTACCATTACTCATTCTGTTTCACTCTTATACTTGTCAAAACTCTATTGATTCTCTTCACTCATTTTCCTGTCTACCTTTGTGTGCTATTTGGAACTTGGCAACTGGAACTGCTGCACTTCGGTGCCAAGTTCTATGTTGAATCCACACAGACAGACAGACAAAGCAAGAGAAGACAGTAAAGAGAGGTTCAACAAAAGAGAGATAATAAACACAAGTGTGAGTGAGGGTAAAAGAATAGTAGTAATATGGAAGAACAATAGAGTTTTATTGAATGTTACAAACCATCACAAAGGGTGAATGCATCTGCGCCAGCCATCACTGAGAACCATGGTTTTGAGCTAGCCATGTCACCAATTGTCTCCAGCCACCATTGGTTCTTACTACCATCCCGAAGATCCCAACCAGCCGGCAAGCAATCTACACCTCCCGACGTGGCTGGCTGGCTGACTGGAGTAAACTAACCGTATATGGATTTTATTGACTGACGGAGCCATGTTTCCGTTCGACCACCCCACGCTAACTCTTTTCCCACCTCATCGATCCGATATCAGCTAACACTGACTGCCAGTGGACGAAGGCGATCGATGCCTAAGCATGCATGAGCAACGCATATCCTGACCATCTCACTCAATCGATATAACTTCACAACCTCATCGATTGATTTTTCATCCCTCCTTACCAAGCACTCGACTGAAACCTAACCTCAATACTGCTCACCTTATTATAACACTTAACACTCGAGATAGACGCAGACAGTTATGATCAAAGACAGCTAACCGCTAGTCAGGGTTTTCATGTCTTCCACACTCAATAGCGGCTGTGCTTCAGTCATAGCCAGGAATAAAGGAGGACGTAGCGAACTGGTGCTGTGCAGTATACACCATATCAAGTCTACTAAGCTAGAGATGGCGTGAGTTGGCAAATGCCGTATGACCCAACTAAAGTGACCCTCAGGGAAAGAATAAACATCTAACAGTTTATATATATAAATAGAAGGCACCTATTCGTGTATATATTACAAGGGATGATGGATGATAAGAGGAAAAAAAATGTAAAACCTGCTGACAAAAACGACGACAACAACAAGAACCGTAAGAAAAAGATATTTAGAAAATAAAATAAACAACCAATGTACTTTGTTGATGAATGACCTTCATCCAATATATATATTCAAAAATAAATAAATAAATGGTTCAAGGAACATATATATAAGATGTACACACACATTGTAGATAAGATAACAACCATTCCATCATTTTATCTTTTGGACTACATTTTCTCTTTCAGAAAACACGACAAATAAACTTTATTATTGCTTAAATATACACGTGTATATGTGCATATATATATATATATATATATATATATATATATATATGCATCCATCGAATGAAGAAAATGAACACCATTCAAAGAATTCTACACAAAAGAGAAGGTGACTTAAAGACATGCAGTTACGCCCAAAAAATTCTCAGATCTCATATACAATATATATGATATACATATATGCGCATTGACTAGTCGTCTTATGTGTGGTATAGAGAGAGCTGTTGACTTTGATTACTCCGTGTTCCCATATTCATTTAGAAGAATAAACAGATATTGATGAGTACGCCATCATAATGATTCTCGTCTTGTGTAAGTGGGTGATCGCGCCACTCTTGCAAAGAATTCAGTAATCAATGGACGAATGAATGAATGAATGGAACTACATATGCACACACGCACATACACACACAATCTGATAACTGACAATAGGCCAACGGAAATATAATATTGATCGCAGTTTATATCGTTGATAGGTAACTAACTAACTAACTCTCTCAACTTTGAATCTCTAATCACAGGAAATAAGTCTCGCATAAATGAATGAAGCAATCTTTGTATAACACAACTCAAAGCATAAAGCCAAAACAATAATAATAATGATAACACGATCATCGTTTTAATGTGTCACTACTGTGAATTATAAACACTATCAATATGTTACAGGATTTTCATCATCAGCTGACAGTAGTTAGAGAACCATTGGAAAACCTGGGAGTACTGGACAGCTGTTTCGTCCTACTTTGGGACTCTTCAGCAGTACGCACCCACCCACCGGGATTCGAGCCCAGGACCTTCTGGTTTACAAGGCGAGCCCGTATACCATTAAGCCACTGGGATCCGATCCAATGGCCCATGAATTCTAACTTCTGCCAATTCACGACATAGCGCGACCGCTAGCCAATGTCTTCGGCGAGTATTTGTCCTCACACCCGACCTGCTGCACCCTACTGGTCATGACTATGAATATGCTTTAATATAGCCGTATTTGAACAGTTGGGGGCATTGATCTTGTGATCTGTTACATCAGCTGACCAACAACACTCTTACTTGAACATTTGTTGTCAAGGTATAGCGTTAACAACACATGAAAATAGCAGTTGTGTATCGTGTAGCTCATTTGATAGATGCACTAGACTAATCATTCAAAGTCTCCCCCTAGCTCGAGTCCCGTGCGACTGACCCACCCTTCAATAATTAACCACCATGTCACACTGGGACCAATACCCCACTTGTCGTTACATATTCGGGTACCATTCAAGCTATGGTTTGCATGGCGTGCGACGTCATTCGACGGTCTCCTCAGAGCGTGCCCAACCTATTTCCCCTTTCTTCAGAATATTTATTGAGCAATAGCTCCTTGGCCAGTATGTTCCCATAGTTTGTTGTTGCTAATTCTTTCTGGCCTGCCTGTCACCCATCTGATCTTTAATATGGAGCCAGTGAAGGTGTCAGTTGTTGACAAAAATCTGCAGTGACCTGTTGGAAATACTTTTCGTGACGCGTTGGCCAGTCTCTGACTGACTTAACATTTGTGTTGAAAATATGAATCTTGTTCTTTATGCTGAGTACAGTGTAGAAGATTTCCAAAATGATATCAGAGTGATGAAGCTGTAGCTTGATGGAATAGTCAGGTTGTCTGAGACACAGAGAGAGGGAGACTTGGTATGGCAGACTTTCTTAGTTGCTGATTAAAGGTGAAATCGAAATCTGAATTTTTGAAAAAACTGGCCTCTAACACAGAGGAGCTGCGAGAATCCAGTGACTGCTAGTCAAGTAATCATTTCACTTATGGTACCATATGCCGTAGCAACAGTTGGGACATTGTTGAGATGTGCCCATAAACAATTATCACCAAAAGGAGGATGTAGAACAGTCAACAGATCAATTTTAGAGTATATTATTACTTCTGGTCAAGTGCAGCATCAGCAGAGAGACTTCTTTGAGAATCATAGGCAAATGACGGCCAAATTGTTAAAAAAGATTTCGCTTACACCTTCTTCATGCAGCTGAAGCCTTAGCAATCCTTAGGGAGAACCTTGGACTTTGGGTTCAGAAAAGTTTTATCCAACCTCTATTTTACTGCCATGGCCTCAGTACTGATTTTTTGTTTCTTCTTTCTGTGTTGTTTTCCTGAATAACCAAATGCATCATGAACTCGATGTAGTCTGTTTTATGTGTTTTGTCTTTTTGCAACTCATTTCCAATCTTTTGTTCCCTTTTCTCTTATCAACTATTGCCAAACAATGACTCATCTTGTCAATCCTCTTGATTATGTAAGACTATTGTCCATTTCCCAAGCATAATTATTACTCAGGCACTTTGATTTGCTTTGTTACCAACTAACACTTGA
Source organism: Trichobilharzia szidati (assembly GCA_944472155.2). Lineage (NCBI taxonomy): Eukaryota > Metazoa > Platyhelminthes > Trematoda > Strigeidida > Schistosomatidae > Trichobilharzia > Trichobilharzia szidati. The sequence goes on from OX235271.1 coordinate 190,330,099, forward strand.
CAATAGCCTTTGACCTCTGTTGTCAATCTACATTGCATATTTATATAAACCCCCTAAATAACTGTACAGCTATGAAGTGTGAAGCTATGAAAAGAGGGGAATCCCTTTGCTAACTCATGTGTTCTTAATTAAGATGAATAAATTTCACATGCCATTTGCCATGTATGGTGTTATAAGTGAAATCAACTGATAGATTTAAAAATAATTCTGTGCAACTCAACAATTACTGTGAAATAATTTGATGGATGGTGACTGGCAAGTAGAATCCAGGACAACGCCCATTTGGTCCCATTTGGAACTAACTGACTTATCACCTAATGGGTTTACCTGCATTGCTCCATGTGTGATAGGGATGTTTGAAACTATGGGTACTGGGGGTCGAGCATCAGTGGGGAGGGGCACACCATCACTCAATCACTCACTGACTCACTGGGATATGCAGGTACATCCACCAGCTGACAAGTGACTCTCAAATAGGACGAAATGAGCGTTGTTCGGGATTCCACTGCTAGTCGTCTCTCAGTATCCACGAAATGTCAAAGAACAAGGTTGAAAGAACTGCTATTGCTACATACAACAGAATGTCTTTCTGTATGTATGGATTCAACATAGAACTTGGCACCAAAGTGCAGCAGCTCGAGTTGCCACGTTCCAAATAGCACACAAACGTAGACAAGAAGATGAGTGAAGAAAATCAATAGAGTTTCGACAAGTATAAGAGTGAAACAGAATGAGTAATGGTAGAAAGGAATATGAAAGATTACAGAGACTGAATACATCTGCGCTAGCCATTGACAACGATTTTGAGCCATGTCAACTACTGTCTCCAGCCATTGATTCTTACAGTCCCGAGGGCGGGCCCCAACCCGGAAGTCTGCATCTCCCTAACTAACTCAGTTAAACTGTCAGGGATTTCATGGATTGACTGGTGCCATGTTTTTGTTTGGCCACCACTTACTCTTTTCCAACCTGCACCTATATCAGCTAGTAATGCCCGTCCGTTGGGGGAGGCGATGGCTAGGCATGAGCAGCACGTGGCCTAACCATCTCAATCTATGTAACTTCATAGCCTCTTCGATTGATTTTCCCTCTTTGCCCAACATTATACGCCTAACGTCAACATTACTTGCCTTATTATACCACCTAACGCGAGAAAGAGATCGTAAACATCTGTGGTCAAAGACAAACAATCTCTTCATGTATTCCGCTCTCAATGGCCACGTCTCACCGCCATAGAGAAGGACGGAGCGAACTGCTGAGCAGTATACACGTCCCTTGGTTGATAGCCGGATGTCACGCCGACGCCAGAGCCGGTGTAAGTTAGCGAAAGCAGCTCGAGCTTTTTGGATCCGTGCTGAGATTTCATGACCAATCAATCCGTTGGTGCTGATACAACTTCCCAAATAGGTGAAGTGGTCAACATGTTCTATCACTTCACTCCCTATCACTAAGCTAGGAGTTGACGTAGTCCAGTCCTGTAGCAGCATCTTACATTTTACAGGGGCGAATCGCATGCTGCTCAAGGTGTTCAGAAGACTCTGCATTTTGTCAGCATCCTCCCCTAACAGGACTATGTCATCTGCATATTCTACAACAGAATGAACATAGCATAAATAAAAACACCCATGTAGACGCCTCGTGAAGAAACAGTACATGATATAAATACGTTTCTACATACACACACAAAAGCACATGATTACTTACTTTTGCTATCCGTATAAAATGTGACATTATTTCTGTTCGTTTCGATAAATTTTTCTCGTTCAGGATATCTTTTTGAACCCAGAATATGATCTTAAATATACAAAGTAGACAGAAAAAGGAAAAAAATAATAGAAGCAGATATAAGTAGATAGCTAAATAGATATTTTGTGCATCGGTGGTAGAATACTCATCAACTAAGTAACACGCGGTCCGGAGTTCGATCCCTGGCCACCAATGCCGGTAATGGGCCCAGTGAAGAGCGAAAGTTAGGCATGAGGCTAACCACCACACACCACTACTACCGAAACTTCAAAACTCTAGCTTGTTTATTAATTATTACTACGGGAATGTGAAATAATTAACTTCCAAAAAGGTTAACATAAAATAAACTTGTACACAATAACTGGTAATCAAAGCATTTTATTGTAATTATTCAAAAAACATAAACTGAATATGCATCACATGAACACTGAAAAGTGTACCATACACACACACATACACAAACACAAAGTGAGATAACGGAAATATTTAGAAAGGAGGGAGAAATAAACTGTAACAGTTGCCACGTAACAAACCAGAAAATAATAAGAGTATTCTTCTTCTAGGCATAAATTTTGTAGACTTTCGATTCTGGTTCTCACTTTGTCTGGTGGGATTGAAGCTCGTGGATGTAGGTATTCACTTTCCAGGCATCGAATGTTGAAAAATAATACGATGGTCTTGATATCTTGCTACAGGTTGCGAAAGTCGCGAGTTTATTGATTAGTCTTCGAATAGGGAAACTATAAGTCATATTGTGGTGAGAGATGGTTGCTAGCCAAATTGGTTGACAGTAATTGAGGTCAAGGTCAAGATGGACAGGCGGATACAGTTAACATATAGATGAACTGACACAGCCACAAGAGATGCGAGGTTAACTTTGTGTGAGAAACAACCAATCAACAGACTGTATTTTCTACTAACATTAACCTACAATAATGTACATCAAAATCTATAAATACGTGTTGATTTTCCGTAATCAACATTCTGTTGCCTGGCCCTTGTCTTCTGTTGTTGCAATATTATCATATGTGCAGAACGTAGGCATTGTGGTAATATGTAATTCCATATTAATGTGTTTATTAGATATATCGCAGTTTTTTTTTATTCCTTCAAATTCTTAGTGGAAGTTTCGGTAGCAATGGTGTTTATTATTTTTACAAGATAGGATTGCTAGCCTCATGCCCAGCCTTATCACTGGCTTAGCGAGGTAAAGGAGTGCATCGGCCAGGGATCGAACCCCGGACCAAATGCTTGGTCGGCGAACATTCTACCGCTGCGCCACCGACGCACACAGTGAAACAGTATTATTATTTACTGGATGACTTAGTTGCAAATACAATTTATTATTGTTTATAATCATATCATCAATTATGACTACACAACTTCGAAACTTTTATTTGACAGCATTCTTTATTCTCTCCTTCTCGTTATAGGATTAGTCATCTTATCCCATCATAATACCCTGTTATGATTGTTAGCTCAAATACATAGGCCAAAGTAGTAAAATGGGGTCAGTCAGACCAGCAGAGCACAAAAACCTAGCAAAATTAAGACTTGTTGATCTTAATTAGATAAGAAATCTGAAGAACAGTTCACCTATACAACTCGCTATGTGCAGTTACACACAGCATCATACAACAGGATAAAATGGGATAAGATGACAGTTCTAAAATCTGATCTAACAGGGTAGAGAGAGAGACAGAGAGATTGATAATGGAAGCTTTAATTTATCGAATTAACTGCAAATACGTGAAACAGGAATGATTCAACAACTCTCCTGTCGGAAATCTGGAAAATGCTACTCTTCCTACGACAATGGATACGCGAGAATAAAGAAAATTATAAAACGAAAGTTGTCTAGTTACACCTTGATGATATTGATTATGAACAATAATAAATTGTGTTTGGAACTTTGTCATCCAGTAAATAATAATAATACTGTTTCACTGACTGTGTGATATATCCATCTAATAAACAAATTAATATGGAAAAAAAGGATTTTGTCTAAGCATCTACCATTAATTATAAGCATAAAATTTGCGTACCCTTGGTAAAAGGAGTGGGAGAATAATTTTATTATTTCACAAATAGCACACAGTGATACCATAATGGACAGAGAAGTAACACGATTGTTTCATTAATTAAATAATTAATTAATTAAATATCCCCCATAAAATTCGTTATGAAGTACAAGAAAATTCAATATAAAAAATAAGAAATGGTTACGAAATTATTGACCATAAACAGAAATAAAAAGGAATTTAAAGCATTCCTCCACAGACAATGTTGAGAAATAACAAAAAGGACAATTTGAAATCCTACACAGAAAACTTAACAGAGTAACAATTAGAATGGCACATTTAAGCCTACTATCTCATCACTCAGGTAGAACAAGCTTCCCCGTAGGCTAAAGGATTCTAATTAAACAAAATGCCTTCCTCCAATGACTGTGAGATCAACTAATAATATCTTTAGCTTGGACTGCATATATAAAATGTGGAGAATTTTCAGAGGAGTTTATTGCACCATACTTTCCTTGCGTACAATATCTTCAAGTAAAATAAATATCAATTGACAGTATATTCTGTGACGCAATGTGGTCTCTGAGCTGAAGCACAAACCATTCCATTACGATTATATATCCGCTTTGTCTCCTTCAAGAAATCCACAACATCTAGTTGAAAGTCAATTGTAAGATGTTCAGAGAATCAAGGACATAACTGAAGAACTATCATCTCATGTATTGGAACAAGTTGCCACCCCCACAATCAGGTATTTCCTCAAGTACCGCCGAAGCGAGTACATGAAAAGATTAGCTGGGTTCGATCATAAGTGTCTGCGTTCTATCTCCCGTGTGAACTGGTATAATAAGGTGAACAATATTGAGGTTAGGCGTCGAGTGCTAGGTAAGGCGGGGAAATCAATCGACGAAACTGTGAAATTACATCGACTGAGATGGTTAGGACATGTGCTACGTATGCCTAGTCATCGCCTTCCTCGACGGGCAATGTTAGCTGATATAGGGCCAGGCTGGAAAAGAGCTAGCGGTGGTCAAACGAAAACATGGCACCAGTCAATGAAATCCACAACAGTCAGTCTAAGCCACGTAGGAAGATGTAGACTTCCTGGTTAGGGTCCTCGGGACGGTAAAAACCAATGGTTGGAAACAATTGGTGACATGGCTCAAAATCGTTCTCAGTGGCTAGCGCAGATGCATCCACTCCTTGTGACTTATGATTTCCAATTAAACTGTTTTGTTCTCCGTTATTACTATTCCTTTGTCTCACACCTCTGTTTACTGTCTATATTATGCATTTCTCTTACTTTCTTCTCTTGCTTTGTGTGCTACATGGAGTGTGGCGACTTGAACTGCCGCGCATATGTGCAAAGTTCTATGTCGAAAACCGACCGACCGACCGATTTCCTCAAGTTTAGTAGGAAGTTGAGAAACAGAAGCTTGTAAACATTTTCGAAATACACACAAGAGTAGATAGATAGATACCATTATAGGTCATATCTTAATCGATGAAAACAAACCGAATGAGAGAAAATATATGCAATAATAAAGAGATGGAAGTTTTTGACAGCCCAAGTTTTATCCAGGCCGTTAGAAGCAGTAAACCAGTCAGATGATCACAGGAACATAGTATAGCAGCATTGATTAACAAACAACCCAGAGAAAAACTAAGCTACTTACTCAATGCATACACACTAACACACACATACACACAGACAATAACACAAGAAAGAGGGATTAACCAGAAAACACTTCCCCATTTGGGAATGATGCAATATGCATTACCAGAAATATAGAAAATATTGATACCATTTATATAAAATTATAAGAACTAGTATAATTAATTAATTAATTCAACAAAATCTGAAAGTTATGCATGTGAGCACTATGACATGATTATGAGTCATCATCAATTCAATATCCAATATCTTTTTACGAGCTAGTATAAACCAATTTGATTTCTTTGCGCTCGCCTCTTGATTGTAAGGTAGAGGTTCCTGATCTTTGGTAAACGTCTGTGTAGCTCGTCCCGCCACTCGACTGTCGTAGCTTTGGTTGACTCCAACAGGAGTAGTGCTGGGATTAATTATATGGCGTCTGTAGTATGAAGTGTGTTAAGACTGTTACTACTGTGAATGGAGTTGATCCTTTCACCAGTTAGTCTTTCGGTATCGTCGTCAATGGAAAAGAGATAATAATAATAATAATAATAATAGATATAATTAGTAAAGGTATTCAGACTAACAGACAGAGAAAAAAAAAATAAGAAAACGTAACAACAGTCAGTCAACCGGTATACATATATATATATATATATATATATATATAATATATACCAGTAATAATGATAATAATAATAATAACAATAATAATAATAAGTGTAGTTAAAGCTGTCAGGAGAGTAAGACTGAAGGGAATGTGAAGAAGTAAAACGACCAGTTTAATTGTCTATCTTTGAATGGTATATGCGATTTTAAGGGGATAGGCCATTTGGATACAGTCCTTGTGTCACTGCAAGGTTGTCCAGCCTTCGCTTAAAGGCGTCCACAGATGGTGCCATAGCTACATCTGCCGGTAAGGAATTCCAGGGACGGCAAACCCGCAGGGAAAAGAAGTGGGAGCGCACCCGGGTCCTTGCCCTCTGATGAGCTATCCTTCTGGGATTTCCACGAGGGAGCCTATACCTACTCAATGGCAGAACACCTTTGTTCGGGTGATTCTGATCATTTGTTATTTTGTAGGCAGTGATTAAATCCCCCCTCAGGCGACGGTAACTGAGTGTGAATAGGCCTAATTTCTTCAGCCTTTCGTCATATGGTTTATTTCGGAGTCCAACCACTCCTTTTGTTGCCCGTCGTTGGGCTCTTTCCAAGAGGTTGGCGTCTCTTTTAAGCAGTGGGGGTGCAATGATATTATGCACTTCAAGATGCGGTCTGACGTATGTTTTATACAACCTTAGAAAGAGCTCAGGAGTGAGTGCACCTAATTGTCTATGTGTAAAGTGTATGACCGCATATGCCCTCGCTACATCCCCCGTGTAATTCACGCTTGTGTCCATTTTCTCCGTTAGAACTAGACCTAAGTCACGTTCCGACGTTGAGCAGGACAAGCTTTCATTGCACAGGGTGTAACTTGCATTCTGCAGTCTACAGGTGCGTAACTTCACTACTTTGCACTTTTTCAGGTTGAAAGTCATTCCACTGGTTACCGCCCAGTCTTCCAGAAGCCTTAGATCTGCCTGCAGCCTATCTGAGTCCTCCGGACACTTTACCGCCCTCCATATCTTTACGTCATCAGCGTATAGAAGAGTCGGGCAGTTTAGACGGCATGGTAAATCATTGATAAAAATCAAGAACATCAGTGGTCCCAGGATAGAACCCTGCGACACTCCTGATGACGAGCTGTGCCAAGATGATCGGACTCGGTTGACCTTGGTGCAAAATTGCCTTTCAGTTAGGTAGTCCTTCAACCATGACAGAAGTGGTTTACCTAGACCTACCTGGCTTATTTTGTGTAGGAGAAGGTCATGGTGAACAGTGTCAAATGCCTTCTCAAAGTCTAGAAAGATCACATGGACAGGAACATTCATATCCCAGCATGATGTCCAATCGTCCCAAGCTGATAATAAGTTAGTGACGCAGGATCTTCCTTTCCTGAAACCGTGTTGGGCTTCATGGAGTATTTTAGACCTATCCAGATATTCCCTGATGTGATCATCAATAATACTTTCCAGTACTTTCGATACCACTGGGAGTAGAGCTACTGGTCTATAACTGGTGGGATTTTGCCTATCCCCACCCTTGAAGATCGGAGAAAGGATGCTTCTTTTCCATTCCTTTGGCAGTTTCCCCGATTCCATGGAGTGTTGGAACAAGTCGCATAAAGGCCTACAGAGAGCTTCGGCGCACTGTTTCAGAACAGATGGCCTGATGTCATCACAACCTGGGGACTTCCCAGGTATAAGTCGCTGCAGCTTTCTCAGTACTATTGCAGGGTTTATTTGAGGGGTGGCTATTTGGTCTTCCTCCTGTGAAATAGTCATGCCACCATTTTGGTTCGTAACGGTAATACCCACATTGCTGTTTAGCTGTTTGGCGAAGGCTAAACTGAATGTTTCAGCCATCTCCAGACTAGTGAGATATTGACCGTTTTGGCCTACTAAGGCGCAAGCCCCTTGGTTGGTTGGTTTCCTTTCCGACATGAATCGGTACAAATTCTTCGGGTTTGCCAGGAGTTTTTTAGCAAGGTTAGCCTGGAATGACCTTCTGTCCCTCCTGACTCTTGCATTGCACCGGTTCCTGAGTTCCAGGTATGCATCATGGTCGATCTGGCTTCCAGATACGCGCCACGTAAACCAAGCCTTCCTCTTTGCTTGCAGAATACGCTGCGTGCCTCTCTTTAACCATGATGATTTTCTTTTTGGCTGTGCTGTGACTAAAGGGACGGTATCCGAGATCGCTGTATGAATAATCTTTTTTACCGCTTCCCAGTGTTCATCCACAGACAGCTCATCCCATGCTAAGGGCCAGTCTGCATCGAACAAGAGCCTCCGCATTTCAGCGTAGTCAGCCTTGCTGTAACACAGACATGGTTGCGTAGCGTCCCACTGCAAGTGCTCACGGAGAACGAGGTCGAAACCTATGACTGCATGGTCACTACTTCCTAGAGGAGTCATGACCTGGACCTTTTCGACGAGTAGTTGGTCACTAGTTAGAATGTAGTCTAGTTTTGATGACTTTCCACTAGGGCCCCACCTAGTGTCGTCTCCAACATTCTCAGTCAGTCCCGTGTCCCGAATAGCTTGCAGTAGATTTCGGCCGAATTTTCCCTTAGCATACCCCGAGCCAAGGTTCAGTGATGGGGCATTGAAATCTCCAGCAATGGTGATTTGGTCATAGCCCAAGTCTCGTATCCCTGTGATAGTGCTGAGCAGTAGCTGATTGTGCTCTGCCCCACAGGTGGGAGATCGGTAGATGCCACCAAGTAAATGCTTGGTGTGGCCTACGGTGAAATGACACCATATGGAGTCTGGGAGTTCAATAAGTGGTGGGTCCGTTGCGCGAACACATTTAAGTTGCCTATCAAAGTATATGGCAACTCCCCCTCCTTCCTTATTGTCCCTGTCTCTCCTGACCAAAACCATATCACCTATACTGATTTCATTATCGGCGATAGTGGGGGTTAGCCATGTTTCGGTGAGAATGATTATTTTCAGTTGTAGGTGTGCTTGGAGATTTCGGAGTTCACCTATTTTTACTCTCAGCCCCCTCACATTGCTATACAGGCAGCTGACAGTGAGTCTTACAACCTCAGCGTGTTGTGGGGTAGTTGACGTGAAGCTATCTGCTGGTAGGGAACTTAGTGTTGGGACTAATTGGCCAGTTCCGATGGAACCGGCCCATTGTGGTTTTTTCCCTTGGATTTAGGCAGGACACTTGGGTGGCACAGACTGTTATTCTCAGAACTGCATCGCTCGAGTGTCACTGAAGCTTGGGGACGTATTAAAGCCTCAGTTTGCTGCCTCCTTATGGTTCGAGGTCTGCTTTCGCAACATCGGATGTTTCCTCCCAATTTCCCCTTGATCTCATACCACCGTTGAAGTGTTATGGCCAACTGCTCTGGGGAGTTGAATGTGACACTAAGCAGCCTTGGGGAGCTAATCAGTGTGAGATGAGCGGGGCGAGGTAGTCGGTAAACGGAGATGGCTCCAGAAGCGCCAAGGGCCATCTGAGACGACAGCCATCTCCACTGCTGTACGTCATGCATGTGTTTTTCACAGGCAGTGCCCGTTTCCAGCTCCGGGACACCGTGCACTACCATAGAGGTGGAAGGCAAAAGTTCCGGTGACTCCCTTGCCATTTGTCTGACAGCCCATGGTCTGTCTTGTCTCACCCTTATGTTAGAGCTTCTGTCGATGGCTAGTACCTGAGCCATCAATAGTACCTTTTCGGCCTCTTCGGCAGAGTCCAGTGTAACCCGTAATGGGGGTGGCTTACCTTGAGGTGTGTGGACACCCCTGTACAGCCTGCACAATTTCACTGAACTAATATTCAGACCTAGTTTATTGCACAGGTTGGACCACTGTTCCTGATCAAACAGGGCCCGCTGTTCAAGCAAGCTGTCCTTGCTCACAGGTACGTTAAAGAGGATGAGCGAATTAGACCGATTAACCTCAGACTTAGGTTTGGCCTTTGGCTTCTCATATTCCTTTGCAGCATCAGCAACTTTAGGCTTCATCGGGTTCTGACCAGCCTTTATTGTGTTGCCAAGCTTGCTTGTGGATGCAAGTGGTGCTTCTCTAACTCTATCTTTCCTTGATTTTTTAGGTCCAGCCTTATGAATCTTCACCTTGTGAAAATTGGCATTTTCGGTCAGTAGGACAGGAGTGTCCTTCTTACTGTCTGTGCCAAGTTTTGGCAATGTGACGTTAGCAGGTGGGGAGCTACATAAGACCGTGTTGGGACACAAGGGCGGCGTGTTGTTTCTGCTAACCGCAGACACGCTCTGTGTGACTACACCAGGGCGACAGAGTGGACAGATGTACCAAAACCACGGGCATGGGTTATTTCTCATAAACTCGTAGTATGATTTCGGTACCTCTTTGTCGCAACGGCAGTGCACCCACCGTTTGCAAAAATTGCATTCGAAAGCTGAGTCAGCTTTAGAAACAATGATATTGCACGCCTGGCACTCGTCTCCCTTACTTGGTGACGCCTTCGAGGTCTTATGACGTCTTGAGCGTTTCCTTTTAGGTTTGTTGTACTTCACACATTGGCTTTCAGTTGGTGCAGGTGTAGTAGTATCCTGTCCTACTAGTATTGCCTGAGCCGTTTCAGTACTAGACTGTGGCACTGCAGGCATAGTATCCGGACAGACGAGTCCTACACGGGTCTTTAGGATGGGTATGCAATTTGGGGTTGGTGTCCCTGCGTTTTTGCCTTCTCTGGCTGAAGCCCTTGTGACTACAGAGTAAGGTGTTTTGGTGCCATTTCTAAGGTTACTTTCTACAGCCATATTAACTATCGCTAAAACTTATGCTGTATAAGAATAAAAGTGCAACAGTATCTACCCACAAGAAAAAGATTAAGACTGAAAAAGTACAAGACAAGGAAAAGGAAAGGTTTTCGACTTTACCTAGTACTTTCTGGATGATCGGCTTCACAGCAATCACGTGGTAGACCAACAAGTCTTGTTTATCTGAACGAGTGGGGAAGATGCTGCTACAAAAATAGCACCTGAAGCTTTGACAGTAGTTCGAGACAGCTGGACTTACCACACAGAGATTCGATATGTAAGTAATGGTTGAATTTAATTCACCGGCTAGGAAGATCAGGTTTCCCAAGCGGATAATTCACAAAATAGGTATTTTCCGGTTAGAGAGGAAAAGTCACGTCGTATTCAAGGAGCGCGCGTGTGCTCGAAAGGTCATCAGCAAATAGATACTAATACTGTATAACACTGTGTGCTAAATCACATTCTGCAGCAAATTCGATAGTAGAAAAAAATTAAAGAAAATTGCAATATTGGTGAGTGACAGATGACACTGTTCATCGGAGCCTCTTATTCAACAGACCGAGTAGTTGCCAGGATCACACACACACAACTCATGCATGAAGACGCTGTGAGAGCCACACATATTGTGTAACAACGGCTAATAAAGCTACGCAGTTTCCCAACACAGGCCAAAGTAGATGGAGCGAGATTTGCAACACTCAACCCATCGTCTGAAAGCCAAGTACTTAAGCCAATGCACCATATATATATATATGCCTTATCTAGTAGTGAGTGTACTAGAAACTATAGATACTGAGTCTCACGTGACGTCTCATTGAGCCAAAAACGAATACTTCTACAGACAACTGGGGATAGTAAAGAACAAGACAGACGAGGGCCGTTGTGGCCCCATTAGCAGAGTGTCAGAGCTTCTAAGAGAGCCAAGTCCACCCAACTACTCGTATAAGTCAGTAGTACGTACCATGAGATGTTGCAATACGTAATTTACTGTCAATGTCGTAGTGATAAGTTGGTTAAAAATAACTAATCAGTATCAGTATATGAAGGGGATGATAATCAAGAAAGAAAATTAGTGACACAACTGAGGAGAGGACATAATTTTGAAAAGTAATCAAGTGAAGTGATGGCTGAACCCCAGCCACAGTAGATTGATCGCTGATGAAACCTCACCACGGATACAGAAGGCTTGTCTGGCATTTCCCAACTAACGCCACTTCTAAAGTAGACCTCTAAAGACCAAAGAACGTGTGTACTGCACAGCAGCAGTTCGCGCCATCCTCCCGTATCTCTGGCTATGAAAGAGGCATGGCCGCCATGCAGAAAACAAGACATGAAAACCCTGACTGGCTAACTGTCTTTGATCAGAGATGTATGCGTCTGTCTGCCTGTTTGTCTGTTTCCCATGTTAGGTGGTGGGTGCAATAATAGGGTGCTACGTAAGGAGGGAATGTCAGTGGACAAGATTGTGAAGTTACATCGGTTCAACGAGACGTTCGGATGTGTGTTACGCACACATGCCAAGCCATTGATCGCCTTCGTTGACCGACAGTCAATGCTTTCTGACATAGGATCGATAAGGTTGGAAAAGAGTTATTGTGGATGGTTAAACAGAAACATGGCTTCATCAGTCAGTGACATCCACATACGGTCAGTTTACTCCAATCAGTCAGTCAGCCACGTAGGGAGGTGTAGACTACTTGGCGGCTGGTTGGGGTCGTCGGGATGGTGGTAAGAACCAGTGGTGGCTGGAGACAATTGGTAATATGGTTAGCTCAAAATCATCGTTCTCAGTGATGGCTGGCGCAGATGCATTCACCCTTTGTGATGTTTTGTAACATCCAATAAGACTCCATCGTTCTTCAATATCACTAGTATCCTTTTCCCTCATTCACACTTGTGTTTATTATCTCTCTCTCTTGTTGAACTTCTCTTTACTCTCTCATTTTGGTCTGTATGCTACAAGGAGGGAGTATGGCAACTCGAACTGCTGCATATCTGTGCAAAGTTTGTTAGTTGAAACCAGTTGGTCAGTCAGTCAATTCTTACAAACATTTGTGCACTCTAATTATTCCACTGACTCTCTTGGTTAATAATGATCATCTCGTTTGAGCAAGAAAACTAAAACAAACTTAACACCACGTACTGTGCATTAAAATGGGCTGTACAAATTACAGTGGAAAGAGACAGAAAGAGAGAGAGAGAGAACTATTGCCGACAATCTAATTAAAAAATTAGTGAGTATTTCACATCGTTTTTAATTATTAATTATGAATCGTGTTTTCTAAAACTTTAATGAACAAAAAGGAAGTTAAATAAAAAAAGACCTAACCTGATTGAACCATCGTGTTGATGCAACAATATTTGGTGCATATTGCATTTTTTCTTTACTATTCCATTTGAGTGTATAAAATTCCTGAATAATTGAAAAACAAATACAAATATTAGAGATGCATATAGTGCGTTTGTTTGTTTGTTTTATGTAAATACTCTGTTAAGTGAAAATATACTGTGATCAGTTTAATTATATCAGAAGGAATGCGAATTTATTTTCTTTATTGAAAGTCATACTGGATACTGTTGTAATTTCTTTCACTGAAGTAGATAGAATATATGGTTCCAGAGCTGAAAGTCACATGTCTATGTCAAGGAATTCTGTTAACATACCTCCAACCAAGGACCTACTGGTCAATAAATTTTACGGAAGGAAATAGAGATGAATTGAACACACGCTGAGGATCAAAGATAGCCAGCCAGATAGGCTTTTCATGTCTCCCAGACCTAATGGTGGCCAAGCCTCGTTCACAGCTAGCTATAAAGGAGGACGGAGCGAACTGCTACTGTGCAGTACACAGGTCCTTTGGTCGACAGCCAGCGGGATATCACGTCTACGTGAGAAGAGATGGCGTGAGTTGGCAAATACCACACGAACGTTTCGTATCCGCAGTGAGATTTATTCAGCGATCAACCCTCTAGGGCTTGTTGATGGTCAACACGCTCAGCCACTACTTCACTTACTACTATTAAGCTAGGATTCAATACAGCCCAGTCCTGTTGCATCACTTTGCATTTGACTGCAGTAAATCGCATGCCAAACATTCGAAGATTGCTTTATGATGCAGGTGTCCAGAAGATTCTGCATTTTGTCAGCGTCTTCACCTAGAAGGACTATATCATCTGCATATTATAAGTCAGTGAGATTGTACTCTGGTAACAAGTCAATCCCTGAGTCACAGAAGTTGGTTAGTGTTAAGTCCATTAAACAGAAACACAAATAGTGGTGGGCATCCTTGATAGACTCCACTAGTTATCATCACATCAGGTGACAACTCTCCGTAGTTGCTTATCTGGTTGACTGCATGAGTTTGAGTAGAGTGCCTTGATCGGTGAGATTTGCTTTCTCGGCATTCCTTTCACAGCCTTATATCAGTAGACGGAATCAAATGCTGCTTTCAGATCATAAAATATGACAATTGTTGGACGGAAGCCGGCAAAAAGTATGCCTATGTTCCAGAATACACACTGATGTGAAGCTGAACACATCTAGGATGAAATTGCTTTCCTACGGTTCCTAATGGTTCTCAAAGTGACATGAATGACATGAATAATAATAATAATAATTACAATCCTTCAAAAGCAATCAACTTACATCTGCTTCTATTGCTTGAAAATATTTCAGTTCAATTAAAGTGATCTGTTGCTATAAAAGAAATAAGAAAGGGAAATACAGAAGGTAAAAAAGTCTTAATAACAGACAAAATGTAGATTTATGTGTAGGAAGAAATGATCAGTCACACAAACACACACACATACACACATTTGCAATGAGTGCGCTTATTCAGTACGAAACACAGTAGAATTACATGAAGTGACTTTCTACGTTTGCATGTACATCCACTTGCTGAAGAGTCCCAAAGAGGACGAAATGTGTGTTGTACTGAACTGCATAGCTAGCCACCATCCCCATCAACTATATATGGACTAAAATAGTCCAGTTCTTGGAACATAATGCATGCATATATAATGCCTACCGTAGTAACTAACATACCGTAATCTATTTGCGATCGAATACTGCATTACTCACTAATTGCTGTATCATCAACACAACAGACATGCTTCAATGATAATTTACTCAGTCAGTAAAAGATGGAAAATTAATTTAAAGTTAGTCATAAGTCCCAACAAGATTCGAACTTTCAACACAAATGTTAAGTCAGTCAGTCAGTTCTTCTATATCGGTGTGCCAAGTTTCTGATCGATATAGAAGAATTGACTGACTGAATGACTGACTTAACACTGGTATTGAAAGTTCGAATCTTGTTGTTTATGCTTCGGCAGAGTGGAGAAGATTTCCAAATTGATTTCTGAGTGATGGAGGTGTCTGTCTTGCCTTTCCAATCCAGTCTGGTTTTGACATCCTCATCAATGGAGTCGGCTATAGTTGAAAGGATGCTTCCTGGTGAGAAAAGTGAAGGAAGTGACCTATTTCAAGTTTCTCCCGTTTATAGTGATTGGTGCTGGTTGTTGTTGTTGTTTTTGCTGCTGCTGTTGGTTGGTTATTTTTTCTTGATTATAGCTTGATTCCACACCGTATTATTGGTAAAAGTATGGAATTTTCAGTATGTGATATCGGTAGCCCAAATTTTGCAGGCCAACCAATTGATATCAGGTGTGAGTCGGTTGGGGATCGAACCTTGGACCATGTGCATGGTCGGCAAGAGTCCTAACCGCTGTCCCACCTTTGTCTTCTCTATGTTCACCTGGAGTGTTGTCATTTCTGGCTGCTTCTTCAGTCAGTTTGTCGCTTTTTGCTTGCAAGTCTTCATTCTACTTTAACCACAACAATTGGGTAGCCCTCATAAAATAAGCATGGCTCCCAACCGGGTACTGGGTAAATAATTAGTTATCTAACTATTTAAGCTGAAATTTTGTAAATTCACCTTTTCTACTATACATTGATAAATTTATTAGCCGCATTAAATGACGAGAATTATGCTCCTGTCTATCCCAAGCAAAATACTGAGCCGATTCATCCTGGAGAGAATAAAACAAGCCCTGGATGAAAAACTTCGACCGGAACAGGCTGGATTCAGGAGGAACAAGTCATGCATTGATCAGATCGCCACATTACGGATCATCATTGAACAAAGCTTGGAATGGCAGTCAGTCACCTCTCTAGCTCAACTTCGTCGAATTTGAAAAGGCCTTCGACAGCGTCGATCGAGAGGTGCTTTGGCAACTACTTCGCTACTACGGAGTGCCGTCAACAATTATACACCTCATCCAACAGCTGTACGACAATGCTGCATGCCTCCAAGTAATCCACAACGGGAAACTTACGGAATACTTCGAAGTGAGGACAGGAGTAAGACAAGCTGGCTCCCTACTATCGCCAATGATTTTCCTGATTGCAGTAGATTGGATAATGCGACAAACAGCGGGCAATAAGGAAACAGGCATAAAATGGACTCACACAAAAAACCAACTTGGAGGATCTGGACTTCGCCGATGATATATGTCTGATTTCCCACAAACTGGAAGATATGCAAGTGAAAAGCAACAAGTTGGCAGAATAAGCATCAAAGATAGGACTTCAGGTGAACATAGAGAAAACAGAGGTGATGAAGATTCCTGGACAACAACAACAACAGACAACGATCAGCATAAATGGGAGGAACCTGAAAGAAACAACCTCTTTAACCTACCTGGGAAGCATCGTTTCAACTACAGGCGGACGGAACTGACGAGGATATCAAAGCAAGAATCGGAAAAGCAAGACAAGCTTTTACTACTCGAAAGCCTGTGTAGAGGTCAACAGCACTCAGCATCAAAAGTAAGATCCGGATTTTCAACTCCAATGTGAAATCAGTCAGTGCTACTATACGGATCAGAGACTTGGCGCGTCATGAAAAGCACTTCAAACAAACTACAGACCTTCATTGACAGTTGTCTTCGCTGAATACTCAAGATGAGATGGCCAACCAGAAAAGATCAGCAACAGGGAGGGATCTCTGGGAACGAACCAACCAGGAACCGATTGTGAAACAAATAGGCAGGAAGAAGTGGAGATGGATCGGCCATACTCTGAGGAAACCATCAAGTGACATCACTAGACAAGCCTTCGAGTGGAACCCGAATGGTAAGCGGCGAGTTGGTCATCCAAGGGTGACTTGGAGGAGGTCATGTGAAGAAGAGATGAAAACGTGTGGGCAGATATGGATCCAGGTGAAGACTCTAGCAGAGAACCGAACTCAATGGAGACGCACGGCTGAAGCCCTATGTTCCTCTAGGAATTAAAGGAAACAATAATAATATTATAATAAATTAAATGACGAAGCTTCCGTTAAAAACAACACTGTTTTGTTGTTTTATTTTATCATTTATTGAGAAATAAGAAATTTCAAAAGGAAAAAAACAATTTAACTTACAGCAATCAATTCTGCATCAGCTTTCAAGTGTTTCTCATGACAATTTTTACCAACATCTAATGTATCATAACTTTTACGAACAATTCTGATAACATTAGGTACAGTGGATGATTTACAACGATTTGCTTTATCATTTGTGTTGTTTATCAATGATGTTGGTATTTTTGTTGGGGTTGGTGTCGGAGTTGATGGTGTGACCATTGTTGATCCTTTTTTATGAGCAATACTACTACTATACTACTAATAGCTGGTTGGGAAAATATTGAATCCAATGAACTCTGAAGGGATAGAAAACAAAAACAAAAAAATTAGTGGCAAACTTATCAGTAAGTATGAAATGTTTAATGCAGCTTTTCACTTATTTACCAAAATAAAATACAAACAATTAAAATAGTGAATGTCATGGTATTTCGGATTGATTCACTCCCATTTGTTTATGTACTTCAAAATAGAGACAATGTAACGTTAGAATTAGTCAATATGCTCATGTATCATCTAGGCAGTTGGATGGGTGCTGTCTGCCTGTCTGGATTCATCATAGAACTTGGCACCGAAGTGCAGCAGTTCGAGTTGCCACTTTCCAAATAGCACACAAAGGTAGACAAGAAAATGAGTGAAGAGAATCAATAGAGTTTCGACAAGTATAAGAGTGAAACAGAATGAGTAATGGTAGAAAGGAATATGAAAGATTACAGAGACTGAATACATCTGCGCTAGCCATTGACAACGATTTTGAGCCATGTCGCCTATTGTCTCCAGCCATTGATTCTTAGAGTCCCGAGGGCGGGCCCCAACCCGGAAGTCTGCATCTCCCTACCTGACTCAGTTTAACTGTCAGGGATTTCATGGATTGATGAGGCCATGTTTTTGTTTGGCATGTCACCACTTACTCTTTTCCAACCTGCACCTATATCAGCTAGTAATGCCCGTCCGTTGGGGGAGGCGATGGTTAAGCATGCGCAGCATGTGACCTAGCCATCTCAATCTGTGTAACTTCATAGTCTCGTCGATTGATTTTCCCTCTTTGCCCAACACTCTACGCCTAACGTCAACATTACTTACCTTATTATGCCACCTAACGTGATAAAGAGATCGTAGACATATATGATCAAAAGCAGTCAACCTTTTCATGTCTTCAACTCGTATTGGCCATGTTTCAGAGCCATAGAGAAGGACGGAGCGAACTGCTGAGCAGTACACACGTCCCTCGGTTGATAGCTGGATGTCACGCCTACGCCAGAGATGGTGTAAGTTAGCGAAAGCAGCTTGAGCTTTTTGGATCCGTGCTGAGATTTCAGGGTGGTACGTATGTATTTTCACATGGTAGAAACTATCTTTCAAATGTTGTTATATATTGGAATACCGCCTTTGGTGGCTTGAACATATTCTACGAACGCCATCCAATGAGCTCTGATACTGTTCACTGTTTGTTATGTTTTCAATAAAACGCTTAGAGCTTATGAATCAACAGATACATTCGAAAAGAATCTAAACATTTTATATGAGACAAACTAAGTATTGTTTATAACAGAGGTCAGTCAACGCATGAATTTATCCTCATGCAACATGCCAAGAGGAATTACAGTGCTACAAAGCAATTGCTAAAGTCAAATTAAATGGAGCACAAAGCAAGATGCTTCTTTTCGAAGTCAGGTATCTTGGAGAATGTGGAACACTTCCAATAACAGTGAATGAATAAATAGATTAACAGGAATGACCTGTAGGATATCTATGTTTACCTTTTCAAGCTCTGATTCCTTATTTGGAAAATTCGCCCGAAATCGACTGTTTTTCTGACCAACTAACATTGGCTACACCTCCCCACGTGGCTCAAACTAACTTAGAATAATTTCGTGAACCCTTTCCATCTTTTGGCATGACCACCATTAGGCTCTTTTCTACACTCATCAATCCTATGTAAGCTAACATTCTCCGTCGACGAAGGCGATAGATGGTTAGGCATGCATGAGGAACACATGTCCTTACCATCTCAATCGATCTATATTCACAACCTGTTACGAAGGAGTGTTACTGGATTATGGAGAAAGTTAACTTAACCAGAATGTGCCTCCAGACACGATACTATAACTACTTGAAAATATCCCCCACATCGAAATAGACAAAAAAAGTCAGGTAGATTGACAGCGGCAATAACCTGTTACTCAAAATACATGGTATTATATAATTTACAAAAATTCAATCTGATTTGCTGCGATCCCCAGAAAGTGAAACTATAAATAAACGAATCAAAAACTGTCCAGTCGGGCTATGTCAGTATATGCATAAATCATGACTTCACGTCTAACTGAAAAACTTGTCAGTCCTAGCACAACTTCATCGATTGATTTGCTATACTTACGTAACGCAAAACGCCTAACATTATTAAGACTCCATTATACCACCTAACATAAGCTTTTGAACACATGATTACACGTCTGCGATTGATTCTATACTTAGGCCTCTTTTGTTAAACAAACTTGCTGCGACAAAAGCAGTTGCATTCCTGTTTCTGTGATAGAAAGCAGTACACTGTTTACAATGGGAAGTCCTACACTACTTCACTTGCTCTAGCTGGCGTTCCTCAAGGTGCTGTTCTTTCTTTACCCTTCTCTGTTTTCCTTCTTCTTACATGACTTACCCTATTCTGATGAAGCCAATTTTGTTAAGTATGGCGATGATGTGACTGTTTCACTGCCCGTTACTTCTCAGTTAGATTGTCCCCAAAATGAATAGGTTTTACCAGAAATTAGTCAGTGGACCTAGTCAAACGGTTTTAAGCTTAATCCCTTGACAAATGTCAGGTGGTTAATTTCACTTTCAGATACAAGCGCGATTTATACGAACTAGTTAGTACGCATGGTTCCACTACCATAGATGCCACAGAAGTTGAAACTTAATCAAATATTAAATACATACATAACTTAGATTGTGTATTTCCTTTGAGCTTTCCTGGTCTTCCCACATCATGTTAGTTTCTAGAAAGATATTTCGTCTAGCGTTCTACTTAAGGAGGTCAAGATATTCTGGCATTTTTCAGTCAGTCTTGTATTTTACCTATACTTCGTCATTGTTCCCCCCTCACCTTAATCTTTTCTGGACTACTTAAAAAAAAGATGTTTTTACACTGTGAAGGACACTAAAAACCATCAGTAGGGTAAGTGGGGTGCCGCTAAATCACCAACTCGGTAATACTGTTTTAGATAGACACTTGGATTCCTGCAAGAAATTAGCAGATACTATCCTGTCAGACTCTGAACATCGCCTCCATACACAGCTCTCTCCTTGCATCTCATCCATCACGTAAAACTAGATGCAACTATAGAAGACTATATTTTCGGACGACTAAGTACAAATACTCTACAATACCTTATTTGAGACACATATTATGTGATGATAAAAGTGTAAGACAGCGAATTACTAGCCTATTACTTTGTTGTTAGTATTTCAAGGAAAGATATACTTCACGAAGAAAAAATAAACTGCGATATTATGATTTATGGGACAATATGACGTGATCGACACTGACAATCGACTAATTCGAATCACCCAGATTCTGTAGCTGTCAGCTCTGAATGTCATGACATTCCAATATAAAGCTTATATCTCTGTATACACCTCATACATTTTATAAACTCGATATATATATATATATATATATATATATATAGCATTCAATGACTCATCGAGGAAAATTTTCCTTAACGACAAAATTATCTTCAGAGGCTGTACAACCTTACTGGAAAAGGTATAGTAGTCCATTAGTGTGTCATACGGAGGGAGAGGGATTGATATAATTACTCAAAAGTGGCTCCAAAAGTATAATTAAAAAACTATGTAACACTCAACAGCAAAACGGAATAAAGGGTTAGGAATTTGATAATAAGGTTAAAGTTGTTATTGAGTGAGAAGAAAGGTAGGTGGATGTCATCCACTTGACAAGTATGAAGAGGATGAGAAAATTTACAAAAGTGAATTGGTGAATTAATTACTAATAAAATAAAATAAAAGTAAAACATCCAGTAATGATTCTTTAAGTGACATGACAGTTCGTGATAAGATTTACTTTTAGATCAATCGACTTTCTATAAACCAACACTTAAAACGTTCAATACTCAGATCAAAAACATGTCATGAAGTAAGTTGGTGGATGGTGACTAGCGTTGGGATCCAGAACAACGCGCATTTAGTCATATTCGGAACTCGTCAGCCAGTAGACGTAATTTCATTCCCCAGTGTGTGTGTCGTATGTTTGGCATGCGATTCGCCCCTGTGAAATGTAAGATGCTGCTACAGGACTGGACTACGTCAACTCCAAGCTTAGTGATAGGGAGTGAAGTGATAGAACATGTTGACCACTTCACCTATTTAGGAAGTTGTATCAGCACCAACGGATTGATTGGTGACGAAATCACAGCACGGATCCAAAAAGCTCGAGCTGCTTTCGCTAACTTACACCATCTCTGGCGTAGGCGTGACATCCAGCTATCAACCAAGGGACGTGTGTACTGCTCAGCAGTTCGCTCCGTCCTTCTCTATGGCTCTGAAACATAGCCAATACGAGTTGAAGACATGAAAAGGTTGACTGTTTTTGATCATAGATGTCTACGATCTCTTTCTCACGTTAGGTGGTATAATAAGGTAAGTAATGTTGACGTTAGGCGTAGAGTGTTGGGCAAAGAGGGAAAATCAATCGACGAGACTATAAAGTTACATAGATTGAGATGGTTAGGTCACTTGCTGCGCATGCCTAACCATCGCCTCCCCCGCCGACGGGCATTACTAGCTGATATAGGTATAGTTTGGAAAAGAGTAAGTGGTGGCCACACAAAAACATGTCATCAATCCATGAAATCCCTGACAGTCAAACTGAGTCAGGTAGGGAGATGCAGACTTCCGGGTTGGGGCCCGCCCTCGGGACTCTAAGAATCAATGGCTGGAGACAATAGGTGACATGGCTCAAAATCGTTGTCAGTGGCGCAGATGTATTCAGCCTCTGCAATCTTTCATAACCCTTTCTACCATTACTCATTCTGTTTCACTCTTATACTTGTCAAAACTCTATTGATCCTCTTCACTCATCTTCTTGTCTACCTTTGTGTGCTCTTTGGAACGTGGCAACTGGAACTGCTGCACTTCGGTGCCAAGTTCTATGTTGAATCCAGACAGACAGACAGAGTGTGTGTGTGATGGTGTTCCCACTGGGGCTCGAACCCCAGTGCCCATGTTTCCATAGGCCACGAGAGCTAACCACCTCTTGTGCCAACGGGTATCAGTAATAATCTAATTCAATTTAGAGTTGCCTGTTGACCGATTGGATCGAAGTGCTCGGCATCAGGTGGACATACCGATGCATTCTGAAGATATGCTTCGACGATGTCTGGTTTTCAAGTTCATGTCAGTTAACTAGAGAAAACTACCTTATTTCAAAATACACAGTTCAGTGAGGTTTCTAGTTATTTCCTTTCTTATTTATAACTATCATAGATATACTAGAATGGAGTTTACAACTATTAAATGAATATGAAGTTCTGAAGAAATTCCAACTACTCACCAATATTAACCTCACTATTAATCAGTGACTGAGGAAAATAGTACGTACCAGTTAAAAAACCAAAAAAATCCTGACGGGGCATACCAAAGTTACCAATTTTAACAGATAAAAATATACACCCAAAGATTTTTCTTGCACAATGATATTATAAGGTGAGTAAGTGTTTCATATCCTCTAAAATATTTGCCTTGAAGAAACAATAAAATGAAGGCTTCCACTTTTATAAAACTTTTCATATTTCCCAATGAATGAAAAACAAAACGATATTAGTGTTTTCACTGACGCTTCGCTATTTAATGCTAATAGCTTTATCAAAGTAGTAATATTAAACCAGAATTTACAAAATCGCATATCACTTTAGACAGCTAACGTAATCAATTGTTGTCAAGTTGGCCAATTAGTAAACATAACAAAACCAGATGTAGATTGCTGGATTCGATAAACGTATAAAATTATAAAAACAGTATGTGTTTTCATAAGGAAAATTGTGTCGAATGTCACATCATGGAGGAGGGCGTTGCAACTAAGTCAAATTCTGTTTTAGTTCATCATTCCTATTCAGACACAATTTGGATTCCACTCAATATGAAGTGCTTCTAATATAAAACGTTCTTTGTGATTTCCGAAACTTTTCTGGATGATTTCGGTATTGTCAAAATCAATTTTGTAGCCTGACTCTATAGCGTGTAAGACCTACGGCTGATGATTTTTCAAGCCTTTCTAGTTCAACTGGATTTCGCAGTAGTCGAACACAGATGCTCTACGATGTCCATATGCTTGTTAAATCCAACAATCTACACATGTGGTTTTAGTATCTTTAGCAAGTGACCTATTTCACAACGTAAAAACTACCTGATGCTGATGAACTATGATCAAGCTTTAGACATAGATATACGCATACATATAAGGTGAGACTTTGTAAAGTTATTAGCAGCATTAAGTAGCGAAACCTCAGTAAAAATACTAATATCGTTTTTTTTAAATTCATTGGGAACAATAAAACAAAATTTATAATAACAAAAATCAGTATACCTAATGGCCAGACTTTTTCAAACTGTTAAAAGTGAACTTGGTTTGAACATATAAAAGGAAAGACCCCCCACCAAAGTGTTGTTAATTAAATTAACGATAGATGTTTCAAAGAAGTCAGTATTCTAAATTACGCATACATAGTCTAAACAGAATAAAGATTTACACGTTATCAAACAATTTGACCTAGTTTTTTTTGGGTTTTCAAACATGAAAATAAGGCGAGTGACAGGATTTCTCACAATCCCCCCTTCCAACCGATAGAATAGTTTTACAACAGGAATTGAATTAAAATTTCAACCAGAAAGAACAGCAATTTTAGCTGCCAAACATCATAAAATCACACATAAACCTAGAGGAAAAAATCTATGATAGATGGAAAGTAAGGCAGGAAGAATAATTATGTATGCGGAATAACGCTGAAGACTACAATAAGTGAATGCATCCGTGCCAGCCACTGAGAACAGTTTTGATTCAACATCATTATTATTATGAGGACTTTAATCCAAACAGTACTTTTGATACAGTGTAAAATTCTCAGCATACACTGCATCTAATTTTTTATTTACATGGCATAGTAGGGTAGAAAACACAATTACAGAACCTGTGTGATATTTACAGTAATAATAATGGCAATATTACATGAATGAAGAAATAAACCAACAACCAAAGGCTTTGCGAGTTGATGCTATTTTTCAGTGGGACCATCTCCAACTCTTCCTATCACACAGGATACACCTAAGACAAGCTGCCTGAGATCCTTGAGAAGCTAAGGATCAATGGTTGAGGACTTTAGTGCATTGTGTCCATTGTACAGATGCATTCATTTTCTGTAATCACTGAAATCCATTATGTCGTCATGTTTCTCCATGTAATTATTCTTTCTTCCATACGCTTTTACTTACTATAGTACCCTAGGATATTTTCCCTACTTTTCTGTGCTCTTCTATGGAGTCTGACAGTTTGAGTTGCTGCACTTTTGTGCAAAGTTCTGCGCTGTAAACTTAATCAGTTCTTCGCTTATCTCAGAGTTGTTGTACTTCATTGACTGGAACACTTAATCATTCAACAAAAACGGATTATTTCTATATCCCACTTCTTTTTACTAAGGATTTTTTTTTCAACCATGTAGCGCCACTGACCTTTCTTTATACATGGATCATTACTTATTTTGACAAGGATGTAATCGAAAAGATGTACTCTTTATATATATACATGAATGATAGTATGTTACATCTGTATTGTTGAATGCCATTATTTCACTTTAATTATTTCGTTGCATCAATACAATTCCTCCTCTAAACAAACCAATTAACCTAGGAACAATATGTTACTATAGCAACTATTAATGTGCGTCACTAATTAATTTCCTCGTACATTTGACATTAATAAAAGTTAATTAAATGAACTCAATAGCTTGCTAAAAGCTGTTTACATGTAATAGTAAGCTATCGGAAATATTCGATATGTGGGGTAGGTTATGAAACTATTCGTCTGTCCACGATGATGAACTAAGTGGACAGAGATTTTAATTCATAATTTAATGGCTAAAAGCCTAATGTTTAAGCCAATAACACTGCATCTCTACAATAATTCACAATAATGATTCAAAAACAAAAAAAGCTTTCCTTATTGTTGATAAGGAGGTTTTTCCTGGTAACACTTAAAGGAAATTCAAAAGATGGATGATGTATGATTAGCTAACTTAGTGAGTGTACAAAAATACAGTGTCACTCTTCCTTATTACAGCTGTGGATCCTGGAACAATACGATTCTATATTTTTTTTGTTAAATGTTGAAAACAGAAACGATGTACACAACTTTTGTTTAAAACGATTCATGGTAAAATATACATAACTTCGGAGTTAAAAAAAAATTAGTGTGCTGCTCGGCACTTCGTCTTCTCACCAGTCCCTACTGTCTACTTGCTTCACTACTAAACGTGTTGTATTCTTCGGATTTTGCAGGAACCTCTCATCCTTAGCCATAGACTCTTCTACAAATGGTGCAAAAGCTTCTACCAGTACACAATACTGCAGCCGTGAACTCTTATGTGGATTATATAATTAATTTGTAGCAGCGGACTTTAACAGTATAAACAATTATACATTACTTGGTATGACTCATTAGCTGTATTTTCTATAATATAATGTTACATTATCACTTCATTAACTTGGATTTTTACTTCTAATATTTGTTCTGTTACCTGGCTCGCTATAAAGTGCCCCTACACTGCATATGCAGACGAAGTATACAACAAAAAGTGACTGTGAATAGTGAGCATGTGAGGGAAAAGAACAACTCAGTAATGGTTCACAGAAATGTCCAAAAGCTGGAAAATAATAAACAAATATACCAGGTTAAAGTTATTTTATCAGACAAAAAACTGCAAATCATATGAGTTAGATAGGCTTATTAGGAAAGAGAAAGTCAAAGAGGAAGTGACTAAAACAAAAAGAAGTGAGTGGACACACCTTCATCCGCTGTGATCAGTACCTATTCCTATTATTGATTTAATTATTATTCTAGGATACTCGATAAAACTTCATCCAGACTCCACAATGGCAAGGAATACTGAAATTTACACATCGGAATACTCTACAAAACTTTATTCGTGATAAATGCATCAATGCACCTTTTGAATAATTGTCTGCAAGGACCTAAACGATTATTTGAGACTATCTGAATGTGTTGCTGTTATACCTTAAGTATTCATGTGAATATGTCGATTAAGTGTGCAACGTAGTTACTACGAATAGCTTACTCGTGATAACTATGACAAGGTGTGATGCGGGTTTAAACTTCAGGGAAAACATGAGTTTTCTTGAGGTTGTAAGTACGCTCTGATGACAAGTGTTGAAAATTGGAAAAAAATGGAATTTACACGTCTCTGCCTATGGTGTGTTATATCTTAAAGCTACGCTGATGAATGTCAACAGCAAAAAAACTAAAATGAAATTTTAACGTTCAGAAAAGTCAATTCGATAAGCTGATACATATAACTGCTACCAAATCAGACGATAAATGATCTAATAGATGCACCTAGACCTCTAAGGCTCTCCGTTTAGTTAAAAGGACTTTCGGAGCTATATACTTTCTAATCTAACAGTTTCACGTGTCTACTTTATGCACCTCTGGACGACGGATTATGACTTTATAACTTTCTGCCAAACTGCAATAAACTACATCAGACGTTAACATCTCACTGGATCCCTCAGTCAGTTCACTAACATATTGTGAACCACTGCTTCTTTAAAGTAGCTTGCTACATCTACTGAAAAAAGGCGTCAACTCTGATATTTCATTTAGCCTGTACCTTAGTTTTCCGGAGTTCTATATATTACTTTAGTATCTTAATATTCCTTTCACTTGCAATATCACTCAGCAAAAAGAATAACATTAAGTCCCTGACTTTCGTCAGCGACAACTGCTCATTACTGCTTAAAAGACCCGTTTTAAACCCTATACTCTTGATGGTGTTCTTATTCATGTGTAACCAATGTAGTATATGTTAAAATGCTATACAGCAGACAAAATTTCAATTGAAAAAGAAATTTTCTTGTAACAGTAGAGTTTTAGTACCCATATCAGCAAAAAACGTTTAGTAATTCAAGAACTATCGCCGAATATCGAACCAGCTTTGGAATGCTACCAAGTGATATAGCTTAAGTTATGCACATAACGACAAAAAGCATCCCACAACAAGAAATAGAGGCACTTAAGGAAATGATGAAGGATAGAAACATTTCAATAGGAAAAGCCCGCAAAGACAATATCAGAGGAATTAGGAAGGGATCATGAAAACAAGGCACACACACCAGCTTATAATCATAAAACTGACTTATTATAGATGAAAAAACATTTGTGAGCAGATCGCGAGTTTGACTGTAGGAATGAAACATCACTTTTAACGAGTAAAAATCCAGCGAAACTTTGTGAATTTTGCGAAAATATTTAAGATAATTGTGAAAAGTCCAATATATGCCAAAACCGGTGAGTACAATTTTACACCAATACGAAGACAACCGTCAATGATGTAAGGAATCAGGTGGAAAATATGGAGATATGCTTAAGCGATATATATGCATACATATACCAAATAAATATTTAGGACAAAATGTACCAATGGGGAATTCCGCAATGAAGAGAATTAAGTCTGTCTGCAAGTGAAAGGCATGGGCTATCTGCAACTAATAATCTCTTACTGTTGTATGCAGTGACCAGTGTACAGTTATGTCACATAACTTTCATATTAATTACACAAATGATACAGACAGGCTTAGTGCAAAAAAGCATCATACAGTATCACTTAACACAACTAATCTCATCTAGACTTTGATTTCATATACGGTTAATACGAAAGTTTTGAAATATCAAGTACCTTGATTTAACCCAAATAATATTTCGCAAAGTTTATATGCTTACCGTATCATTAAATCCAAGATTAACACGCACACATGACTGATTCCTCTTGTGCTTGGAAATAGACAGTGATGCACACTTTAATGGGTCTTCCAAACTGAGTCCACGAATTAATGGAGGGACATAACCAGGAGTTGAAGCATTTCTAACATGTTTTGAACTATAATTCGCCGCTACATGCTTTTGTGGAGTCAAAAAATCCATGGGCAAAAGTTAGAAGACATAAATGGCTTTTCTCACGTTACACCACAGCAGTCAACGATAAGTCCAACTGTCAGAAAAGATAGAAATCTTCATTTAACCAGCATATTTTAAGAGCCCGCTCTCAAGCTCTGCTCACCTTCGCAATGCATCAATAAGGAGCAATATAACAACTGACTCAGCGCATTCCGTATTAAACATGATGTATAAAACGTGAGTTTCAATATGTTTTAAATACCAGTTTACCTCAAGTTGAGTTTATTAACAGCATAAAATTCAACTCTAGGTTTATCCACTGACTTGCATTTTAATGCATTTAGTTGATCACCAATCTATTTGTATCTTAACCCTCCAAACTTCACTGGTCCTGTGTACTGATGCTGTTATACAATAGATGAATTTATAAGCTACTATATTTCAATTGCTGTGAGTGCAGCGCCAAAGATTTTCAGGTTCAGACATCTGTTTGTAGATAGAAGGCTTCAGGGCTACGTTAATCCTGTTCTGTGCATTTCACTTCATTTTGTCCCCTAAGGCTAACCGACCAAGTAGGAAAGAAATGAGAGGATATACCAGACTCGTGCCCGTTTCCCTCGGTCCTGAACACCGTTATTAGAACTCAACTCTAAATATGACACGATCAGGAGGAGGCATAAAACTGTTCATTTTTTCCTCGCAGGATAAACTAGTCATGCCATTAGTTATACATGTGACCGTTCCCTGAAACCGTATCTAGGATATATGAGTTCATTTTCAAAGGCGGTCTGGATGCTTATTCCAAGTTTCTAACTCATTAGAGATGCATGTACACTGGTGAACGCGCTCGTTGTTCCCCAAATAGTCCCTCGGTATCGCCATTAAGGGTCTAAAGCTGCAAGGTATCAAGAATCACAGTGTGGCGTAATTTTCAGGATACCTAGATCTCTGTGTTTAGGAACTGACGTAAGTGCTGCTGCATATGGTGTGCACTGGCTTTGGGCGGCCGATGAAAGTGATTGCTCTATTGATGAGAATCGTTAACTCTTCAAACTAATCTAATAGGCGGATCTAGTTGTTGAATTTATGTGTTGTGTCCACCCTCCCGTGACGATGGAATTATCATACTTTTGGAGTCCTCGGAGTGAAGGCGGTGATACTTCTGTCACGTTGAAGTAACCTCCAATAATTTTATAACAGAAGGCGAGATCGGCTGTAACACTAAATATGTTGCTGAGCATTTATCATACTCTCTGCTGGATGAAGGGCGTCAGTAAACTCGACACACAAGTATAGGTTTACTTCTGACAGCTTTTATTTAGACGCAGATTGAGTCATTAAGTAGTGACTGAAATGGGTTACTGAATGGGGCTGCATGTATGGATTGTTTAGTGTGAAGTGGTCGCACAGCCCCACGGCCTATCTCTTTGCCCCCTCGAAAAAGGTTGCATTTATCAATCCTTAGGCTGTCATTGGAGATTTCACTTGTGCACCAGGCTTCAGTGATCATAGTCATTGATGGTCTGCAATATAAGATAATGTACTTAGTGTTAAGTGTTTGTTTAGAACCGATCTCGTATTTACTAGGATAATAGATAAACACTGGCTACGTGGTTTCAGTGAGCGGACAACATCTTGATAAAATATTCCGTGAGTGTCCTCCGTATACATGTTTTCGGACTCACTAACCATTATTTTTGGATCATAGGAACATTTAAAACGGGTTTGTGAGGTGGTAGTCAGGGGGAATTTTGTTTGGAAATGGTATGCACTGAGAGGCACTGCGTTTGGTACCAACGTTGTGTCAGCTGTCTCGGGAAATATGCCTTGCCCTAGCCGTAGACTGTTCGCTATTTCAGCAAGGAATTGATTCGATATCGTGAGTGCTATGTGCATGATGTGGCGCTGGCAAAAATCCTGCCCAAAGCAGCTGGTAGGGACAGTGTTGTTGTGAAAGGTATAATCGATATGAGTATTCGGAAATTTGTTGCCAGACAAGGATGAAGTGTTGGTATCTGTCTGAAGTAGTCATCAAACCATTGCAAGTTCCGTGCATGCATCGGCACATGCTTCCTACTGAATACACAAGATGCATGAATGGGCTCTGTGGGCTTATTCGGTTTGCCAAATGTCGTCTGTGGCCGATATTTTGGAGGTTTTCTATAACTTTCAGCTGACAGAACACTAAAAGAGGACTGGCTAACAATGGGTTTACGTAGTGGATGAGCAGAATAATATAGAATTCCTCGCTATGTTGTTTGTCTAGTAGTAGTGATTGGGTATAATTGGCTTTCCACTTGAGACTAATTGGGCCTACCCCTAGCGGCTTGGTCTACAATATTTGACTTTTTCCCAGAAAGATGGCTAAGATGTGCTTACGTCTCTATCATATCAAAGGACTTTCGTGCTCTGGTTTCAGTATTCAATTTATTTACTTCAGTTTCTCCTTTCTTATGTTTGCCTGGCTGGTAGTGGCGAAAAGGTGTTCCTTACATGTTGGAGAGTTTTTCTTAGAATAATTATATTTTGAGTTTTAGTACATGAGGGACGCCAGTTTACGGGCATCGTCAATATGATAAATAACATAATTTAGGAGTAAGCATATTTACAATTATTCACCTACACAATATGTACATAGGAAATGATTATGGAATAATACCTATAATGTCACTTTACATAGATGGAAGCGATGTACACAGTATAAAATAGCATCGCCAATGAAGAAATTTAAACAGATATCGCATCGTATTTGATCGTTGAATTACGAGTGGTAGGTTTGGTAGGTTAATTATAAAGTGATAAAAATGCCTCTTAAAACATTAGTTGGCTCACCGATAACAATGTTTTAACAATATTAATTGCCAGTGACTCACAACAGTAGTAAATGTTCAGTTAAACCTACAAAGAAATATTGTTACAGCGACAGGTAAATTTCAGTCCATACGCGGCTTGGAAGCGGAATAATGGCAAACTAATCCATATAAAATAACAATGGGAGCACGTAGGAGCGGGAAATTATCATTATTCTACTCAGTGGGATTATAAATGCAACAATCAGCACATTCTCATTATTTCTTACATAACCAGATTTATTGGCGCCAAACAGATACTTATTGGGATTTATATTGGTATAAGGACAATATTCCACAATTTTCATACAGGATGTTTCGCGAAGGAAGGCAATGTGAAATTCATGAGGTATTTGTAGGATTCGGGACCAGTAATGTTTGCAGATCGTTTTTCATTGCGAGTGGCCAAATATCTACATACTTTATTCCCATTCAGGAAGTCATATAGAAGCTGAAATGGTGCGAGAAGAAGACAAACAACAGCAGCACAGAAGAAAGCGAACGGGGTCCCCAACGAGTAATATATAGATTTATATATATTTTTTGTGTAGAAACTAGGATTATGTTGACACACAAACTAACTAGTCCTGCTATGCTAACTTGTAAACCATATTTGTGAACTAGCATCGGTTTCCTTCGTAGAATTGTTCATGTCCTTCCAATAATAATAACATTTACTGTTGTAGCTTACTGCAACTCATACGTTTAGCAAACTTATAACATCTATAGAGAGTGAAAAAGAGGGTTAAGGAGTCAGCCACAGGAAAGTATTGTCATCTTCGCGCAGTCTAGTGACTGAAAAATGAATACTAAAAATGTGTTTGCATCACGCACGTCAGCTGGTAGTCTATTCAAAATTACTGAAAACTTGTTCGAGAAGCTGTACCACATGTTAGTCTGCGAATGATCTATAGCAACTAGATTGTAATGATTTCTAAGACTATAACTTACGAAAGTGGCAGGTTTAGTTATTAGCCTGGAGGAGTGCAAGGGAATATCAGTTACCCCTAGTTTTTTTAATGTTAATAGGACGTTTGTCATAACGCCTAGAGAATTCGCTAAGTTGGGTAGCTACACTGAACTGGCACTTAACAGCGGGTGGATTGTCAGACTGAGAAGTAACTAACTCATAAAGAGATGGGTTGAACACCAGTGGGATGGGTTTTGATGTTTTTTGGCGCTTGACGCTTGTGTCAGTGTGAAAACGGTGCATTTCAACATTATGTTCTGTTGACTCATCTATGTCCACTGTTTGCCCGGTACGTTCGAACCAGGTGACGCTTTTTGCACGTGTTTTCGTTTATATTCATTTATTGCTTACTGTTGATTAATCTTTAATAACGATGGGCCGAAATTCTAAAAAGAGTGTTCGTGTGAACACCAGTAATTTAGAAAATAGCACCAGCTCGTCTAATAACACATTACCACCCCTTATTATTAGTAGTTCACCCAACAGAAAAGACTCGAACATAACTCTGACCCCTGTAATACAGGTGGAAGATGTTCTGTCTGAAAAAGTGGAGCTCTCTTACTTAACATGCATTATTAAAGAGATGCAGCTACAGATTGATGAATTAAAAACGAAATTAAGTTCATTTGAATGTATACCCGAAACAATCTCACTTATGAAAAAGGAACTGCAGGATCCTACAATCCTAAAGCTTTTTAATATGACCTCTAGAATGACGCCTACTGACTCAGAAAATGCGAAGGAGCTAGAAAACGCCATTGACTTTCTATCCAGCGAAGTTGTTAAAAGGCTGGCTTCGAAACAAAACGCTATAGTGTATAATGTACCAGATAGCGAGCCCATTAAGTCGGTCCAGCACTCATTGCTGAAGGCTGCAAATCTCTTGAGTGCACCTTGTCAGTGCATTCGCCTAAGTAAGAAAGACCTAAAGCATCCCTGTCCTATACTCTTTAGGTTCGACAGCTACATAATAGCTGAACGATTTAAGAAGGCCGAAGATCTTCTGGCTACTGCCACTAAATTCAAGACTATTAAAGTAGTCTCGGATAAAACAACTAACCAAAGGCAATCAACCAAGAACTCCTTCGATAGAAAGTTGACCACACCGAGAACTACACCTGGTATCAGTGCTAAAGTGTCGACGGACACTGAAGCACAGCAAGTCACCTGTATAGTGTTGGAAAAAAAATCGGCAAGTAAAAGCGACTCGAAACTCAGTAAGAGCAGTGTCACTGGGTGCAATCCTAAAGTACATGAGAGCACATCTGGAAAGCCTGCTGACATACATGAGGTTGATATTGACTCACAAACTATGTCTGACCAGAAACCACTGGCAGACCACACTCAATCTGGATGCAAGCTCGAGAGTCCCGCAGTAGAAACTGCAAGAAAGACGACAAAGCCTAGAGTCCCGCTCCAGACTTCGACATACCTCCCTCTCAATAAGTCTAATAAGCAACATGTCAGTCTAAAAAAAGACAATGCATGGGTAAAAAACCATATCCCCAAAAAAGTCATCCATCATGTGAATGGGAACACCCCTTCCCGAACTAGGAGTAATATACCTAGCAACGCACATAACTTGGGAATGCAACGTAGAACGGATCATCAGGATATAAGGAGCACTAAACGGGGCTCGTATAGGCACCATATTAATACATATTCTTGTCCAAACTCTCACACTATCTATGTTGAACCTCAGCAACCTAATGAGTATAGATCGACACATGACCCTCACAATAACTTCACTCACACATGTGATGTGAGCCAATATGCATACGACTATGAAAGACCCATGAGGTACAACTACCAAGGTAATCTTAACACAGGGTACCTAGGTCAAGCAAACTATATATCACCAGCAAATGAACGCAGATGCCCACCCATGGATGCTAAAAGTCAAAACATGCAACAGGATTATTTTCGGATGCAGCAAACAATAGCCCCACTCGCTGCACAATTCATCCAGGAAATAGTACACACACTGACTCTGTCTCACCTCAGAGCCCCTCCAAACATAACGTAGGGATAGTAACAAGTAACCATGTTAACCTCTCCTCCAATAACTCTGGTTTACTAACGATTATGCTCCTGAATGCTAGATCTCTCCTTAATAAAATAACATCGCTTCGCTGCCTGGCATACATAGAACGGCCAACACTAATAATGGTGACTGAAACCTGGCTTACTACTGATATACCTGACTCAAAGCTAGTAATAGACAACTACGACATCTATAGGAACGATAGAGTTGACAAAAAAGGAGGCGGCTGCTTAATATATGCCTCTAAATCCACTAACTCCAATACTTTTAATAACCCAACTACTGACAAACTCCCTGAATCTAAGTGGATAAGCATCCACACAAACGAAAATAAAATTCTCGTGGGATGTTTATACAGACCCCCTAATAGCCCTGAAATGACTGATATAGCTATTGGAGAAATACTAGAGCATGCAGCTACGCTGGACTTTGACTACAAAGTAGTTTGTGGCGATTTCAACCTACCTGGAGTAAACTGGGATACCTGTACAGGACCTAGAATCCATGACGAGCAACTACAAGCTATAGACGTAGGCGGATGGAAGCAGTGCGTACGCCTCCCTACAAGAAATGAAAACACTCTTGACTTAATCCTTTGTCATGAAATTGAGCCCATCTCGATAGAGGTAGGAAATAAACTTGATAACAGTGATCACAACATATTGTACTGCACGCTACCATTCCGACTAACAACTAAACACACACCTAAAAATTCCCCGGTGCACTATCAGTATAGGGACTATAAGAATGCCGATTGGGAATTCCTATCAGATCTGCTGAGAAGTTCTGACTGGGAAGAATACTTCATTAACAATAACTTAGAAGTATCACTCGATATTTTCTACAAAACAATTGGCTCAGCAAGAGACATAATCGCGCCCCTAAAATCTGCTCTAAAGACACCAACTCCATTTATAGACCGCAAAACGCGACTAAAACTAAAGAAATTGAAAAGGAAATACCATGTATTTAAGGAATTTAATGCGTTAAACCAAATACATGAAACTCTCAAACGGCTCGAAGATAAACACAAAATGATGTCACAACTTGAAGAAAATAAAGCGCTTGTGGGTAACTCCAAAACTCAGGAACTTTGTAGGATATTGCAGAGACGTCTAAAAAGTAGTAAAGACAATACTGTAAGCAGCTTGGAGCATAAGGGTATAATACACAATGATCCCCAGGTTATCAGTGAACTCCTCAATGAGTGGTTTTGCAATGACGCCAGAGTGCACCCAACCCCAAATTTCCAAATGACTTGCAAAAGCAACCACAAATTAGGCGGAATAGACTTTAATATACAAAATATAGACTCAGCGATTAAGACTTTGAAGTCTAATGGTAGTACTGGAACAGATGACATACCATCTGTCATGTACAAAAATGGTAGCACGGAAATGGTAGTCTTGTTACTTAGAATATTTACTCTCTCATTAGAAACTGGAACTTATCCTGAAGTGTGGAAAACCACATACATATTACCTAAGCACAAAGCAGGGGCCAAAACCAGTGTATGCAACTATAGACCTATCAATATAACACCGGTAATATCCCGAATAATGGAGAAAGTGGTTAAAGACCAAGCGTCAGACAACTTACTAGAACATGAACTTATCAATCCATCACAACACGGATTTCTCAAAAAGAGATCATGCGTGACCTGTCACATAGACTTTTTCAATGAAGTTACACGAAGTAGGGACAACAGAGAACTAGTAATTGTGCTCTATTTCGATATAACAAAAGCCTTCGACAGAGTTCCCCATAATCTGCTAGTCAGCAGGTTATGCTCACTAGGGATATGTGATCCTCTCCTGAGCTGGATAAAATCATTTCTCTGTGGCCGAAGTCAGACAACGAAAGTTGGCTCCATAATCTCAAGGCCTAAACCAGTAAGTAGTGGTGTAATCCAGGGAAGTGTATTAGGCCCACTCTTATTCATAATATATATAAACAGTATCTGTGAATGCTTTAGTGTAGGTAAACCAATACTATATGCAGATGACTTAAAAGTGACGTATAAATGCAAGAACACAGATCTTGGAATAACAGTAAACGCCATACAGCAAGAATTAGAAAAAATGGATAGATGGTGTGACACCTGGCAACTCCAATTTAATGTCGAAAAATGTGGCTGGCTCTGCATAGGTTGCAACAATTTAGAACTTGACCTGACAATTCAAGGCCATGCACTTCAACGACTGGAATCTGTACTGGACCTAGGGCTGAAATATTCACATAACTTATCATTTTCTGAACACATCTCCAAACAAGTGTCAAAGTCACGCAGACTTATCGGCTTTCTACTCAGGAACTTCTACAGAAATGAGTCTAGAATTCTGTTGTACAAGGTTTGTGTGCGTCCTTTATTCGATTACTGTTCATTCATGTATAGTAGCATACGCATAGAGGACAAATTGAAAGTCGAGGGAGTGCAGAGGTACTTCACGTTAAAATTACTCGGAACCGGAAATGGTACGAACTACTCCACTAGATGTGATACCCTAGGACTAGAAACACTATGGCTAAGACGCCTGAGACTAAACTTGACACTTTACTATAAGCTTCTAAACCACTTAGTTTTTACCTCTACTAATGGCACTCGACTTTCAGATGACAATGGCTACAAACTAAGACACACTAAGGGTACAGTAGCTATCGAACAATGTAAAACAGCCACCAGGGAAAAGTTTTACTTGATTAGGTATGCACAGATATGGAATAAACTGCCAATGGAAATGCGTCAAGCAAGTACATTGGCCTCCTTCAAAAAGGTGCTTAATGACAAACTACAAGAGTTTGCAAACGATATTAGTTCTAGTTCCTATCTGAGAGCCTCCGAAATTATAGGTCCATTTAATGTATAAGCTTAAATACTACACCTGTTGTTTTTTGCCTATATTTATAATTCTAGATAAAACATTAACGGTTAACATACGTATCCTCAAACAGACAAGAAATCTCGTTTGTAAAACTACTACCCAACACAATAAGTGGAATAAAATGGACATAAACCGACAACATGAAAAAGGTATAACTCACCACAACATCACAAGGACAGATGAACGCTCGTTGGGCACCATATATCCGTCACCAACTGCAACCCACCTTTCCTTAGATAATGTGATGAACTTATACCCATAATGTTGCTGAGCAGTTAATATTCTCAACTCCTGTCGGAACAGCTGAAATACATAAACCTTCCTCACGCTAAGAAAATACCCGTAATCAGTAGAAATCCATTAATTAATGCGTCCGAAGCTTATGTACTTACTCCCAACAATGAGATTGCAGATCAAATGAGATAAACACATCACTGATTTCAAAATAACACATCAATGAACTATAATTCGAGGACTCTGCACACAAATAAATAAATAAATAAATAAATAAATAAATTTATTCTCATAGTACAGTACATGAGGGACGCCAGTTTACAGGCATCATCAAATTGTTACAGAAATAGAACCATATAATTTAATCACAATTTACAGCCAGTAGCAAGATATGCTTTACATGTTCGATGGAGATTATACATACACTTGATAAATGTTAATTCCAGTAGTATAAAACAGCCTTTTCACTTATATACAATCATTTCTGTGCAAAGTTGGAAAAATCTGCTAGATTGTCAGTGAGTGCAACACAACAGGAAATACAGGAGTATTGTCTTCGCATTAACAAAAAAACCAGGTCTTTGGTGGATGGATTATAAGTGCCTGGGAAAAAAATAAAGCTTGAAGTAAATATTCATACATAACTTTGTTGTGTGCAGAGTCCTCGAATTATAGTTCATTGATGTGTTATTTTGAAATCAGTGATGTGTTTATCTCATTTGATCTGCAATCTCATTGTTGGGAGTAAGTACATAAGCTTCGGACGCATTAATTAATGGATTTCTACTGATTACGGGTATTTTCTTAGCGTGAGGAAGGTTTATGTATTTCAGCTGTTCCGACAGGAGTTGAGAATATTAACTGCTCAGCAACATTATGGGTATAAGTTCATCACATTATCTAAGGAAAGGTGGGTTGCAGTTGGTGACGGATATATGGTGCCCAACGAGCGTTCATCTGTCCTTGTGATGTTGTGGTGAGTTATACCTTTTTCATGTTGTCGGTTTATGTCCATTTTATTCCACTTATTGTGTTGGGTAGTAGTTTTACAAACGAGATTTCTTGTCTGTTTGAGGATACGTATGTTAACCGTTAATGTTTTATCTAGAATTATAAATATAGGCAAAAAACAACAGGTGTAGTATTTAAGCTTATACATTAAATGGACCTATAATTTCGGAGGCTCTCAGATAGGAACTAGAACTAATATCGTTTGCAAACTCTTGTAGTTTGTCATTAAGCACCTTTTTGAAGGAGGCCAATGTACTTGCTTGACGCATTTCCATTGGCAGTTTATTCCATATCTGTGCATACCTAATCAAGTAAAACTTTTCCCTGGTGGCTGTTTTACATTGTTCGATAGCTACTGTACCCTTAGTGTGTCTTAGTTTGTAGCCATTGTCATCTGAAAGTCGAGTGCCATTAGTAGAGGTAAAAACTAAGTGGTTTAGAAGCTTATAGTAAAGTGTCAAGTTTAGTCTCAGGCGTCTTAGCCATAGTGTTTCTAGTCCTAGGGTATCACATCTAGTGGAGTAGTTCGTACCATTTCCGGTTCCGAGTAATTTTAACGTGAAGTACCTCTGCACTCCCTCGACTTTCAATTTGTCCTCTATGCGTATGCTACTATACATGAATGAACAGTAATCGAATAAAGGACGCACACAAACCTTGTACAACAGAATTCTAGACTCATTTCTGTAGAAGTTCCTGAGTAGAAAGCCGATAAGTCTGCGTGACTTTGACACTTGTTTGGAGATGTGTTCAGAAAATGATAAGTTATGTGAATATTTCAGCCCTAGGTCCAGTACAGATTCCAGTCGTTGAAGTGCATGGCCTTGAATTGTCAGGTCAAGTTCTAAGTTGTTGCAACCTATGCAGAGCCAGCCACATTTTTCGACATTAAATTGGAGTTGCCAGGTGTCACACCATCTATCCATTTTTTCTAATTCTTGCTGTATGGCGTTTACTGTTATTCCAAGATCTGTGTTCTTGCATTTATACGTCACTTTTAAGTCATCTGCATATAGTATTGGTTTACCTACACTAAAGCATTCACAGATACTGTTTATATATATTATGAATAAGAGTGGGCCTAATACACTTCCCTGGATTACACCACTACTTACTGGTTTAGGCCTTGAGATTATGGAGCCAACTTTCGTTGTCTGACTTCGGCCACAGAGAAATGATTTTATCCAGCTCAGGAGAGGATCACATATCCCTAGTGAGCATAACCTGCTGACTAGCAGATTATGGGGAACTCTGTCGAAGGCTTTTGTTATATCGAAATAGAGCACAATTACTAGTTCTCTGTTGTCCCTACTTCGTGTAACTTCATTGAAAAAGTCTATGTGACAGGTCACGCATGATCTCTTTTTGAGAAATCCGTGTTGTGATGGATTGATAAGTTCATGTTCTAGTAAGTTGTCTGACACTTGTTCTTTAACCACTTTCTCCATTATTCGGGATATTACCGGTGTTATATTGATAGGTCTATAGTTGCATACACTGGTTTTGGCCCCTGCTTTGTGCTTAGGTAATATGTATGTGGTTTTCCACACTTCAGGATAAGTTCCAGTTTCTAATGAGAGAGTAAATATTCTAAGTAACAAGACTACCATTTCCGTGCTACCATTTTTGTACATGACAGATGGTATGTCATCTGTTCCAGTACTACTATTAGACTTCAAAGTCTTAATCGCTGAGTCTATATTTTGTATATTAAAGTCTATTCCGCCTAATTTGTGGTTGCTTTTGCAAGTCATTTGGAAATTTGGGGTTGGGTGCACTCTGGCGTCATTGCAAAACCACTCATTGAGGAGTTCACTGATAACCTGGGGATCATTGTGTATTATACCCTTATGCTCCAAGCTGCTTACAGTATTGTCTTTACTACTTTTTAGACGTCTCTGCAATATCCTACAAAGTTCCTGAGTTTTGGAGTTACCCACAAGCGCTTTATTTTCTTCAAGTTGTGACATCATTTTGTGTTTATCTTCGAGCCGTTTGAGAGTTTCATGTATTTGGTTTAACGCATTAAATTCCTTAAATACATGGTATTTCCTTTTCAATTTCTTTAGTTTTAGTCGCGTTTTGCGGTCTATAAATGGAGTTGGTGTCTTTAGAGCAGATTTTAGGGGCGCGATTATGTCTCTTGCTGAGCCAATTGTTTTGTAGAAAATATCGAGTGATACTTCTAAGTTATTGTTAATGAAGTATTCTTCCCAGTCAGAACTTCTCAGCAGATCTGATAGGAATTCCCAATCGGCATTCTTATAGTCCCTATACTGATAGTGCACCGGGGAATTTTTAGGTGTGTGTTTAGTTGTTAGTCGGAATGGTAGCGTGCAGTACAATATGTTGTGATCACTGTTATCAAGTTTATTTCCTACCTCTATCGAGATGGGCTCAATTTCATGACAAAGGATTAAGTCAAGAGTGTTTTCATTTCTTGTAGGGAGGCGTACGCACTGCTTCCATCCGCCTACGTCTATAGCTTGTAGTAGCTCGTCATGGATTCTCAAAGTTATGTATGAATATTTACTTCAAGCTTTATTTTTTTCCCAGGCACTTATAATCCATCCACCAAAGACCTGGTTTTTTTGTTAATGCGAAGACAATACTCCTGTATTTCCTGTTGTGTTGCACTCACTGACAATCTAGCAGATTTTTCCAACTTTGCACAGAAATGATTGTATATAAGTGAAAAGGCTGTTTTATACTACTGGAATTAACATTTATCAAGTGTATGTATAATCTCCATCGAACATGTAAAGCATATCTTGCTACTGGCTGTAAATTGTGATTAAATTATATGGTTCTATTTCTGTAACAATTTGATGATGCCTGTAAACTGGCGTCCCTCATGTACTGTACTATGAGAATAAATTTATTTATTTATTTAAGTGTCAGCATCAGTATCGTTATACAATAATTGGCTAATATTTGTCTGTGCTCGTGAAAATGTCTGATGCATACAGTCACCAGGTATTTGAATAGATGGAATAACACATGGAACATCATCTACAGTTGTCCTTTAAGAGTGATCAGTATTCAGTGTTCCTGAGCGGCATCGTCTTTGGAATGGTGTCAAATCAGGTGCAACCTTAATGTTAGTGTAGAGTGTTGAATAGCCTATGGCGGTGTGATACGGAATGTTATGCTCACATATTCCCACAGCTCAATACTGCATACAGTATATCAATATGAACACTATTTGACTTTAGACAGAATAAATTCCTAACGGCTATATACTGCATTAACAAAAGAATACTGTGTACATTTGACCGTTTCATTTCATGTTGTTTGATGTGAACCGAAATCATACGCTCACTGATTGGTTAACGAACATTAACTATATATATATATATATATACATAATGAAAAATATACCTTGGCTCCCGTATCTTGCCTACTGTTGTTACAAGTCAGAATTCAGAAAGTCCCTAGTTTCTTAAACATACCTAAACTTGAAGAGCCTTGGACATGAGTGGTTTGCAAGTTTCCTACGAAGATTCAAAACCTGACAGTCTGCCGACGACATATTACAAGCCTTCAGACATAAAGTTCTAAGTTTGGCAAAAGGCTGTCTGTCAGGAATGTTATAAGCCGAGACGTTATGTGAAGTCCCCTAAATAGCTTCTTCGGCCAAATAGTCAATTATGCGCTCGGATTTGATAAGTGATCCCGAATATTTGTTTTGTGATGGGTCACACAGTCGCGTAGGGGCATAAACCCGACAAGCTTGTTCTGTATGTCTGCTATTGATTTCTGAAGTGCAAATTAATCATTTTTGCTACGAGGCGCATTATCTCTCAGTTCCTCTATGATATCAGATACCATAACTCTGGGTGTGTTTGGTCTCAAAAGTGTAGAATCGTCATCGGAGTTGAAGCCTTCAGATGGTTGGCGAGTTTTAGATTTCAGTCTCTTGGAGGTACTTACACGTTTGATAGACTTAACCATTACAGAAACAAGAATTTTAACAGTTTCCGGAAAAAAGTCTTGAGGATATGAAGAAAGATAGCTGTATTATCGACGTATCAAAGAAGCAGCGATAAACAGATATATACTGCAAAGTCAGACTTTCCTAGGCGTTATTCTATCTGCTGATCTTTCCTGGTCGTCTTATATCTTGATGATTTCTAAGAAGATATTCCTTCCCACCTTCTACATCAAGGAGTTAAGACATTCTGGTATAACCCAACCCTTACTCTTACAATTCGTTAACTCTCGCATTCTACCTATTACTCTCTATTGTTCCCCCTTAGTTTTTCCCGGGCTACTGAAGAAAGACTATACCTTATTACGCAGGGTATTAAAGGTTATCAGCAGGGTAATAAACGTGCTACTTAACCAGCATCTAGTACGCGGTACGTCCAACGTTTGCGTTACATTTTTGCGTGATTCGTTACATAAAATTTATCTTGTTGTAATACTTGCACAAGTACTCTACTACCTCCATACCTATAACTATTAACTCTCATATCAAATAGTTATGGTTAACCAAAGTAAAAAGCAACGGACTCAATCCCCTGTAAATCTGATGACTAATTTTAAGTCGTTGATTGCTACATCAAGCAACACACTCCCTACAAATGGTTATAGTGAGCCACATAACTCACTTGTATGTCGTAAGCGTCGAGCTGAAACTGAGGATAAAACTGTACTGACAGCTAGTAGTAGCACTACTCCAAAAGATTCAATACCCTCTGCTCATACAGAAACCCTCCCTAAACCTTATGTGCTTATCGAGAAGCTCCAGCCTTCAAGCTCTGTTTCAGTATTATCTTCAGAAATAGAACTTCTAAAGTTGTCTATAGGAGAACTTAAGGCCGAGTTAAGGGACTTAAAAAACAATAAGTCAGCAAATCCTGGAATTTCTTAAACCAATACCAAAATATCCAAATTATCAGATCAGATCAGCGATATCAGATCGCAGGTCTGTAAACTCACACCTCTAAGTGTCCTCGTGAAAACTGTAAACCTTAACAAACTTGACACGGAATCGGTAACTAAGGTAGATAACCTCATTAACTCTGTTACTACAGAAGTAACAAAACAACTCGACGCCAAATTAAATGCTATTGTCTACAACGTTCCGGACAATGAGGCACTAAAAAGGGTACAGCGCATCTTACTCAGTGAGGCGAAAATGCCAAACTCCAAGACTAAATGCTACAGGCTGAAGAAGAGTCAGCATGAAAAGTGTTGTCCTATTCGTTTTCAGTTCGAAACACCGACAGAGGCCAGAAAATTCATCCACTCCCAACACACCCTATCGCAAGCCAGAAATTACAAACTAATAAAGGTTGCGGTGGACAAGACATTCATAGAAAGGCGCGTATATAATTATAATAATAATAATTTTATATTTTCATATAAACATAAATTTATCTCACTAAGTCTAATTGTGGAATAAACAATAGGACATTGCAAGCAGCGATTATACCCAACCCTTTGAGAGATGCCGTAGAATTCACCGCACCACCCCTCTCAAACCACACAGAATTATCCTCTCAGAGAGCGACACCAACCGAAAGGCCACTAAATTGTAATCAAATAACCAATAAAACTATACCACCTATCACCGTAGATATAGACATGTCACCAAATAATCCCGGAAAAAAGTTAAAATCCCCTGAAAGTCGACCCTGTCCTCTCCTAGCAATAAGTCCATTGGTAAAAAAAGGAGAATATGACCCCGAATCATGCCAACAACAACAATGCCAGTATAAGTAAGCCCACATTCCCCACGGTCAATGGTATTGGCACCCACAACGTGCGAAATCCCACACTGACAGCCAACGCCACAACAATGCCACCCTCAATAGCACAAGTGGCAGTAGTCAGAACTTGACCACCAACAACTCAGGGTATCCACAGTATGGCTCACAAATAAATTTTGATCGGATATCTGGTACAAGTCTGCTGGGAACTAACCAACAAAGCAGCACACACGAAACCCATACAAGGACACAACTAGTACCTAACAATAGGTAGAATAATAAACCATGGTCTTCACAAGGTCCCAATCATTTTTTATCACCTGCGTCCCTATCAGCGTTGAAAAAACAGCTGGTAGGGATGTTAACACTCCTAAACCGCTAGTGCTGGCTTCCTCTTTTGCATGAATATAGGAACAGTCTAGTTCACGTGCATCCATTAAGCACACCTGATACATGCACAAGTTTAAGTCAAATAAAGATCCTTATCCACGTTTCCAGCTTAACTAAAAATAAAAATGCCTTAGCCAATAGCAAATCCAGTACACCAACGCGTAATTCTTCACCGAAAACAGCACATACCAACTCGATAGACAGATGAGCATGATGTTGAAACTCCTCTTAACATAGGGTCGTCATGTCAAACAGTACTACTGGGTGCTGAACCACACTCGGGGCTGATTAACGAACTTAAATACTTCAAATGCTATTTCAAATCTCATCTTTACCTGATCCTGATAAATGCTAGATCTGTTCTAAATAAACTACCGATGCTCAGAGCCCTCACAGTAATATACAAACCCCCTATAATTGTCATCACTGAATCC
Organism: Trichobilharzia szidati; assembly: GCA_944472155.2. Taxonomy (NCBI): domain Eukaryota; kingdom Metazoa; phylum Platyhelminthes; class Trematoda; order Strigeidida; family Schistosomatidae; genus Trichobilharzia; species Trichobilharzia szidati. The sequence goes on from OX235271.1 coordinate 190,375,011, forward strand.
TGGTGTAATTCTAACATACTAGATGAAGAGATAAACTCAGATAACTACACACACTTTCGGTGTGACAGGGAAGGTGGTAAGGGAGGGGGTTGTCTCATGTTCTTTCTGAATGCACTTACTGTATCACGGCTAGAAAGTAGTACACTTAACATGCCTAAGACTTTATGGGTTAACTTAAAATTAAATAACGCAATAGTATTAATTGGATGCACCTACAGAGCACTTGGTACCCTTAGTAATTACGAGACCCAACTTATTAATACTCTGGAACAATTATCCACCCTACACTACGATCATAAGATCCTATGTGGAGACTTTAACTTACCAGAAATCAACTGGGAACTACCCACAGGCCCAGCGAAATTTGATAAGTTCTCAGGCACACTGGATATTCTTGGCTGGAAACAGACTGTCACAACCCCTACAAGAGGTAATAACGTACTAGACTTAATCTTCTGCCACAATATAAGTCCCCTTTCTACCCTAGTAGGTTCTGAGTTTTCAGGGAGTGACCACAAAACAGTGCTGTGTGCACTGCCACTTCCGTCAAGTAGCAATGCAGCCCATACCCCTACTTCACAACAAATAACTTACAGGAACTACAGTAAGGCAGACTGGACTCTAGTAAAATCATTGCTAAGATCCTCAGAATGGAGTGAGTACTTCTATACTGATAGCCTCTCGAAAGCTCTAGACATTTTTTACTATAACTCCAACACATGCTTAGATGCTGTCATCCCACTTCAAACACTAAAGTTTTCCCCACATAGAAAGTCATTCATAAAGCCAAAGGATCGTAGGAAACTGAAAAGACTGTCAACAAGTTACTTCAGACGACACGACTTTAGTACACTAGGGTCAATACTTAGTACTCTTAGCTCCATCTCGCAAGCTCATAACTTGCGTATGAGAAATGAAGAATGCACCGCACTAGCCAGCACCACCAGAGTAGGTGCTCTCACAGCAATCTTAAAGAAACAAATGAATCGCCAAAGCCATAAAATTTCTCTATTTATAAACAAGGGTAAACTATACAGCAACCATGCAGACGTGTGTGAACTGTTTAACGAGGCGTTTGCAAGTCCACTTCTCGGTTTACAACCTACAATAGGACATCCTTCTTCTTCAACGCTGAAACAAATCAGTACAGTTCATTTCAATTATTCTAATATTAACCAAGCCATTAATACTCTTAAAAGCTCTAGTAGCGCTGGTTTTGACGGTATACCATCGTACCTTTATAAACACGGTGGTTCTGACATTTCCGTTTTATTACTCAAGATCTTTACAATGTCACTAGAAAGCCAAACCTATCCGGATAAATGGAAACTATATTTATGGTACCCAAACACAAATCCGGATCAAAAACTGAAGTCAACAACTATAGGCCAATCAATATTACACCCATAGTATCTAGAATCATTGAAAGAGTAATTAAAGATGATATTCTCAAACATATGCTCAGCTGCAATATTCTAAGTCCAAACCAACATGGATTCCTAAAATCCAGATCATGCATGACCTGTCACCTTGACTTCTTTAACTATATAACTAGCGGCCGAGACAAACAACAACTAGTACTAGTCATCTACTTCGACATATCCAAAGCCTTTGACCGCGTTGACCGTTTGCTTCTAATAAATAAGCTGAACTCCTTAGAAATACGTAACCCATTATTGGGATGGATTGAATCATTCCTTAACAATAGGTCCCAAGTAGTTAGACTGGGATCTGGAAATTCTAAGCTCAGTCCAGTCACTTCTGGAGTAGTTCAAGGTAGCGTTTTAGGCCCCCTTCTATTCACTCTATATGTCAACGACATATGCAGCTGTTTCTCACTTGGTAAACCATTCATCCTTGCAGATGATCTTAAAGTAGCTTACACATTCCACTGTGATGACTTAGGATACTTTCAGAATGCTGTTCAAAAAGAACTAGATCGAGTAACTGCATGGTCCTCCACATGGAACCTAAAATTCAACCTTAAAAATGTGGTTGGATCTGTTTCGGTGCACCCTCAATAAATATCAAACTGGTACTTGAATCTGCTGAATTGCCTAAACTCCAAAGTGTTGCTGAACTAGGACTCAGGTACTCTAGTGACTTGACATTTTCTGAGCAAGTGGCGACACAGACGCGTAAATCGAGGATGCTCTTAGGATGCATACTCAGGAATTTCCACAACCACGAGGCGAAACTATTATTATATAAAACTTGTGTCAGACCACTACTTGAATATTGTCCACTTATTCTCAGAAGCACTCGCGTAAGTGACAAACTTAAAATAGAAAGTGTCCAACGATACTTCACGTCTAAACTACTAGGATTTGACTGCGAAAAGGACTACACATCAAGGTGTATAACTCTAGGTATCGACCCACTCTGGCTGAGACGACTCAGCATTAACCTAACATTCTTCTTTAAAATCTTGCATAAAATATCATTCTCGGACAGTAAGGAGACACAGTTCTCACCGGAAGGCTCTTACAACCTTCGTAACCAAAAGTGTACAGTATCTAGGAAAAACTGTAAAACAGCACTCCGTGCAAACTTCTTCATAGTCATGTACTCTAAGATCTGGAACAGTTTATCCCTTGAAATAAGGACCTGTCACTCTACTATAACCTTCAAACGCTTGCTATATAAACTGTTTCATCCCAATGACTATGCCAATCAGACCGCATGAGCTATTAGAACACTATAACGCCTAGACTCATTACTAAATATTATGACACTAAATAAACTCTAAGACTTCGCAAAATTACATGAAAAACAACTAGATTATGGGTAGTGTTTACTATACTACGATATACATTTATAAACATTTATATATACATAAAAACATCAATGTTCTTTTCATGTTCACATGCTTTCTCTTTCTGATATACTGTTGCTGAGCGTACTTTCCATTTACCTCCTGGTCGAGGTCGAACAACCCAACATTTAAACTGAAATGACCATTCAAGTAAATTCAAACTCAAATTCCATGAACGATCCGATGCTACCATTTGAAGACGCTGGCCAACATTCTGTACAAGGAGTATTCTTGATCTGAAATAAAGAAGCAACTGGTTTTCAAACAGTTTTCAATGTATTACTCAACTTACGTGTACAGTCTGCCATGCTGACACAAACGGCGCCAATGGATAGTTCTAGAATCGACCTCGGCCCCATTCCATGAAGTAAAACAGTCTAACATGACCTTATCTAGTTTTCGTATCCATGATCAAATTTCTTTCCTATTATAAAACTACGATTAGACTGCTGAAAAAATGGAATAAATACATCACTGACCTCAAAATAAAACATCAATAAACTTTAACTCAAGGATGCTGTTCACAACAAAGTTATATAGGAGAATTGACTTCAAGCTTTATTTTTCCCAGATATTTGTATTACATTCATCTGATATCTGGGTTTTTTGTTAATGCGAAGACAATATTTCTATATCTCTTTATGTGTTACACAGACAGACTATTTTGCAGACTGTTCCGACTGACTGTAATGTCAGAAAGAACAAACAAACTGTAAATTCGCCATACATCGAAATATGTGTAATTTATGTAATAACTTATCCATGCCTGTACAATTGGTATGTTCCTGCATAAACAGGAATAAATAAATATATATAATATTCTGGTTGACAGGCACATGGACTCATGTGAGAAATGGGCTCAATTAATTTTCTCTGACATGACTTAGAAATACGTCCCAGTTATAATGAGGAGTATCAGTCGCTAAGTTATACTGGTATCTGTACATGTATTCACCAAGGTGAGAAGTTATTTTTAATCGTTCATCTCTCTTATCCTGTTGTGTAGTCCTCCCCAAAGCCCTCGGTTGAATTACTATGGTTTCCACTAAGAGGATAGACGGCTACTTACCAGGAAAATGTGAATAATAAAACAAATTAAAACAAATGACATCAACTCTAAATCTATCCCTGGGTGTAAGCAAACCTTAATCCTGACCCTGTACTACCCAAACCTTAATCCTAATCGCAATCATATATCAGTTATGACAATTATAGGTGCCGTTAGCCAACGACTGGAATGCGTTCAAGGTTACTGTAGCGTCCGTATTCCTGGGACGCTATTGTTGAACTTCGCCGTGAAAACTAGTTTGCAAGTTTCAATACACAGTAATTCTGTTTGAGTAGGAACAAATAGAGATTTAGTATTTTTAACAGATGACGAACATGAGGCGTCCACAGATTAATCATTCAAGTAACGGTCATCTGAAACTCGACGAAGAATTCCTAATAAGGAGGTATCAGGGTGGCACTTAGACCTTCAAACCAACGCAGGGATAAACTATGTAGTCCAGATGACCTTGAGCTGGCCGTGGTTTCAACTGAAAAGTTCACTGAATTTGTCGGGAAATAGGATTTCAGCTGGATGAATGGCCCAGAGAAAAATTCGGCGACTTTAAAGCATTAGCAAATACATGATAGTACAAGAGGATGGGGCTGAGTTAATATTCTAAAGAGTAATGCAGGCAGTTATGGGCAGACATTGATCACCGGGTCTGTAATAATCGGCTCTACATTTAAAGATCGATGAGGATGATGAATGGCAACACCAATAAAATCGAAGTATAGGAACTAGTATAACTATATAAACAAAGCCTGAAGGTTAGTGACGTACTGGCTCTGCTATCGACATGATGCCGTGGAAAGTTCACAAAGGCCACATGAGTTCCTTCATGTGGTTGTAGGAGATAAATTGTGCTCGAAGCATCATTGATAAGCATAACTGTGGCGCTCTGTCTTTCATCAAATAAAATTATTCCCTGATTGCATTATCTACCACCACAACGCCCAAATTTTGTTTCTAAATTTTGCGAATAATGCCAATGCCTTCAAACTGTTGTTTTTAAGGAAGGGGATCTTTAATTTGATTCTCATTAGGTTCTGGGCTCCATTCGTGTTACACACTGTACTTACATTCCTAATTGGTGGGCCCTACGATTCCCGATAAACTCCCATCTCCTGCTCACAAGGTCTCCCCCAAGTCCTCTTCCAAGTTCGCAGTTTCCAATTCGGGTCCTACTCAAACGCCTGGCTTTTGAAGTCACTCAGTAATCGTCTCCTAAGTGTGTGTCTGATCTATCTTCATTTCCTTTGGCACATGTGTCGGACAGTAAGCCATTGAAGCAAGCTGTTAGTGAAAGTTTCCATTAACCATGCAAAGACACTAACTTGATAATCATGTTGAAACCTCGATTGTTGTTCTTCATGGCATGTGCAGAAGACTTCCAGAGTGACTTTAGAATCGTGAAGGTTAGCCTTGTGTTTGCGATCCTGCCTTTGACAACTTCAACTGTACGGCCTTTAGCTGAAACGATACTACCTAGTCAAAAGGGAGAGGTGACCTAAACTAAGTTCTACCTATCGACAGCAAACAGTACGACTTTATTAACTATTTTATTTACTGGCATCTATACCTTATATTTTCTGAACAGATAGAGAATTCCTTGAAACCAATAGTGTACAGATGCAAACTTTCATAAATTCTAAAATTGATGTTTTCTGTCCTGAAGTATCATTTGAAAAGGTTTTCTTCTGCTAGTCAATCACATAGTATGTGGTATCTGTCACTTTTGCAGCTGTTTGATTGCACCAATATTTGCATCTGTGTTCAGTTGTCCCACGTAAACAACCTACGGCGCGCTGCATTTGAAACTGAGCTTAACACGTTTCACATTTTTAATAGACTTGTGAGTTTGGATTCTAAGTAAGTTATAGGTGCCTTTCTTGGGTGTTAAAATAATTTATAATGTTTTATTACAATTATTTGAATCCTGCTTCTATTTTTTGAATGCTAAATCCCGAACGCAATCGAGTATATGCACCTGAGGTGTTTAATAATAATAGTAATGATTTGCTTTATTCCAAAACAGTACATGTGATACAGAATGGAATTCTCAGCATTTTTACTACAGTATTGCATCCAGTTAGTACATCATCAATAAATAGAATTCTACACAGATTAAGGAAATCTCAGTTCATTATGACAACAACAGATTGGCATGTCGGTAGCAAAGGTAAAGCTGAACAGTGTTAGGTGTTAAAAAAGTAGGAGTTGTCATATTTACTGGCGTAAGCGAGAGAAAGAAACAAGGCAGCACATAACGGAAAAAAAGAGAGAAAAGGAAAAGAAAGAAAATGTTGTGCCTATAAATGATATGAGCTGGAAAGACGAGGTCCAGTTTTACTACTGACTATTTAATGAATTATAGGTGTCACGCCTAATGCTTTCTTTATAACACTGGTTTTTCGGATTATTCACGAATCCATATCAAGCAGTTGGAAAATCGTTGGTTCGACCGTGCAGTAAGCATCACATACACTATTTTGGTTTCACGACGGAAGACAAATAAGTGAGACAGGGAGTTAAATAAATAATGTGCGTCGGTGGCACAGTGGTTAGGACTCTCGCCGACCATGCACATGGTCCGGGGTTCGATCCCCTGCCGACGCACACTCAGTATCCATGGTCGGCCTGTAAATTTGGGCTACCGATATCCATGCTGAAAATTCCATACTTGTACTGAAAATACGGTGTGGAATCAAGCTGTAATCAAAATAAAAAAATAAAATCAATAAAAATGTCAGTAAAAATTTTGAGCACTGTGGATTAGGCCAAGTAAATTATAATTATATTTCAATAGTTCACAAAATGATAAGTTTTTTGTTTTTGATAATATTTCGAGAAAAGTTACTGCTTGTGATCACTTACTGTTGAAATTGTTTTGTTTTTAATTCTCACTTGTTGATTTGTACTCATATAAATATATATTCTGTGTACCCAGAATTATATTCCAGGTTGTTGACATCGAGGCAAGATTCCCAGCTGAGACTTTGTCCGCATATTAAGTCGCCGTTTTTTTTGGTGAGGACTTAGCTAAAGTAGGACTAGATGGGTTTGTCATAAGCATCAGTATTTAAAACATGCAACTGACCTTGTTGATATTTTTAGTTGGGATAAACCTATTTAGATAATTTATAAAGTAAAAAATATCTCTGAAGTCAAAGTATCATAGCGGAAGTCAAGGTCTGTCAAAAACTGACCTTCAAGGACCGGTTAGATATAGCGTAAGGTCATTCCAAATCAACTGAAAATATCAACGTCTAACTGAAGTTGATATTTTTTAAAAAGCTCCACGTCTGCAGTAGACCGGTTACAGCATCAGCATACATGAAAAATTTCTTATTGAGTATTTATAAATTATATTTGGTAACTCTCTATTAACAGACTACCTATCAAAAATCAACTATTTTGTGTCAGATGCTTCTGCATAGCAGTCATACTCACTGAAGCTGAAAAATATTAGAGAAACTTAATCCTTTAGACCTTGTTTTCCTTGTACTCCTGGAGTATGACAGAACTAAAACGAGTACTGCAAATTGAATCGGATGATTTTTGGGAAACACACCAGTTGATTAGTAAGTAGACTTGCACATCACTTAATATTTTAGCAAATATGGGTGTGGATATTTACTCCTAAGTAGTGAATATATTTTCAGGCAGTAATGTTTTTTATGTGTCAAAGATAGTATGTGGTTTGGTTTTCATAGTATACATATTTAGAGTATAAATTTAAAGAACCTGGTGACAATTCCAGGTCAGTGAAAATATTTTACATGTATTCCCACATGAGGTAGACTTTTAATATCACCACAAGTCTTTATTTAGTTATACATCCTATTCTGTGTCTTCCTGTCATTCATTTCAGTTATTCTACTGTGTTCGCCTTTTCATGTTACTGTCAGACTAAGCGACTTCAAGTGATGTATTTCTCTGTAAGCTCCAAGGTTGTTGTATATTGATCCATCTACCCCATATATCACATACTAGATACATTACAAATTTCGTATGTGAGTCCTGCGATCCTTCTCTATTAAATGTAGGATAATGCTGCATAACTGGACTACATTATAGTTAGGGAGTGGGATGGCTGGTCGTGTTGACCAAGTCAATTATTTGGGGGAGTTGTATCAGACGTTATGGACGAAAACTCAGCATAGATACAGAAGGCTCGTGTGGTATTTGATAGCTAATGTCATCTTCAGCATAGATGTAATATCTAGCTGTCGATCTAGAGACGTGTGTGCTACACAACAGTTCATTCGGTACTTATTCAAGGCTGTGAGATATGACCATCGAAAGTGGCGGACTAACTGTGGTAAGTGGTGTAATATAATGAGTAATGTTGAAGTCAGTTGTATTGTTCTGTAAGGAGGGAAAATTAATCAAAGAGTTTGGGAAGCGGCATTGATTGAGATATCTGGGGCACGTATCATGCAAGCCAAGGGGTCGAGCTTGGCTTTTATGAAGTGTGGTTACTTCAACTGCGAATTTCTACTTTGGAGAATCAGTTCAGTTTGTAAAACGGTAATATTTTACTATCTTTTATGTATTCTGTTTAATCTTTCAATATTCGATAGCGAAATCGTGTTTGCTATTACACAAATGACGAGTATGTTTATATAAATAAACTATTTTTCTTCTACGTGAACTTATGTACCGCCTGTTCTCTTAGGGCTCGAATTTGTTTTTTTATTAAGTGACTTGGTTACTGTTGCTTCTAAAGGCTTTTAAAAAATTTATATTTGTTTAGCTAATCATTAAAAATGGCGACTATGGCTGAATTTATACAACAGTCTGAGATCAATGATGGAATACGTTTCTCATGGAATGCATGGCCTATTTCTCGACTAGAATCTGCCCAGTCTGTAGTACCTATTGGATGTTTATACACATTACTCAAAGAACGTTATGATTTTCCACCGATTAATTATGAACCAGTATTCTGTACTCGATGTCGTGGGATTCTTAATCCATATTGTCCGGTAAGTTTGCTTCTTTCTAGGGTGGTTAGAAATATCAGTGTAATAATTCACTAGGTTTCCTGGTATTACGCTTGTTTGCATACTGCACTTTTGAATAAAACTTGTTCTGTGTGCATCATCGTACAGATGGGCTCATATTTTGTGTTGAGACTTAGTTTTAGTGTTAATTTTTGTGTAAAGTAACTAACTCAAGATATGTTTTACTCCATTCAGTGATAATTACGGTTGAACCATGTGATACATGCTCCATATTTTGAAATTTATCTCACGATATTGGTGTGTTTGTTGTTAAATTTGAATATTTCTTTTATTGAAATTCAGTGTATGATTTAAGTTTCAAAAAACATAATTTTAGTTGTGTACTATTGCGTCGGTGATTCAGCGATTGAATGCTCGTCGACCATGCACCTGGTCCGGTATACGATTCCCGACCCGCACACACTTTTACCTCCCCTAGCCGCCTGTAAGCTTGACGAAGGGAGACGGTTGAGTGTAAGGTTAGCAATCTCCGCCTCTTAAAAAAACCACTGCTACTAAAACTTGAAGCCTTATGTTCCACTCGGAATGTAAAGAAATAAAATAAATAAAATAAAAATCTAAATATGGTCCGCATCTTAAAAATCTCAGCAGCAGGATGAGTTCATATATCTGGAAAACCCCTTTAGTTACTAGTATTATTCAGATAATCAACTTGGAATTCTCTGGACTTGATTGTTTACGTTTCAAAAACTCTTCATACAACCGACTAGTGTACAGTGAAGAAAAGAATAACAATTTCCGTTTTGTATTCGAATTACAAAAAGCAGGATATTCCAATGATACTTCACAAATTTCAAATAGATGGATTCAAAGTTTATTTCATTTTAATTGCTATTAATTGTGGAATAACTAAGTATCGTTTGAGTTGCCTTTATATGCAGTCAAAATGAAAACAATCTCTCCATAAATTTAAAGTTTAACTGCAGTCTTCTTGACAGCAGGTGTACGCCACTATCAGATGGTCTTTTTAACTGTCTCTGGAGATATTTAACTGAAAAACTAACATTTCTGTGCTGTTTCACCTCCGGTTTGGAATAATAAAAAGTGATGGTGGTTCGCATTTCACTGTTTGAAATATTTTTGTGCATAGTTCTTAAAGTATTAATCAAGACCTCAGAGGGTTCCTTTCGGTTATGTATTTTTTTTCCTTCACGTTCCCCAGTGGAACATAGGGCTTCAAGCTAGTAACCTGAAGTTTCTTTAGCAGTGTTTATTTTACAGGATGGAGTTGCTAGCCTCATGCCCAACCTTCCCTCTTTACCAGCATTATTTCTGGCTCAGCGAGGTAAAGGAGTGCGTCGGCCGGGGATCGAACCCCGGACCATGTGCATGGTCGGCGAGTGTCCTAACCGCTATACCACCGACGCACGGTTATGTATTATTCTTACTTATTTTATTCGTTTGCATTCCGAGTGGAACATATGTCTTCAGGCTTTTAGAACTCTGTCAGTAGCAGTAGCTTTATTCTTGCAGGGTTCGGTTGCTAGTCTCACGCCCAACATTCCCTCTTTACCGGGCTCACTATCATCTATGCTAGGGTTAGGAGTGCGTCGGCCCAGGATCGAAACCGGAAACTTATGCGTGGTTAGCGAGCATTCTACCGCTGCACTACCAACGCAGCCTATCCTGTCACATGCTCTGATGGTGTTCCCTTGACTTTCGTTGCCAGATCTGCCAAAGGCTTTAGGATAGTGCGTGACCTAATGGTTGTGTGCAAGGTTTGAGGAAGTTGGTATGCTATATGCATGCGCCTCGTCCTGATGTTTTTGTGGCCGAAGTGGTCTAGTGGATAACGCTTTCGTGTTTGAAACTATGGGTGCTTGGTTTGAGCCTCAGTGAGAAAAACATTACTGACTCACTGGGGAGTGCAGGTACATCCAGTGACGAGTCCCAAATAGGAAGAAATGCGCATCCCGGATTCCAACTCTGGTCACTATTCGAGTTATGTGGGGTTTATGAAGAAGGTACAAGTAAGCTGGGAAAGCAATATGATTTTACTTTGATATAATTTTAAACAGTAAATTGTGATCAAAACATTATTGAATGAATAATAGTGTCACTGTATGCTATGTCAAACAAAATTATGTAACACGGAATCAACACTCATCATATTTCCAAGTTCTCTCCTTTATGTGCAAGTTAGGACAAACAAGTTATTTTTTTCATCATGTTACTTAGACTTGTATGCGTCAGTGGTCCAGCGGTAGAACGTTCGCCAACCATGTATATGGTCTAGGGTTCGACTGCCAGCCTATGCACTCGTAAACCTCTCTAAGCCGGTAGTAAGCCTGTTGAAGAGGGAGGGCTGGGCGTGAGGCCAACATCCCCACCCCCGTAAGAACAAAACTAATTATACTGGAACTTTGAAGCTCTTTCTTCCACTCGGAACTCAAAGGGATTCATGTATAATATAGTAATACTTCATTTTAATTTTGGATTGCTTCAACTGTCATTAATTTCATTCCCTGATTTAATTAATTAATTAATTTTATTAACCTTAAGTTTGATATCAGGAGTCGGACATGGACGTGTTGCCTATGCACAATGCGTAATAACTTCCCACCTCAGTATGCTGGAATGACTGAACAGAAGTTACCTGCGGAATTGATGGCTCAGTTTACCACACTAGAATATACCATCCCGGTAAGTTACATATAATTCACTGGCTTATTTATTGATGCATGTAGTGGTGTCAAAACATTTGGTAAAAGATGAATATGTGTTTAATAAATCCCATGACGTAAAGGCAGCATTTACTACTCTTTTCTCATGAATTTCCTTTATATATATATAATCTTTACATTGGTCTTTAGAAAATATTTGACTGAAATTCAGTTACACAGGCTTTATAAGAAATTTGATCCGACGATTGTTGTAAATCAATAAGCATAAATATATAATAAAGAAGGATTAAAATACCCGTTTAACATTCACTTGCTTTTCTCTTTTATAGATGAATTTCTTAATCGCTTGAATTGATTAGTTTAAAAGAATATAAGAATGGTTATTCAAAAAACCCGTTGTATTTCTATGTAGTTAAGAACTAGTCACAGGTATTGTGTTAGGGCTAATAATGTAACTTGGCTTCTCAAACCTCAATAGGTGGAGGTTAGGCGTTGACTGTTAGTTAGGTAAAGAAGGAGAGTCGATCTATGACGTTATAAAGGTACATCGGTTGAGATGGTTAGGATATGTGTTACGCATGCATCTCCCTGGCTGTCGATCGTCTTCGTCGACTTACAGTCAATGTTAGCTGACATAGGATCGATGAGGTTGGACAAGAGTTCGTGTGGGTGGTCAAACGGGAACATGGCTTCATCTGTCAATGAAATCCATATACAGTTAGTTTAAACAAGCTAGCCAACCAGCCACGTAGGGAGGTGTAGACTATTTGGGTGAATGACTGGTTGTTGTCTTCGGGATGGTGAGAACCAACGAAGGCTGACGACAATTGGTGATATGCCTCGAAGTCGTCGTTGTCAATGGATGAAGCAAATGCATTCACTCTTTGTGATGATTTGTCATATTGAATAAAACTATTGTTATTCCATATTATTACTACTATTATTTTTCCCTCACTGACACTGGTGTGTATTATCTGTCTTTTGAATCTGTGTTTACACTTTTCTGTGATTTTGTGTGGTACGTGGAGAGTGGCCAGGTGAACTAGTGCACATCAGTGCAAAGTAGTTCTGTGTTCAAACCAATCAGTCGATAGGTGGATGTGTTTTCTAATCCTTTTCGAGTGATTGAAGGTCAGACGCCTTACCCAATAAGCCACAACCTTTAGCCTACTTCGAAGTCTACTGACTTACTGTGTAACTAACTCGCTTTTGAACTTAAGTATGAATAGAGTAGTCAATTAAATGAGCATTCCCGTCTTCTTAAATGTAGTATTGATTACTTGTTTGTTATTGCTGTTGTTGTTTACTTTTGTAGAAAGTTCAACCAGTCCCGCCAATATTTGTTTTTGTCGTGGACACGTGTATTGAAGAACCTGAATTCACTCAATTGAAGGTAAGTAAATAATTTAGACAGTTTGTTACTTACTAATCTCATTTCACTAATTAATTAATTCATTAATGTATGCCAGTCTTTATTTTATTTTTTAGCAAAATTGATTTTCTCAGGCTAGGATATACTGAATACTTCGAATGTGTTGTATGTCCACTTCAGTGTTGATATTTTTAAGAATAATAGTCCTTAACCGTCTTAGGGTGCATTTTCCTATGTTACGGTGTTTGTCAAGTTGCCTGACACTGAAGTAATTAAGGTTCAAGAGATAACCTACTCTGTAAGTATATTCGGACTTGGCTTGCTGACCTTATATCAATTCGAGTCCGACAAGTACTGGGTAGCTTATATATATTATTGATTGAAATGAGTAGTTGGAAACCATTCATGTTAGATAGACAGTAGTGATTACTTTCCTTCACGTTCCCAGTGAAATATAGGGCTTCAAGCTAAAGGCTTGAAGTTTCTATAGCTTTGGTGTTTATTTTTACGGGATGGGGTTGCTAGCCTGCCTCATATCCAACCTTCCCTCTTCATCAGTCTTATTGTTGGCTTAGTGAGGCACGGCCTGAACACCATAGGACACCATGTGACCCATTTGAGGTCGACCTCTTCAGGGGTGTGTCTGGGAGAGATTGAGTTCAAATAGTCGAATCGATTCAAACTGCCCAATTGAATCACTTTATATTTTTTGTTCAACTATCGTTTCATTAAGAAACAACAGAAGAATCATGAGAAGTAATAATCACATAAAGGTCATGAAAGAGGGTAGTTATGTAAGCTTGATGATGAATGTATAACAAATGAAGTTACAGGATTCATCACGAGTTGATATCGGTTAGAGAACCATTGGGACAACCAGCTACAGGGAGTAATGAACAGTTGTTCCGTCCTAGTGCTTGTGACTCTTCAACAGTACGCACCCACCGACCGATGTTCAAACCCAGGACCTTCCCATTATTAGGCGATCTTGTAAGTCATTCAACCACTGGGACCCGACCCAATGGTCCATGAATTCCGACCACTGCCAATTCGTGATATATATACTTAGCGCAACTGCCAGGCAGTAGTGTCATGGCAAATGACAAATAAGTTTTCTAACTATACATTGCCGAATCAAAATAAGTGACTGCTTCTTTTCACTTCATCCGCTTTTCTTAATGTTCAAATTATTACAAGATGAGAAGCCATTCAATGGGAATGAATATCATCTAAGTATTTTGTTGTTCTTATAATGTCTGTCTTTCTTTCCTATTTATTGAAGAATCTAAGCGTTTTTATATTGTCTTCTATGCTGTTAACTGTTTGACTGTGTATAACATGGATGTTGGAAATATTATTGATTTGTGTTAAAATTCATTTAGGGGATGATAATCCAGTGTTATGCAATAGGACTACTTATTACTACTTCCTTATTGCTTACAGCAGTTTTTTATTGTTGGTAAAATTACAGCTTTCCTTCATGATAAAAATCCCTAACCGAACATTTTAGTAAAAATAAGACAAATAGTTCCACAAAAAGGGGCTTTTGTCGGCGGATTCATTTTCCTCTCTAACTAGCTGTACAATCGCATTTATATACAATAATATTTCATAAAGGAGGGCGACGGGTAGTAACCAAAAGTGATGAGTAGTCATAAGCATAGTTGTTAAATTAATCAATGCATAGGAGTTGAATAGGTGAATCAGTTACGAAACAGGATGAATAATGTAATGAGTGAGTTGTAATCAGGATGCATATAGAGACGAAGAAAAATGTGGAATTATGTAAGAGCGCTAGAGAAATACAAGAGTTATAAGGAGTTATAAAGATAAGCAAACAAAAATCAGGTTAGTAGAAAAGAAAAAGGTTGTTGCCATGATAGTAGAAGTGGTTGAATCATTTTCTTTTGTATTCAGAGCTCCGGTTTCTTTATCTGAATTACTAAAACGTCAGCAGTGCAAAGAAGGCGAAAGCGTATTGCCTTTGGTAAGTTATCCTTGACTTTGTAGATTACTTTGTTGTAGACGTTTGTTGAGATGGAATGACCAGTGTTGTTGACAAGATGTTCGATTATCGCACTCCTTATAGAGCTCCTGCTACCTTTCTGCACCTGTGGGGTGGGATAATGTTCTTGAACCCTTCTGGACAGGATAGGCCTCGAACGACCAAGTATACCTGGCTGCACAACAACAGATGAACTGATATATACACATGGAAGTAATCAGATGCGAGATTTTATCCTATGGGCTTCTGCAGACTAATGGACGCCTGGAGAACACTACTGTCAGCGTTCTTCTTAAAAAAAAACCGAAATTTTCCTCTTAAGGGTTTCATTGAGTAGGTCGAAGTTCATGTGAAGTTTCTTTTTTTGACACGCATGACGTCTCTTGTCTTTGGAATTTCGGCTTGATGTTCTTGCCAATAAATCATGGTGGATATCCGTTTTGAATGAAGATTTCTTTGAAAAAGTGTAATTCCTTCTCCAGAGAATCAGGTCTGCACACATATATGTATATATGTAAACATTGTTTTGATGTTAGGCGTTAGAAACAGTTAATAAATAAGAAGGAAACCACAAATTTCTATTATGCACTTATTGGCTATCATCATCAGTAGTGTGTAGGTGTAACCTTTAAGGAAATTAACATCGGATCGATATAATTCGAACCTGTGACAATCAATAACAAGTTCAGAGACTTTGGTATTCTCAGTTATTATGATCGTATGTGACTGTATGCTAAACCAATCTGTGCTCAATAATGACTAATGTGTTTCTTCAGTCCCTTGTGTATTGATTGAGCAGATATGTAGCTCATTAGCTTAAGCCCTCGATTTCCAACCAGTGGGTTTAGGTTTCAGATTTCACTCCACTAACTTTCAGCTTGTGCAACTGGCTAAGGTCATCAGTGTCCGGTACGGAGTACATTGGAAGAACAGAAAGAAGGGTTTTTATCCAGTTTTTCAAGCATATCCCACGAAACTTATGTTTGAAGGGAAGCAGATAATCTCAAAGTGCACTTACAAGACACACCATCTAGATTCAGGGGTCATTTCATCACGATTTCTAAATCCTTCAAAATATTAAACATACAAAGGACAGGAGATTTACTGCAACTTGCTGAAGCAGTTGCAATCAAGCGTTTCAAACCAAACTTTTGCATACGGAAAGAGACTGTAGGCAGTCTTTCATTCCCTTGATAACTATCTGTATTTCGATTACAGTGATTAGTCAATCACATTAGTGATTTCAGCTCGCTGAGTAAGTTTGCACTCTTATGAAATATAACGTTCTTGTGTTGCTCTGTAAACTTACAGGCTAATACTGTTTATGAAGTTTTTCTGTTTTCAGTCTTCTCCTCCCCTCCCTCTCTTTTGCTCTTTTGAGAGCATATAAATTGATGGTAACTTAAACTAAAGCAAACTGAAATATGTTGCTGACATTTTTTATATCCATTGTAATTTCAGGTAGTCTACAGCAGCTGATGAGTAGCTGTCAAATAGAATGATGATATCATTACATACTACAAATCTGGCCTTTCTTTATTTCTTTCTTCCTTCATTGCAATTTATTCAGGGAACCAAGCTTATGAAACTAACTTACTTACTTACTTTTACTTTACTTCGGCTATCTCCTGCGGAAGGATGAGCCGGCTTCATGAACATCTCGAATCATCGCTGCCCAGGCGCGGCGATCTGTTGCAAGGTTTTGCGACAAGGTAAGAGAGTTCATGAAGTTTCATGGGAATTTGGTACGAGTGATGTCCCCAGAATCGCTCGGCCTTTTGTTTGAGAGTGCAACTCTAGCCTTTACACAACCAAGTGTGACCTACAAGGCAGTAGGAGTGGAGTAGGGAGTCCACTATCCATTGGCAGCCGGTGACCGGAGTTCGGTTCATACGCCTTTTTGAATGGGGCCAGACATCCAGGACATCCAACAAGCCCTTTGTCCATACGTCTGCCGGTGAGCTCCAGTGAGATTCATACGCCAGTCGTTGGAGGTTTGGAATCAGGGTTTAGCCATCTCCCCTAGACTGTCATCCAATGGACAGTCAACCCGGTGAAGAGCGCCGGGCATCCGCTTTCGCCCTCTCACTTTGGTGAAAAACACCTCCGCCACGTGAAGGCAGTGAGTAGGACTTCCTCAGGAGAGGCTATGTAAGACGCCTGGTCATATGGGAGCATTTCAAGAGGTGTGCGGAAGGGTGGCCAACCCGCAGCGCAAGGCACCCACCCCCGACCATCCTGAGGCTTTGGAGGCTGTTGTATTATTATTATTATTGAAATCTTTCAATGAAGTATTTACATTGTTTGATTTTGTTTATTTCCATTTTTTATCAGGAGTCCATCCAGCTGTCATTGAGTTTTCTACCGCCTCAAGCATTAGTCGGTTTAATCACTTTTGGGAAAATGGTACATGTTCATGAATTAGAAGCAGGACCAATAGCTAAATCATGGGTATTTAAAGGAACAAAAGACTACACAGGAAATCAAATTCAAGTAAGATAAAACATAAAACAAATCGTATTTAGAAATTTTCTTTTGAATATATATTCATATTTAGTTTACATGCCGTGTTATTGTTGTTTACTTTATGGATCTATCACGCCATCTCTGATGTAGACGTGATATGCTACCAGCTATCGATCAAAAGACGTGTGTATTGCGCAGCAGCACTTCTCTCCATCCTCGGTTTATGGCTGGCTGCCAGCGAGACATGGCCAATGAAAGTGGAAGACATGAAAGGGCCTGGCTAGCTAGTTAGCTGTCTTTGATCATAGATGTGTGAACAGGGTGACTAATATTGAGGTTAGGCGTCGAGTTTTGTCTGAAGCGATATTGGTTGAGATGGTTAGGACATGTGTTACGCATACATCCCCCTGGCCATCGATCGCCTTCATCGACCGACAGTCAATGTTAGCTGACATAGGATCGATGAATCTGAGAAAGACTTAGTGTGGATAGTCAAACGGAAGCATGTCTTCTTGAGTTAATAAAATCCATAACAGTTGAAACCATCCAGTCACGTAGGAAGGTGTAGACTACTAGTCTGGCTGGTTGTTGACATCGGGATAGTAAGAACCAATGAAGGTTGGAGATAATTGGTGATTTTACTCAAAATCATTGTTCACAGTGATGGCTGGCTCATGCGCATTCACTCATTGTGATGATTTGTCATATCTAGTAGATTTCTATTGTTCTTGCATATTACTACTATTCTGTGTCCCTGACTGACACTTGTGTTTATAATCTTTCTTTTGAATCTGTGTTTACACTTTTCTGTGGTTTTGTGTGGTACCTGGAGAGAGAGAGAGAGTGGCCAGATGAACTGGTGCACATGAGTACAAAGTAGTTCTATGTTGAAACCAGTCTGTCAGTTAGTTTGAAATAGACTTCGGCATTTCGTCAAATTGACTTGCATCTTTGTAATGCCTAACCGAAAAATTGTTTAATGGTCTATATTGGATGTTGGCTATCGTCTAATGCTTGTACGTGAATATCACTAATACAACCGATTAGAGTTGTGTCGGATAGTCAAATTGTACTGGTTCACTGTATTGGTCCAGGTAATCTTTTATTTCCTGTTGAGTAGTCTTGGATTGGACGAAAACACTCGGTTTGTACTAACCTGTCAGAGACACTCTTGTGGCCCAATGGCCTAATGGAAAGTAATTTGGTGTTCAGTGAAAGGATGGGTGTTGGGTTCAAAGTTCAGTGGAAATATCATTACTCACTTGGTGGGGATTTGGATACACCCACCTAACGAGTTCCAAATGGTGCGGGACGCGCATTATCAACTCATCATCAGCAAAATAACGTAGCGATTTATACTAGTCTGTCAGAATTTAGTTACCTGCATCATATTTCGCATGTACCATGGTGTAATTCATACATGGATTGTGTGTATGAGTTAGTGATTCCATTTAGACGTTTAGATAGATGGTAGCAATGCGGGATTCAGAATGGGGGGATGCATTGGCAGGTAGTCCATTGCTTAAATCAACAATAATAATTATTTTGCTTTATTCCAAAACAGTACTTGTGATACAGAATGGAGTTCTCAGCATTTTACTACAGTATTGCATCCAGTTAGTGCATTATCAATAAATAGAATTCTACAAAGATTAAGGAAATCTCAGTTCATTATGACAACAACATATCGGCATGTCGGTAGCAAAGCCAAAGTTGAAGAGTGTTTGGAGGTGTTAGAAAAGTAGGTGCTATCATATTTACTGGCGTAAGCGGGAGAAAGAAACAAAGCAGCACATAACGGAAAAAAAGAGAAAAAAGAGAGAGAAAAGGAAAAAAAACTAAATGTTGTACCTATAAATGATATGAGTTGGAAAGACGAGGTCCAGTTGTACTACTGACTACTTAATGAATTATAGGTGTCACTCCTAATGCTTTCTTTATCGCACAGAACACGAGCTAAGTAGGGTATGGTTGAGTTTTTGTACTTGCTGGTGCGAGCATATAGTTTTCTAAATAGGCTTCTGGTTTTACCTGATGAGATGCAAGGGGAGAGTTGTGAGTGAAGAGGGTGGTGTGAGTTAGATGAAATGGATTTGGCCCATGTTTCACATGAGTCCATGTGCCTGTCAACCAGAATATTAACAAGCTGGTTAAGTGGCACATTGCTTACCCTGCTGACAACCTTTAACATCCTGTGTAATATGTTATAGTCTTTCTTCAGTAGCCCGGGAGAAACTAAGAGGGACCAATAATAATAGGCAAAATGCGGTAGTTAACGAGTTGTAGGAGTAAGGGTTGGGTCATACCAGAATGTCTTGACTTCTTGATGTAGAAGGTGAGACGGAATATTTTCCTAGAAATCAAGATATGAGACGACCAGGAAAGATCAGCAGATAGAATGGCGCCTAGGTATTTAATTTCCGACTTGGCTTCTATTTCAGTGCCATCAATGTTGCACACCTCGTGAGAGCCAACCAGTTTGTTTAGGTCGAATTTATCCCTAGAGGTGAAGTTGACTGTTTGACATTTGGAGGGGCTTTAGGTTAGACCGTTTTCCATGGTTATTGAAACACTACTTTCTGAATGAGTATAGAAAACATGAAAATACTTGGGAGATAATATTCCTTTTTGTCACAGCAGAGTATTTAGAATCTCACTGACACGAAATTATTCGAAGTACGTAGGTGAATATTATTTAAATAGTTTTCATTCAGTTATCTAAAACAAATTCATTTCGGTATCTCATAGTTGAGAAGCTGTTTTAGAGTACTTTGAATGTACAGTCAGTCACGTTTTCAACCTGAGCACTATGCTAGGTGGTGGCTCGCCATCACGGTGCACACTTTGAATTGTTGTTAATAAATGGTTAGAGGCAATCGGCCACAGGAAGCCTTGCTTGACCTAAGCCTCATGCTTGTTGGCAATCGTCAGGATAGTGTGTAGCTGCAATCTTGAAGGAGCTCACGTCCTTCTTCAGATTCAAACCTGTGTCACCTATTACTTCAGTCAGAGATGTTACTACTGAGCTATTCGTGCTTGTGATTGACTTCCTGTAGGATTGTAATGAGTACACTTTGATTGGACACTAGTTAGTTAAAGGTGTCATGCGTTTAATCCTTTGTTTGGTGACGAGTGAACTGTGTCATTCAGTCAAAGGCGACGCATTGATTTAATCGTCTAAGTAGTTAACTTTAAGTCAGTGGAATGGGGGATTCGAACTCTGTCTTACTTCTCAAGATTTGAACAACCAATTAACATGAGAGATCATGAGATCAATTTTTATTTACTAGACTTATAGATACAAATGGGTTGGAGGGCTCTAAACTGTACTATCTGCATAGTAGAGATTACGGACACATATTCCTAGATTATGTAATGCTGAAGATAATGCCTAATATTTTGATTTCTGTCATTCTGAAGTACCCTATAGATAATTTGTCTAAATATTCATTTGTTGTCTACACAAGCTGTATAATGTCAAAATGTTTTCCTCACTTCTCTAGGTAATGCTTGGCGTTGGTCGTAGTTCTTTTGGTAATGTTGGTCAACCGGCTACATTCAATGCTCGTCCTAGTCCAGGTGTTAAAGGTGTCTACGGTGCTGAACAACAATTTCAACAGCAACCACCTCAAGCACAACCACAAATGGCTCAGTTACCATACAATAGGTAGGTTTATATTTTGTTTTCCCTTTCCCCCCAATATATATGCATCTCTATTCATCAAATAGAACTTTTCCTACTTCCTCCAAGGTGATGAGATCGGTTACAGAATTACTAGACGTCTGTTTCGTCCTAGCTCGAGACTCTTCATTCCACAGACGCCCAAGTAAAAATGTGCCAGAAGAAAATAAGCAACTGGCGTAGTGTTCAGTAACAATGCAAAACTCATACCAGAATGTAGTTCACTGAAAATCACAGTCCCATTCAGCACTAGATTTGCTTGTCACTGACTGTATAAAGAAGTATTGAGTTGTTAACAACAAAAACAAGTAGAAAAGAAACAGAGTCATATTTTCTTCAAGTTACGTAACAGTTCACTCCGTCTTTTTAAATATTCAAACAAGGGTGATTGTGAACTTCTCAATGTCATGTAACTTGCTAAATTCTATTTCGTGTAAATTAAGCATATTTTAAACACTTTAATTCATCATGTATATATCTCTGGCTTTATGTTTAGTAAAATTATAAATAATATCATTAATAGCCATTTCTTGAAGACATATTGCACATGATCTTAGCTCAGAGAGCCGAGAAGCGATTCCACATATGATTTATGTTTATTATCACACAAACTCGAAGACTTACAGGCGAAAACTAACAAACTAGCTGAAGAAGCAGATGGTGAAGACAAGAATTCAGGTGAATGTACAGAAAATGGAGATGATAAAGATACTCGCGCACTAACACCAATCACCATCATTGGGATAAATTCGATATAGGTGAATTATTTCCTTCGTAACGACAGAAGACAAGGACAGGAAACAGATCGTTTATTGAGAAAATCAACAGATATTTATAGGTTTTTATGTACATTATTATTCATTATTGTTAGCAGAGAAGCAACGTCTTCTGATTGGTTGTTTTCCTTCTGAAGGTTATTCTGTCATCTTCGTTTGTGTTGCCGTTTCTTAGACAATCCGTTGATGTATCTGCGAATCGTATCCGCCCACGCTAAGTCAGCTGTGACTGGTTTTTGATTTCCTCAAGGTTAGGCTTTGTTCTTGTTTCTTCTTATGACCAAGATTTGGGACGTCAACATTGATGTAGATTGCTATCTACCAATTTTGGCTAGCAGACAGCTCTCAACACACCTTCACTTATTTAGGAGACATTGTTTCTACCACAGGTGACAGCACGAATGAAGATGTCAAAGCCAGTCGTGATCAGGAAGGCAAGGTATGCCTTCATCAATCTGAAATCAATTTGGAAACCTGCTGCACTCAGCATAAAGAAAAAAGGTTCGGATTTTCAACACCAACGCAAAGTCAGTTTTTCTATACACGTCAGAGTAACTTGGTCAGCGCGTCACGTTAAGCATTTGCAACGAGCCACGACAGACCTTTATCAACAGCTGGTATCTCTCCATACTGAAGATCAAATGCCAGTCAAAAAGAATTAGCAACAAGAAACTATGGAAACAAACTAGCCAAGAATCTATTGCTCAACAAATATGTAGGAGAAAATGGAGATGGATCGAGCATACATTGAGGAAGCCGTTGAATGACATCGCGCGCCAGGCTATCGTTCGAGTGGAATCTCATGGGAAGCGAGAAGTGGGTCGTCGGTACGGGGGTGACATGGAGGAAATGAGAGACTATGGGTAATCGTAGGGCCAGCTAAAGATGAGATCAGAAAATAGGAGAAGGTGGAGATGTGTTGTTGAACCCCCATGTTCCATTCAGAACCCAAAGGAACAATAGTAATAATATTTCTTAAGGAAGTTTTATTCGAGAAACGATCTAACCTGGAAAATCAGCAAAGCGTATCAAACTTCTAACCACCTGTGTTTATCCCAGTTAAGAAATCCTCATCTGATAGCATTTAATAAGACTCAGTCTTGAAACATCGCGTGTACTCCACTGCCTGTCAACTGCTTACAAATGCAGCGTGATTGTGGAGTAACACTTTCTTGTATGCAGGTTCGTGTCTTTTGCTACTCTAGCGTAAACTGTAATAATAGACAGGATGCAGGAAAGCATGAGCTCGAACTCTAAACCGAAACCCGAAATAGTTAAAAAGAAACCGGTTTTTATGTGTTTAGCCCACGAAGCGGAAGAAGTATCCACAAGAATCGAGAAAAGAAATGAAACAGTAAAATGAACATTTCTCGCCGCCAGACTCATTCCATCCTACAACACAGTATGCTCGTTAACCCAGCCAAAAGTAGTTGAGTATCCTGCATTTACCAATTCGCTTACATTTGTGGCAGAAAGGACGTATGAAGGACTCAAAGGGGAGCGTCTACTAGATTCGCCGAGCGTATACTTAAAAGTCGTCGTATGAAAGGCAGCAAAGTGTTCTCGAGTGCAATTGTCAGACACCTGACACCGAACATAGAGTGTAAATAAGTCAGGCTTTCAAAACAATCAATACACAAAGGAAACCATGATTACTTGGGATCGTCTAAGTCATTTCTATCAAAAGACTTTGACCCAACCTATGCATACAGAAAGATAGAAGAACTAATCTCTCGCCGCCCTGGTAACCGTAATTTTTCCTTCTGTTGCATAAAATTCCGTTTAATTTTGATTTTGGTTTCCACTTATTGAGTTAAACTCACTATTAAGTTTCCAAATCTGCTAAATTATTTTGTCTATCTTATAATTTTAAATTACTGTTCACTCCCACGCTCCTAAATTCCACATGATTATATATATATATGTGTATATATATAAATCTGTTCTTTTGTTCTGTCTTGTGTTTTGTCTCTAGTTCACCCTTGTCTCCAAGCGAAATCGGGACTCTACCCGATTTGTCTAATTTTTACATGAATGGTTACCTTTTATAACTGAATAATTCATCTACTAACATCATTTTTGGAATTATATTGCTTATACTTCCTATCTATGACTCAAAGTCGTCGTATGTTCTTACACCATGTTGTAACTTATACTTTGATTTTGTTCAGGATGTACGCAGTTGATGGAGGATCCACGATATGAAACGAGCTCGTGTTATCCTGCAAATATTTTTATTCTTTCTTTATTCAAACTCTGTTATTAAGCGTTGACAACTAAGTCTTGCGTAGGTCTTGTACTGATCTTTCCATATTCTGCTAATTTGGATTCCTTCCTTTCTAATTTGTGTATATTTATATTCAAGTATTGGTTTTCAGGGATTTGATTCGATTGATTACATGACTTGGTTAGAGTACCTCTAGAAAACCTGGGAGTACTTGACATATGTTTCATCTTAGTGCTTGAGACTCTAAAGCAGTACTTACCTACCAACGGGGTTGGAACCCGGGACCTCCTGGTTACGAGGCAAGCTCGTAGACCATTAAGCCCATGGGACTTGACCCAATGGTCCATGAATTCCAACTTCTGCCTAATGTTCTACGAGCTCGCTTCGTAACCGGAAGACGCTGGGTTCGAATGTCGACCAGTGGGGTGCGGGCCTCTGAAGAGTCCCAGGCGCTGGGACGAAACATTTGTCCAGTACTCTTAGGTTTTCCAATGGCACTTTAACCAATGTTAGCTCATGATGAAATCAAGTAACTTCTGTTTATCATATTGCTTGTATTTCTTATTTCGATGTATCTTTTCAGATTTATTCAACCTATGGAAAGATGTGATGCTGTGTTAACTGATCTACTGACTGAACTACAACCTGATCCATGGCCTGTACCACAAGGTAAACGTCCACTTCGTTCAGTTGGTACTGCATTAAGTATTGTCATTGGTCTACTAGAAGCCACCTATCCAAATACAGGAGCTAGAGTTATGCTATTTCTTGGTGGTCCATGTACTCAAGGTCCAGGTATGGTTGTAGATGATGATTTGAAGAATATTATACGCTCTCATCATGATATGGAAAAAGATAATTGTAAATATATGCGAAGAGCTATGAAAGTAAGTTTTATTTTTATTAGTCTTGTTATAACAAGTTATCTGATAACAAATATATTCTACACTGCAACTTATATACTCGGTATAATATGCATCCCTTTTTTGTTTTAACGTGTGTTACTCAAAGACTTACACTACTGGGAATCCAGGATTTATTGATGAAGCGTAATACGATACTGACTGACTGGTTTCAACATAGAACTTTGCACCGATGTGCAGCAGTTAGAGTCGCCACACTCCATGTAGCACATAAAGCAAGAGAAACGCAAAACAGAGACATTAAACAGAGATATGAGGCAAAAAGAATAGTAATATCGAAGATAAATATAGATTTATTGGGTATTATAAGTTCATAAGGAGTGGATGCATCTACGCCATTCATTGGGAACGATGATTTTGAGCCATATCACCAATTGTCTCCAGCCTTTATTGGTTTTTACCGTCCCGAGGACAACAACCAGACAGCAGTCTACACCTTCCTACGTGGCTTAAACTAATTGTTGTGGACTTCATTGACTGATGAAGTCATGTTGGTTTTAGTTTAATCACCACTGGCTCTTTTCCGACCTGATCCGATGTCAGCTAACATTGTTCGTCGAGGAAGGTGATAGCTAGGATGCATGCGTAACACTTGTCCTAATCATCTCAATCGATATAGCTTCACAGCCTAGTCGATTGATTTCCCCTCCTTACCTAGCACTCGACCGATGCCTAACCTCAGTATTGCTCACCCTATTATACCACTTCACACGGAACATAGAACGCACCTATGTTCAAACACAGCTTGCTGGTGTTTTCATTTCTTCCACTTTCAATGGTCAGGTCTCACAATCTTAAAGGAGGATGGAGCGGACTGCTGCAGAGCAGTACACACACCCTCTGGTCGACAACCGGATATCACGTCATTCGATATACACCTGGATAGAATGTTATCTAACAGATCACACGACGTTGCTTCAAATTCTCCTGGATATCTTCATTAGCTAATCTGTAGGTGTTGTAACGGAGTTGTTTGTGTTTTGTTTATTTGTCATCTAACTTGACTAGAGTGAACCCCCAATTACGACATTGTAGCTAACTGATTACTTGGAGAATATTCTCTCCCCCCGCTACACACACACATTGAGGTAGACGTACCGAAGTCAGGTTTAACTGTGACCACAATAACTTAATTATTCACAGTGTAGAGTAAGCTATTCGTTACACATCAACAGAAATTGAAACCATAGATAAATAATCAGTATCCTATTGATTGCATCAATCATGATTTTATGGCTAACAATGATAGTTAATTCGTTTTAACAATAGAAATTCGATTTGTTTCAAGTTTGGTCACAGATTGATATCAGTTAGAGAACCATCGAAAACCTGGGAGTACTGGATGGCTAGCTCTTTCTTCCTAGTCGAGCATTTTATGGCTGTGTGCACCCACTGGGGTTCGAACCCAGGAACTTCTGGTTGCAAGTTAAGTTAGCTGGTAGACTATTCAGCCACTGGGAGGGACCGAACTCAATGGCCAGTCCATGAATAAAGTGTAACTCCTACCAGTTGGTGATTTTAGCGCGACTGGCGCCAGCCAATGCCATCAGCAGTGTTTATCCTCATTCCCGACCTGGTGGTGAGGGTCTCCACTGGTCACGAGTTCTCACTAGAAAGAGCTCGAGGCACTTTCCTCTTGCATAGATCCAGTCACTCCCTAGCGAGCACTAGATTAATTTTGATTGATATCATCATTCTATCAGATGATAAATGAGTAGGTTAGTAATGGTATTAGTATTATGGTAGATATTTTGTTGGCTTTGCTTTGCAACACTGTCTTACGGGTTTAAGTTCCCTAACATTAGATTAACTTCAGATGTGTCTGTCTATGATGACTAGATGAGGAATGATGTATTCTTGTTTCTCACCTTAAGGATAATAATAATAATTTGCTTTATTCCAAAACAGTACTTATGATACAGAATGGAATTCTCAGCCTTTTTACTACAGTACTGCATCCAGTTAGTACATTATCAATAAATAGAATTCTACATAGATTAAGGAAATCTCAGTTCATTATGACAACATGTTGGGATGTCGGTAGCAAAGGTAAAGCTGGACAGTGTTTGAAGGTGTTAGAAAAGTAGGAGCTGTCATATTTACTGGCGTAAGCGAGAGAAAAAAACAAGGTAGCACATAACGGAAAAAAGAGAGAGAAAAGGAAAAGAAATAAAGAAAACGTTGTACCTATAAATGATATGAGTTGGAAAGACGAGAACCACTTGTTCTATTGACTATTTAATGAATTATAGGTATCACGCCTAATGCTTTCTCTATCACACAGAACACGAGCTAAGTAGGGTATGGTTGAGTTTTTGTACTTGCTAGTGAAAGCATATAGTTTTCTATATAGGCTTCTGGTTTTACCTGATGAGATGCAAGGGGAGAGTTGTGAGTGAAGAGGGTGGTGTGAGTTAGATAAAATGGATTTGGCCCATTTTTCACATGAGTCCATGTGCCTGTCGACCAGAAAATTAACAAGCTGGTTAAGTGACACGTTGCTCTTACCCTGCTGACAACCTTTAACATCCTGCGTAATATGTGATAGTCTTTCTTCAGTAGCCCGGGAAAAACTAAGGGGGAACAATAGAGAATAATAGGCAGGATGCGAGAGTTAACGAATTGTAGGAGTAAGGGTTGGGTTATACCAGAATGTTTTAACTTCTTGATGTAGAAGGTAAGACGGAATATTTACTTAGGAATCGCCAAGATATGAGACGACCATGTATCTGAGTATATTAATTATCACTTTAAATGGTTGGTGCATATTCCTCTTTCAGGTGAGAATGATGACAGTACAAGCAGATTCATATCATCACTTAGTTTACCACTTACTAAATAGTGTTTAACACATCCCATAGATTTATTTAATTCAATTTTGAATTTTCCTTTCGATTAGTTGGACCGATGTGTTCGGTCTCAGGTTGACATGTCGTCTTCTTATGCAGATGCTTCGACGATGTCTGGGCATGTAATTAGAAGTTAATTGATGGATGGTGACTAGCAGTGGAATCTAGGATGCTCATTTCGTCCTATTGGGGACTCGTCAACTGGATGTACTTGCATTCCGCGGGCAAGTCTACCTGAGACCGAGCACTTCGGTCCAATCAATCGGTGAGGAAATCTAAAATTGAATTAAATAATTAATATGACCCGTTGCACAAGAGGTGGCTCCTGTGGCCCAGGTGGTCTAGCGGATAACGCGTTGGCGTTTGAAACTATGGGCACTGGGTTCGAGCCTCGGTGGGAACATTATCATTCATTGCGGAATGCAGATACATCCCGCTGGCGAGTCCTAAATAGTACGAAATGCGCATCCTGGATTCCACCGCTAGTCAACATCCACCAATTAACCTCCCATAGATGTTATATTGTATTTCTCTCTCCTGGTTTTTTCTCCATTAAGGTGTATATTTACCGTTAGCCTAGAAAAAACCAATAAAATGAGTAGCGTTCAGTATTTCAAATCAGGAGTTTCGATTACAACACCTCAACTGCCTGCTAAAAACTTGGGCTACCGAAAACTTCCATCAATATATTACGTATAATTTCCTTTATTCAGTTTGTTTAAAATCTAGTAAAATATCACCTCTAACATTATTGTTTACTTTGGCGACAATGTAAAATATTTTACAACTTCCTGATTTGTAAGTTTCTGCTAAATTTGAGAAAAGACATTATCCTCGATGACAGCTTATCCTGTTCTTAAGTGTAGTGTCCTTGGTTCACAAAATGTACTAATGAACTTTGCATAATTGGCATTCAACAAAATGTTGGCGTGTATTTCTTGAAGGATTGGTTTGTGCTTCAGATGAGGTAGAACTGTATCACAGGATCTGTTGTCAATTGATGTCAATATTTGAAGATCCTGCACAAGGCGTAAATATCATGCAATAAACTCGGCTGAAAATCCCGTATATATTATATGAACATTGTTCAGAGTAAAGCTGTTATTATTATTATTATTATTAGATAGACAATATAGTACTCATTTCTTATTTGCCTACCTCTCTTCAATGTCTTTTTTCTCCACTACGTATCTTGTAGCATTATGAAGGCTTGGCTAATCGTGCTGCACAGAATTTTCATGTTGTCGATATATTCAGTTGTTCGCTAGATCAGACTGGCTTGCATGAATTACGGTATTTAACGAATTACACGGGTGGTCATATGATTATGGGGGATAGTTTTGCATCAAGCCTATTTCAACAAACCTATCGACGTGTATTTAACAAAGATGCAACAGGTTCCTTTTTAATGGGATTAGCTGGTCAAATGGAAGTGAAGGTTAGTTTTCCAGCTCTGATGACTGATGACTTTCTTGTCTTTTTTTTTATTACAGCTTGATGCCACACTGTATTTTCAGTACAAGTATGGAATTTTCAGCATGGATATCGGTAGCCCAAATTTTGCAGGCCGACTATAGATATCGGGTATGCGTCGGCAGGGGATCGAAACCCGGACCATGTGCATGGTCGGCGAGAGTTCTAACCACTGTGCCACCGACGCACATGTATCACCGTAGAACTTTAAAACAGTTCATGCTGCCCGGCCGATAACTGCTACCTTGCCGTGGTGGTCGGGCTTGAATGCCGCAGTGACCCAACAAGCTAAACTGGCTGGGACTCATGTCTCTGCAGGTCCTACCATGCCAGGAAGGTTGTTTGGATAGCGGTTAGACTAAAAGCAGTTAACATGAGTACATGGGCTCCATAATCCAATCGGATCAAATGGCGTACGAACCCATATGGGTCACCGGCAACCATGGGAACGCAGCACCTGACGCTGCTCCGCTGCCTTACGGGTTAGACTCCAAGTCAAAGGCTCGGGTGGTGGTCCCTTAAGAAAACCACCTGCTTCGGTCTGGGCGCCCGGGCAGTATTTCAGCCCTCACACAATAAATGAAATTTGTGTGGCGCATCCTTCTTGGTGCCATATTGTACCAAGGTTTTCTGCGTTCAAATAAAATAAAATAAATCATGTTGATGCACTTCATAAAGTGCACACATAGAGGTAAAGAGAAAATACAGAGAAAAGCTATAATAAACGAAAATATATGCAGGAGAATGATTGATTACATAGACAATAATAAGGATTTATTGAATCTTGGAGATTGCAAGGAGTGAATGCAATCTGCATCAATAAGAGTGACAGTCATGGGTTCTTAGTACCTCGAAGACCTCAGTTAGACAGTCTGCATCTCCCTGCATGACTCAAACCAACAGTTAATCAGTCTGTCAGAATTGTTTCAACTTCCCAGATAACTGGAGCGTTTAGCACGCTCAACTATTTTAGTCCCTATCCCAAAATAAACGGAGAGTTGGTGTAGACCATCTTACATTTTATAGCTAACCATACTAGAATTTTAGCTGGAGGTATATTCAGAAGATTCTGCATTTCATCAGTGTGTTCACCTAGAAAGACTTTATCCATCTGCATACTCTAAATCAACCAGACTGTCTCCTCAATTCGTTAAAATCGATTAGAGTCACATCCATTGGTGGTACATCTGTGATGGAATTAAATAAAAATAGAGATATTTAGAGCCCCCCTCCCTGGTGGATACCGCTGCTTTGTCGTCATTTCAGATGATAAATGTCTAAAGATCATGGATTACTTCGAGTAGAGTATCTTGATTAGTGGAACCTATTTTCTTGGCATTCCTTTCACGGCCAAACATGGTTCCTTTCGGTTAACGGTATCGCATTCCGCATTTATATCAAGAAATCTGGCAGTTGTCGGAAGCCGGTAAATATGCCAGTTCCAGAATCTATCGAAGTGTAAAGATATGATGAATACACCCTCTTCTTGGTCTAAAGCCTGTTCGGTTTACCGATATTTGTTTCTCCCAAGCACCACTTAATCTACAAATGATTATTGAGCGTAGAACTTTAGATACCATACTAGTGAAGCTAATCCTATTACGATTATCACAGGAGAAATAGTAGGACGATTAATTACTTGCACTAGTCCAACAGGACTATCTTTAATTCTCAGACACAGCCTAATGTCTAAGTTATTCCAGACAGTAATACGTCATCAGCGTCCTTAAATACCTCTGCTTTCTCTCATTCCAAATTAGAGACAGCCTTTGTAACCTCATTAACAGATGGATGACGGATGTCTACATCTCATTCAGGTAGGTGTTGGATGATGGGCAAGTTCTGCGTGACTTCTCGGCCTGTTAATTTGCTTCTTAGAATGTGCCTTCGAACGTTCCAGTTGTCAATCCTGAGAGCTAATTAGGGAGTCATTTTCCTCAGAGATTTTCTCGCTTATCATTTTCCTTTTGTCACCTGTTTCCAAGTGTTCTCAGTGAGACTTTCATTTCGCAACTGAGTAACTTGAGAAGACACGTTCACTGAATCGTCGGTAGAATAGTATACAATTAGTCACATTTCGTACAGATATATTTCGTATCAATCAGAGTTGAAGTAATGTGACAGAGTTTCATTTACTAATAATACATTTAGCCAACTCGTAGAATGCAAACTGTCAGTTCTAGTTGTGTACAATAGTTTGTGCTTGTTGGGGATGATCTTCAGTAAACTGCGGGAGAAAAGTGTCTTAAATTTGTTGAATGCAAAACATCATTTGTTATCTTGTGTTACATTTTTTTATCGCCTAGTGTAGTGTTTCACAACCATTTGATTTGATTTGTGCAACTATTTTGATCTTATGTGTACAACAGCCCTATTTTATGTAAATCTTAATTCTCTGTAGACATCTAAAGAACTCAAAGTCTCCGGTTGTATTGGCCCGTGTTTCTCGGCTAATGTTAAAACATCGAATACAGGTGAACAAGAAATTGGTATAGGGCGTACTTCTGTATGGCGATTGAATGGTTTCACACCATCCACCACACTGGCTATCTATTTTGAAGTGGCCACCTCTTCCAGTGGAAGTAGTGCACAAATTCCACCAGGTGGTAGAGGTTATGTCCAATTTGTTACACAATATCAACGAGCTAATGGTCAACGAAAATTACGTGTCACAACAGCTTGTCGTAATTGGATTGATTCATCAACACAATTGCCTCATATGATATGTGGTTTTGATCAGGAAGCCGCTACAGTGTTGACTGCTCGTATGGCTATGTTCAGAGCAGAGACAGCTGATAGTGTTGATGTATTACGGTAAGTTAGTTTTTGTTGTCGCTTATTTTTACTACTGATTTCATATATTCAGTAATATATCTTTTTATCTTTATTATTTACTGTCGTGACCGAGAAGAGTACGGGGTTCGAGTTCTCTCCACAGGTATTTCAACGCACTACACTAAATGACTGATCAGTCAACTTCTATTCCTACACTGGATAGACACGAAGGAATGTCTGAAAAAGCGAAGATCTATTACTCCGAGAAAAAGGTAATAAGAATAGGAATGTTACTCACTTCGCTTGACTGATAAGTTACAAATTTAGGGTATGAAAACTGTGTTCTGACAGAATGGATACGGAAAAGTCTAAATTGAATAAGGTAATAACTGGTACCCGTTGCAAAAAAAGAGATGGCTGTCGTGGTTCAAATGGTCTATTGGATAACGCTCTGGCATTTGAAACTATGAGTACGGGGTTCGAGCCTCATTGGGAACACCATCACCCACTCACACACTAAGGAATGCAGGTACACCTAGCTGATGGGACTCAAATAAGACAGCCAAAATGCTTATCCTGGACTTCCCTGCTAGTCACCATCCACCAAATATGTAGATGTTTATTTTGAAAGATACTGGCCATTATTTTACTCACGAGAGTAACAAACAGTGATTAGGCTCCGCCGTTTAGGTGGTACATATACTAAAATTGGAACGATACAGAGAAGATTAGCATGGCCCCTGCGCAGGGAGGACACGCGAAATCGCGAAGCATTGCATATAGCTCAGTCGTAACACTTCTCACTACAGCGTTGTCACTGATTCGAAACAACATTATAAGTAGCTTCTCCAACAATAGGTGCGATCAGTAACACTGGTTCCTAGTCATTTTATGAAATTTATAATTTCGTATAGGTCTGAACACCGTAACTTCGCAGTTCAGGATTATTTCTTGGTCTAGCCATTTGTATCTGGAAGCATCTTAATGTGTGCTCGTACAAACAATAATATTCTGTTTTACGGCTGCCATGTTGCTACTCGACAGTTCAAAATACAGCAGATGACCATGGTCAGCATGATCTTGTGAGAAGGTCGTCTAATCGGAGATCGTGAGGTGTGTGGTTCACCAAAACAGTTGTGAAGTCAGATGCTTATTGATGCCACTGGATGTTGACGGTGCTCTGTCATAAATTGGCAAAAGTTAGAATTTTAGAGTGACTTAATTCTGACCCATTGACTGAATGGTAATGTACTCTGTTGTTAATATGAAAATGCTAATTTCGATATTCCTGGTAGAGTTATGGTTACATACTGCCGAAGAGTCTCAAAGTGGCGCAAAATAGTTATCATTAGTTCTCTATATGATGTCGGTTTTTTTGTGACAAATTAATTTAACATAGTTTTCATTGTTCTTCTTCATCTTCTCACCTTTCCTGTTATAATCATTATTACTGTTATTACTATTGTAGATGGTTGGATAGACAATTGATTAAATTATGTCATAAATTTGGGGATTATCGTAAAGATGATCCATCATCATTTCGATTACCGGATGAATTTTCCTTTTATCCACAATTTATGTTTCATATGCGACGTTCACAATTTCTACAAGTGTTTAATAATAGTCCAGATGAAACAGCCTATTATCGGTAAGTTCACCCTATATTCATTGCTTTGTATATATTACCACCTCTCCTGCATTTCTCACTCTGTTCTATACAGTCTTTTTTAACTGACCTCACGATTGTCCATAAGCTTTCACTTCCCTGTAGCATGTAGTCTCTTCCAGGTCACTCTCATTACCTACTGGAGTTCCACTTGAAAGCCTGTCTCTTGGTGTAACTCAACAGTCTTTCTAGCCTATGTCCAATTTATCTCTGTTTTTTTTCTGCATATATGGTGGTTGGTGCATTGTTGCTTATCGCTGACGAAATCTTAACACGGATACAGAGGGTTAGTTGGGCTCTTGCCTGCAAAATTACGCTGTCTATAGCTTAGTAGACATGACATCTGGCTGGCTGTCAACCAAAGGACGTGTATACTGCAAATCAGCAGCTTGTTCCATCCGCCTTTTTGGTTGACTGTGGGAGAGAAATGGCAGCCATTGAAAGTGGAATATTGAGGTTAGGCATCGAGTTTTAGCTGAAG
Organism: Trichobilharzia szidati; assembly: GCA_944472155.2. Lineage (NCBI taxonomy): Eukaryota > Metazoa > Platyhelminthes > Trematoda > Strigeidida > Schistosomatidae > Trichobilharzia > Trichobilharzia szidati. The sequence continues at coordinate 190,409,223 of OX235271.1, forward strand.
CTACATCGGTTGACACGGTGAGGGTATGTGTCACGCATGTGTCCCTGGCCATCAATCACCTTCGTCGACTGACAGTCAATGTTAGCTGACATAGGATCGATGAGGTTGGGAAAGAGTTAGCGTGGGTAATCAGATGGAAGCATGGTACATGGAGGGAGAGTGGCAAGTGGAACTGGTGCACATCAGTACAAAGTAGTTCTTTGTTGAAACTAGTCAGTCGTGCAGGCATTCAATGAAATAGACTACTAAACACTTTAGATTAAATATAGAGGGTAGAGGAAAGTTTCTTCCTGGAGTTGTCTGTTCTTTAGTTGATAAGGTAGGAAGTGCCTAAGATTTCGTGCTTATTAACGGTGGCTGGTTTTATTTCAAGTTTTGTTTTTTTTGCTTTGATGTTTCTCTTATTTGAATAGTCATGTTCTAAATAAAGAAGATTGTTCAAATTCCCTACTGATGATACAACCATCGTTGACATCATTCAATTTGGATGGTAGTGAAGAGCCGGTTCTACTGGATTCAAGTAGTTTACAACCAGAACGTGTACTACTGATGGACAGCTTCTTCTTAATCTTGATTTACGAAGGTGATACTATTGCTAAATGGAAGAAAGCTGGCTATCTGGTAAGCCTTTTCCTTTGCTTTGCGTACATATTCATACATCCTGCTTTTAGTCTACCCTAGAAGGCCTTTGTTGAATTGTCCTACTTTCTGCTCTTCTCTTCAACTGTACTTACGGATGCCCATAACTTCTCATCTCCTCGCCACACGATCTCCTCCGTGTCACCCTCGGACCAACTTTCCACTCTTTGTTTCCTATTTGGGTTCCACTTGAACGATGGCCTGCATTCAGCGCGATGTCATTCGAAGGTCTCCTCAATGTGTGTCCAATCCGTCTCCACTTTTTCCTACGTATTTGTTGAACGATAGGTTCTTGGTTGGTTCGTTGTCAGTCAGAGTTTGTTGTTGCTGATTCTTTTCGGCCTGTCTGCCTGCCAGCCATCTGATCTTCAATATAAAGGCAGAGAAAGCAACTGTTAATAAAAGTCTACAGTGGCCTGTTTGAAATTCTCTTCGTGACGCGCACTGCAAGTTTCTGACCCACATAGAAAAACTGACTGACTAAACGTTTGTGTTGGAAATCCAAATCTCGTTCTTTATGCCGACTGGGTGAAGATTTACAGACCGATTTGAGGTTAATAAAGGCATATCTTGCCTTACTGATTCTGACATCTTCATCCGTTCCGCCTGTAGTTGAAAAGAAGCCTCGTAGATAGATAAATGAAGGAAGTAACCTCTTTTAAATTTACTCCTTTGATAGTGATTGGTGCCTCTTTTTGCTAGTTGTGTGGTGTTGTTGTTGGTTGATTATCTTTATCACCTCCGCCTTCTCTATGTTCACTCGGAGTTCTGTCAAATAAGACACGGACACTTGGTAATAAGAAATTTCTGTTAGAGAAGCAGTAGTCACATCAGTAAATATTACTGTATAACAACACTGTGAGACTTTATCAATATAAATTTTACCCACAGTGGAATTGTACTCTACCCCAGCGCACAATTTCTATTCTTATTTATATTTTCAGCCGTCTGTAGTAGTTCCATTATGGATAATGTAGTGGTTTTTTAATTGTTTGAATTATGTTGTTTAGATTGAAATTTATTCATTTGACCTGTATAATTATATATACGTACAATATCTGTATTTTTATTCATGTAAATAGTTCAATTTACTTGTTGACCACACTAAACGAAAAACTCCCATTCGATAACATGGGTATGTGGTAGGATTACACCTGTCAGTTCAAAAGTCCGTTGAGCTAATTTAGTGAATGGTGACTAGCAGTGAAATTCAAGGTGCGCATTTCGACTGTCCTATTTGAATGTCGTCACCTTGATGCACCTGAGTGAGTGAGTGGTGGTGATCCCACTGGGGTTCGAACCCAGTACCCATGGTTTCAAACGCCAAAGCGTTATCCACTGCATCACTTGGGCCACGAGAGCGCCATCTCTTTCTTTTGCAACGGGTATCATTTATTTTTAATTAATTCAGTTCAGATTTTTCCGTTGATTGACTAAACCGAAGTGTTCAGCCCCAGGTTGAGATATGTCGTCGGCTCTTTTTGCGTGTGCTTCGACAATGTTTGAGGACTTAACTTTAATTCATTTGATGGATGGCGACTAGCAGTGGAATCCAGGATATGCATTTTGTCGTTCTATTTTGAGGTTGTCATCTAGATGTATTACTGATAAGTCTTATCACAGAAGCAGACGCCACGTAACTAACAACTTTGTTTATCTGCCACATTATATCCTTCAAAAACAAGGTCAGTATATGGCATACTGTTTGAATCACAAATTTGTTATATATTTTTCTTTCAAACCCTTATTTTTTAAAAATTTTTGTCTATTTTTTTTTCTTTCGTGTTTATGTGTATAATAAGGATATGCCTGAATATGCTCACATAAAGCAAATTCTGGATAAACCAAGATTAGAAGCTCAAGAATTATTGAAAGTACGCTTTCCAGTTTCACGATATGTTGAAACCGAGTTCGATGGTAGTCAGGCAAGATTTTTACTATCTAAAGTCAATCCATCACTGACACATCATACAATGTATTCATTTGGACAGGTAATTTGCTTCACTTATATTTGCTGTCTGATTTTATCTTGGTGGTTTCCAAGATCATTTATTATTATTATTCCTTTTCGTTCTGAAGGGAACAAAGGTCGACTTCAAGTTAAATATTTACAGTTTCGGTGGCAGTGGATTTGCTTTTAGGGGGTGGCGTTGCTAGCCCAACCGGGTTAGCAAGGTTTAGGTGTGCGTTGTTAGCTGGGGATGGGTCCTTGGATCACGTGTCCCAAGGGATGGCGAGCTTTCTACCACTGAACCACCGACGCCAAACCTTGAGTGTTTCTCATGTGTATAATTAATTGGATATACATTTAGGTTTGTGTGCTATTCGTATATAATCTCCATAAATAATTCATTCTACTGTTAGGGGACTTAAACAGGAGTAAAACACATTTGCACACAGTGTTGTAAAGCAAAGTTAGTAAAAATATATCTACCTTAATATCTACTACTTATACTAACGCGGACTCATTTGTCATTTGATAGAATAAGAATATCGATCAATGAACTAACTTTTGAAAATTAATCTGATGCTCGCTAGTGAGTGAATGACTCTATACAGGAGGAAGTTGCGTGGAGCTATTTCTAATGAAAACTCGTAACCATCAGGTCGATGTGGTGGGAGGAAAACTACTCACCATCGATGATATTGGCTGTTGCCAGTCGCGCCAAAAATCATGCATTGGTAGAAGTTGGGATTTATGGACTGTTCTTTGAGTCAGATCCCAGTGGTTGAATGCTCTACCAGTGAGTTAGCTTGTCTTGTAACCGGATGGTCCTAGGTTCGAACCCTCGCGAACTGCCGATTAGTCCTAAGCACTAGGAGGAAACGGCTGTTCAGTACTCCTTGCTGATTATCAGTCGTTTTCTAACTGATATAAATCTCTGGTCAAACTTGAGACATTCAAATCCATACAAACTAACTCCTCAAGATATGGAAGGTAATCAGTAAATTCATTAATCCACAGGTAAACGACGGACATAAATGTGTGTATGTCAGTAGTTGGAGGAAAGTATGTTTACTTTCCATTGGGTGTGTCTATGTCTGTGAAGATATGTTCTACTTAACACAGCTTTCGCAGTAATGAAAACGAATGTAAACTCAACCTTCGCATGAAAATAAAAACTTGAAGAGGAATTTGTGTGGATGTTAAATATCAAGGATAGTTGTTAAGTTCTTTTCTGATTATCAATTAATGGTCTCGAAAATTTTGAATGCATCATCTTGTGTAAATGGAAGCTAATATCTTTCTTTGAAGAGTTTGCTGGTCAACATCAAATTTACTCATGTGTGTTATAGAGCTAATAAGACAGAACACTGTTGTATGTATGGTTATTGTATATGGCTAAATACACGCATATCTCGTTTTTGTAAACTGGTAATGTGTAACGGGGGAAGACTAAATACTTGGTAACGGACTTTATTTTTATTAAGATAAACCACACAATATTTATACATTTTTAGCCATATTTAAGTTCGGCTAGTTCAGCAGATAGATAAACTGTTCTGATTGGTTGTTAATTTCTTAATGTTAAACCTTGAGACAAAAAGTTTTCCACTACAACGCAAGCTACTGATAAGATTTATCAGTAGTATACAGACGCAGATTGTCAGAATGTAACTCAAATTTAAAATAACATTTTAAGTCAGTGGCTACAGAAGTAAAAGCAACTTAAAAATTCCCATTGGGTCATATAAAAGAAAAGGCGTTCAGCGAAGACTTACTCTATTCTTTTATATGAATCAATAGGAATTTTTAAGTTGCTCAAACATTGCAAGGACCCGGTGACGGTGAAGAAGCTGGAAAGTTTCCTGCGTTACTCCGTCAAGCGAAGGCAGAGATACAGTTCTTAAAAAAATATTTAGATCGAAATGAATATGAAAAGATGTACTGGGGATCACTCAGATGCAATCATATTCATCCGATTGCCAGAACACTGAGGTGACACACACTAAACAACATTGACTCCATCCAATCGCGTGTCCCTGAACAAGAGCGAAACGCTGACTTACGAGTTCATGTAGTCTATGATTTAAGTTAAGAACTACGAACATCCTTCGAAAAATACGTCCGAGAAGTTACACAAAAACAATGTGATAAGATGAGGGCAAATTTAATTAAAAGCCTGAAATCAACGAGTAATACTGAACGTACATTCTCAAGCATCAAACTATCAACACTTCAGCTTGAGAATAATATCGCCGAAAAGAGAAGTAGAAGCGTTTATTTCTCAAATCTGGACCTAGCTTACGTTTTTGGTGAGGGCATAATCTGAAGGTTTAACCTTCAGGAAATCAACGACCAATCAGAATGATTTACTATCCGCTAACCTAGACAACCATAAATGTGGTTAAAAATGAACGAACATCGTGTTTCCCCTTAATAAAAATGTCCGATACCAAGTCTCTTGCCTTCTACCACTACCCTTCTGTAGCTACTGATAAATTTAATCGGTAGCACACGCTACAGGAGTAGTTGGATTTGTTGACCTGTTGACCGACTCCTAGTCTATTCATCAGTTGGCTGTGTGCGTTTAAGGCTAGTCAGCCTATATACTTTTTCATTTGCTTTTTATATAAAATTGGTTATGTTATCTGTTTCTATGTGTTTTGTTCAGTTACAACCAGATGTAAGTTGTGTGTGTGTGTGTGTGTGCTAATTAATTTGCAGTGTAAATTTAATTATTTTTTTTCCCATGGGTTCGGTTTTTCTTTTGCGTCTCTCTTCTCTGTGTATCCCCGTGTACAAATAATTTTTTTTCAAAATGTGTGTTTCCACTAAGTCCCTTTGCCTCTCTATCACTCCTCTCTGTGTAAGCTTCTCAATGTGTATTCTTTTTACTTTTTAAAAATTCTATTCCTGTATGTTCCTACTGGAATGTAGCGCTTCAAGCTAGAGCTTTAAGGTTTCGGTAGCGTGGTTTTTTTTATACGGAGTGAGGTTACTACCCTCCTGTCCAACCTCCCGTCTCTACCGCAGTTATTACCGGCTGAGAAGAGGTTTAGGAGTGCAGTTTGATTTCTTGATGCTTCTTACAACCTTTATTTTGTTATAGCGTTTAGTCTTTCTTGAGATGGTTGGTTCACACGGTTCTGTTTTAATCGCCAGTTTTCTTCAAAGCTAGAAAAGTTTAACTAAATCAAGAAATTTTTCATAAATCGTCAGTGTAATTTCTTTTCACATAAATGTTAGTGTACTAATGTGAGTTTTTTTACATACAGGCTCTCTCCCACCTTTTTGCGTTGAGATGTGCTCACTGTGTGTGTGTGTGTCTGTTTATGTGTTTTACTCTTAACTTTTTTATAAAATCTGCTTCTCCACTGAATAATATTCGACTCTGTGATTGCTTTATCCAACTGTTTTTGCTATTATTTCACAATCAAATGTTCTGGTATATAGAACACTACTGTTTGATGTTGGATGTTTCGTAACTACTCACATCAATCAGTAGTAGTATGTGTATACTTTCAGAAAAAGTCTCCTATAATTTTCATCTAATATCTATGATTAAGGTTGTATACTTGATTATTATTGCTATTATTATTCTATATTTATGTTTACAAGGTAAGTTATAACAGAAAAAAGTTCAGGAAAAAATGGTTCATCATGTTATGTAATCCCTTCATACCCGCCTGTCTCCTTTTTCTGCTGATATCGTGAGGACGTTACATCATTTCTAAAAAATGAAGTACAAAACTTCTGGTTGTTAGTTTTCTTGTTTTTGCTCTGAGCTGATGTTTCCATTATGGATCTTTTGATATCAGTGTTAGGTCAAATGGTTTGAACACAGTCTTTCACTAACAAAGATTTGTGAAACCAGTTAGTATATAATGGTGGAATAGGTTCTGTCAAGGAACTTAGCCCTAAGTTCCTATTGTAACGAAGACGCTTTGAACCGATAATGACTATGTATCTTCTCGACTTTAACTCCAAAACACCAGTATTCTTTGAAGGAAGTTATATTGTTTGGCAATTAAAGTAAAGATTGATACAAGTCTATAAACAAATGTTTTGTACAAAATTAGAAGGTACTTTTATTCGTATTCTCTTCTCGTCTTCATCGAACTTGCACACGATCGAACCACTTGCGCCTTCGGATTGCCCGCCAGTGGTGACCAAGGTCAATGAACCAACGTTCAATGTTCATATTCCTTGACAGGTTCCATGCGAAATATTAAGTGGTTTCATTTAGGAGACACTAAACGATGCTCTGGATGCGAAACTTCGACCTCCCGAACAAGCTAGATTCAGGAAAGGCAAATCATATGCTGAACAAAGTGCAACTGTACGCATCGTCATCACCGAACATAGCATAGAGTGGCAGTCAAACCTCTACCTCAATCAACTCTGCTGACTTTGAAAAAGCTTTCGACAGCGTTAACTGTGAAGTAATTTGGAAACTGCCTCAACGCTATGGCGTACCTCAAATCTTTATCAACTTCAATCAACAGTTATATGGTACTGCCACTTGTCAGGTGATCTACAACAAGAAACTCGTCTAATCCTTTGAAGTGAATACAAGAGTAAGACATGGTTGACTACTATCGATGATGAAATACCTAATTTTGATGGACTGTATTATGCGTCAGACGGTAATGAAGATAGCCAACCAACAACAAGCACCAATCACTATCAGTGGGAGAAATTTGAAAGAGGTCACTTCCTTAACCTATTTGGGAGAGGTGGGACTCATGGGGATGTCAAAACGAGAATCCTAAAGGTATGACAGTCTTTCATCACTGTGAAATAAGTTGGGCATTCTTCATCACTCAGCATTAACAACTAAATTCGGATTTTAAACACCAATGCGAAATCACTTCTCTTACATCGGTCAGAAACTTGGCTCACACGTGTCTCGAAAAGCATTTCCAACAAGCTACGGAAGACCTTTGTCAACAGGTGCCATCACTAGCTTCATATTGAAGATAAAATGGCTGCCAACGAACCAACCAAGAACCCATCGTTCAACAACTATGTAGGAGAAAATGGAGATGGATTAGACACACTATTTAGAGACCGCGGGAATGGGATACAACGAGTGAGACGTTGGTCGGAGGTTGATTTGGAGGAAATGAAGGCCGATGTGTGGTCGTGGGGCCAGATGAAGAGGACTGCAGAGAATAGGACAAAGTAGAGGTGATCTGTTGAAGGCATATCTTTCATTGTGGAACTCAAGGGAATAATAAAATGAAAATACTGTTTAAAATCATGCAGACAGTTTTGTTTACCTGCCTAAAATGCAGAATTTTTCAATGGTGACGAAAGGCAAGCACTTGGGAGGGGTTATTCTTGGCCTCATTACTGAATGACTGACTGAATTTTCGGCGAGGTGTCTTAGACAAAAAGCTGCAACAGTTCAAGTTGCTACACTTCATAAAAGGACACAAAAATGTAGAAAATAAATGTGTGGTAAAAACAGGAATAATGAATGATCGTGATGGGAAGATGATCATAAGGAGTAAATATATCTGTGCTAATGAGAACAAATTTCAATCAGACATCTCCTTATGAGGTTCAGGCTAAAAGTCATTTCACAGATTTGTACCATTTTTTGCATCTGACCATTCCTGATTCCATCAATCAATATTGCCTATGAAAGAAGGCTACAGTTGGCTGCTATGCATGAACGTCGCCTAGTCAATCACCTTAAGTGATGCAACTTTATAATAACTGCACTAATCGACATTCGCTTCTCATTTATTCTCATTATTGATGACACTGTTATAATTGGCACACGCAGAAACTGGGGATCTAAAACCTCCAGTCTTCTCATTATCATATTCCACTTTCAACAATTGCGATGGCTAGGACTAGAATTATGAATACCAAACCATAACCTTCCTTGTTGTGACCAATGATTGCTGACGTAAGGTTGTTGACCGCGGTCGCCTCTTATTATTATTATTATTGTTCCCTTGGGTTCCTAGTGGAACATAGGGCTTCAACTGCACGTCTCCACTTGTTTCTGTCTCCTGCTGTACTTTTCACCTGCATCCATGTTAGTCCATACTGTTTCAACTCCTCTCCACACGATCTCCTCCATGTCACCCTTGGACGTCCCACTCACCGCTTCCCTTTCGGTGGGTTCCACTCGAGCTATGGCCTGACGCGCGATGTCACCCAGCGGCCTCCTCAGTTCACCGAGTGTCCAATCCATCTCCACTTTCTCCTGCATATTTTTTGGGCGATTGGTTCTTGTTTTGTTTGTTCCCATAGTTTCTTGTTGGTGTTTCTTTCCGGCCATCTGATCTTCAGTATGGAGCGAAGGTCTGCAGCCTGTTGGGAATATTCTTTGTGACACACTGGTCAATTTTCTGATCAGTATAGAAGAACTGACTTGACGTTTGTATTGAAGATCCGAATTTTCTTGTTGATACTGAATGACGAAGATTTCCAGATTGGTTTTAAGTTGATGAATGTTTTTCTCGCCTTCCCGATTCTCGATTTGACATCCTCGTCCGTTCCTCCCTAGATAAGTGAATGAAGTAACACCTCTTCCGAATCCCTCCCGTTGATGGTGATTGGCGCTGGATGTTGCTGCTGCTGTTGTTGTTGTTGGTTGGTTATTTTCATAACCTCCGTCTTGTCTATGTTCACCTGGAGTCCTATCTTCACTGCCTGCTTCTTCCACCAGTTTGTCGGTTTTCGCTTGTAAGTCTTCGATTTTGTGTGACATCAAACATAAATCATCCACGCGCGAAATCCAGGTCTTCTAGGTTCTTCACGTCGGTCCAGGATATCCGTGTCTTCTCGTTTCCCACTGTCTGACGCATAATCCAGTCCACCACAATTAGGAATATGATTGGTGATAATAAGCACCCTTGTCTGACTCCTGTGTTTACTCCAAATGCCTCGCTGAGTTTTCCGTTGTGAATCACTTGACATGTCCCGTTGTCGTACATAAGTAATGTGTTATTCTACGTTAAAGACGTATCATCCATCAAATAAATAACTAGCCGTTATTGTAACTGTAACACATATTATATTTTCTAGTCGTAAGAACCTGAAGAGAAGAATCTATTGAAAAGAATATTCTTCATTCAGATTGACTTTTAAATATCTCCTTATCTTTATTTATTTCAGTCATTCATAATTGTTTGTGTGTGTGTGTAAGTGTCTATGTAAATCCTCGAATTTCTCTTATTTTTCTTAGGATTCGGGTAGTGCAGTACTCACAGATGATGTATCACTTCAAGGTTTTATGGAACATTTGAAAAAGTTGGCAGTCTCTAGTTCTGCATAATCTCTACGCACAGATGAGTGTTTACTTCTTTGAATCTTACGGACAACGTGACAATACTACTACTACTACTACTACTACTACTAATAATAATAATAATAATAATAATAATAATTATAATTATAATAGTACTAATATTAATTTAATGCTCATGGAATACCAATCAATATGTTTTGTTGACTTCCTTATATACTTACATATTTCATTTCTGACATATATATACATAAAAAAGTGATCACACATATGCCGCCATAGCATGTATTTGAATCATTTTATTCGCTTTGTTACTTTTTTGTCTGTTTTAATTTTGTTTTTTGGTTTTATTTACTCTCTTACCTCCTCACTTACTCGCTCGCTCGCTATCCCTGTCCCCACTTTTCCCCATTCCCACGACATGTCCCTCCGCCTCCCCAATCCATATAACACGTAAAGGTGCTAAGGTACTTGTTTTATGAAGAAGTGATTTTGGTTGTTTCTCTTTTGTTTTTTGCGTTCTACTGACATTCTTATTTCAGTAGTACGTACTTTGTATGTAGATATATGCATTGGTTAGTGTGAGTTTGTTTTACTCTAAATCGGGTTTTTATTTCATTTTACGTGTAAATGACATTTATTAAGTTATTTATTAAATTGCATCGTCTTACACAATTACCAAAATGCATACAGCCATGCGCGCACGCGCCCGCACGCGTTTGTGCATACAACAAAAGAAAATAGGCCAAACCATTTCCTACTTATTATTACGTAACTAAGTCGGTTGTTTTTTTTCCTGGTTTTCGTTTGTGTGCACGTCTGTCTGCTGGGTTGGAGATGAAGAATAAAATTTGTTTTCACAAAATAAATTATTATCTTCATTTACATTTAGTTGGATGTCATAACGAACCAATACATGAGTTGATAAGATCATTAAAAAGTAGGGGAGCACTGATTGGATAGTTGTTCCATCATATTTTTGAACTCTTCATTAGTGTCTTTGAATGAAGTTTGTGCTTTGTGCCGAATAAGTGCAAAATACTGTTATAAGATTGGCTCGGAAGAGCCTTTACCTGCACTCAGTCATTCACTCTTTCAGGTTAACTGCTTGAAGTTGTCGAGAAGTTCGTGTATGCGGGTAGTTGTGTGAGTGCTGTCAGATGTGTAACGGACGTGATTTTCAATCGTATCATAAAAGCTAGAGTGGTTTACACTAAATTGAGCCAATTCTGACGACGTTATCCTGGTTGTTGATGGTCAGATTTAGATTTTTCGGTGAGCACCGATTTGCTTTACTCCTGTAAAACCCGTCGTCTCCCAACCGAGGATATGCGGTGACTCTGCGATTCGATCATCGCTGTTTCTGCAGAATTGCTTATGTTCGATGGTATCATTGTGTGAATAATTCTGAAGTCCAGCAGCGTGTGTTTGGAGACAGTTGAGATCACCATTTATTGAATGTTGTCATTTGGAAACACCGACTTCGGCGGCTTGTACATGTACTACCAATGTTACCTGAGAGGCTTCCGTTTCGGTCTCTGTTCGCTGGTCATGGTAATGAATGGAAAAAGCAGAAAGCTGACCAGCCCATGACGTGGAGTCGTGAGATGAAGGATATTTGTGTTAGGCTAGTTTAGGTTGTTGCGTCACGACTCGCAGATCGGGGTCTGAGAGTTAGCTGCAATCGGTGGCTTGAAATGTTATCGGAAATGGCCAAGTATCGCAATCAGTGGTGTACGTGCAGAAATTTCCTTCTCTTTCTGACAATAACTCGACGAATGCTGTTTAGTCTTGTTAAATATAACTGCTTTCTTCCCATACTAAGTCCCTTATTCATTCTCTACCCATTTGTTTTCATATGTTGTTGTAGTATTATTATTATTCTCGTATGGCCCATCTTCTTGCTGCCTGTACTATACCAGGTTTTGTGTTTTGAATAAAATGAACGAATAACTCTTCAACAGTTTGCACCCACGACCCCTTCTTCCAACTAGGAATCAAGCCTGTGATAAAGACTAAACTCGTTGACTATTCAGTCATTTGGATGGGAATTCAATAACCCATGAATTCTAACTTTGTCAATTCGTGACTTAGCGCTACCCTTAACCAATCGCCTTCGATGAGCATCCACGTTACCTTGACAAAATTGTGAACCTCAATGCTCACAACTTCTCACTCCAGCTTCATGACACACATCCAGTGGCCATCAATGAACTAAAAATGGATATATTTACCCTATGAGATATGAAGAAATTTAATTTCTCATTGCATCATGAACCGAATTCCGTTAGGAGGATCATTGAACACCTGTTTTGTCCTATTTCGGGACTCTTCATCACTACTCACTCGTATGGTTGAATGGTCTACGAGCTCCTCTTGTAGCTGGAAGGCCTTGGATTCGAATCTCGACGAGTGCGTACTACTGATAAAGAGTCTCAGACTAAGACAAGACAGAGCTTCCTAGTACTCCCTGGTTTCCCAATAGTTCTATAACTATGATGTCAACTTCTCGTCGAACCTACATACAACTCATCAAGTGAGTGTATATGCATCTTTAGTGAGTGAAGGTGTCTAGGGCTCTGATGAGTCCCAAGTAGGACGAAATGCGCATCCTGTATTCCACTGCCAACTATCATTAGCCGAACAATATCACTTAAACTACCAGATATCATTGAAGTCTTTTATGTCCTAGGAGAAGGCATGTCAATAACAACCGAGGATTTCGTCTCAATATCATTTAATTAATAGGGAATACAAAATAACTTAGATAAATAAAAATTGTTACTCAGGAATTTTGCTCATAGTACTTAGTGCTTCTAACACAATTAACGTTAATTCTAATAATGATAAATATTGTGATTGATAGTTGGACGATTAATTCAGCATCTTTGTTGATGTATTCTGTGAAACGGAAAGTGAACATTTATCGCTGTAACGACAATGCTAATCAAAAATTGTATCTACTCGAGCTGTGGATTTATATTGTACGTTTAAAATATGTATGTATCAAGACTCAGGTGTTTCGTATTCACTTAACTGTGGTCAATGTGTGTTATTGAACCTATGAGTATAAGGAATTTCTGTGCGATACTTTCCATGGGCAAAGAGTTCATTGTTTAACTAGATTCCGGTTGACATTCATGTAAGTTCTGTCTGTTTAAGGAAATATCGTCATCCTAATGTATATCAGTACTTTTTTCCTCTGTGGTCTTTAAGGCAAATAAACTAGTATGGGAGTGAAAATAATGTTTTCACCTCCCTAAATGTATTAGCTTTGGTTATTGAGTTAAAGCGTCATGAAGGAATTCTTTGCAGGATAGTAGGTATGTAACGACAGAAGACAAGGGTCAGGCAACAGATCGTTTATTGAGAAAATCAATATATATATATATATTTTTATGTACATCACTATTCATTATTATTAGCAGAGAAGCAACGCATTCTGATTGGTTGTTTTCTTGTTGAAGGTTATTCTGTACTGCTTGATATGATTTTGACCAATAGATTGTGCTCGAAACGTCATCAGTTAATATTACTGTATAAAATTGTGTGATTTATCAAAATAAAATCTTATCTATAGTGGAGAATATACAACTGTTGAAGAAAATTGTTTTCACTATGCTTCGCTGAAGCGGTCAGGCCTCATCATGACTAGCTCAGCTTACTATTTCTTCAAGGAAATCTATACACTTTAGCTATATCATTTTTCACCAACGGTATTGCATCTTATCCCCCAGGGATGAAGCATATTGCATTTAATTCTGAATGTATATTCCTTCAGTGAAGAAACTGGTATCCAATTGTATCATTTCTTTTCAAAAGTTATCTTTTTAGGGATTTGATTTTGTTTCGATTGTGACTACGGATTGGGATATCAGTTAGAGGAACAACCAAGAGTCTATTGATCAACAAATATGTAGGAGAAAATGGAGATGGATCGGACATACGTCACTGAAGAGGCCGTCAAATGACATCGCGCAATACTCCCTCAAAAGGCACCCTAATGGGAAGCGACAAATTGCGCGTGGTGGGTCTGATATTGACATGAAGGAGATGAGATTGTGGGCAGTCGTGAACATAGTTGAAGAGGACAGCAGAGAAAAGAAGAAAGTGGAGATGTGTTGTTGAAGCCCTATGTTCCACTGGGAACCCAAGGGAATAATAAATATTTATAAGAGAACCGACAGGGAGTACTGGACACCTGTTTTGTTCTACTACTTGGTACTTATCGGTAGCATTCACTGGAGTTTGAAACCAGCACCTTCCGATCACAAATCAAGCTAGCTCGTAAACCATTCAGTCATTTGGACCAAATTCAATGACGCATCATTTCTTACACTATACAGATACTAATTACTGTGTACTTGTAGTTGCACGAATATTGTCTACCACTGCGATTATACACGTTTAAACACGAAATAAATCTTCTACTGAATGGTTTCAACATAGAGATTTGCACCGATATGCAGTAGTTCGAGTCGCCACACTTCACTTGGCACACAAAGCAAGAGAAGAAAGTAAGAAGGAATTCAAAATATTGACAGCAAACAGAGATATGAATTAAAAAGAATAGTAATGTCGAAGAACAAGATAGTTTTATTGGGTATTGAGTCACAAGGAGTGGATGCATCTTCGCCATTCATTGATAACGAGGATTTTGAGCCATATCACTGACTGTCTCCAGGCATTGGTGTTTATCATCAAGGATACCCCAACCAGACAGAAGTCCACACCTTCCTACGTGGATTAAACTAACTGTTGTGCATTTCATTGACTGATGAAATAATAATGCCACTGGCCTTTTCTTTTCCAACCTGATCCATCGTATGTCAGCTAACATTCCTCGTCGAGGAAGGCAACGGTTAGGATGCATGCGTAACACATATTCTAACCATCTTAGTCGATGTAGCTTCACAGCTTCGTCGATTCATTTCCCCTCCTTACCTAGCACTCGATGCTCACCCTATCATACTGTGGTGAGAGCTGTCTACTAGCCAAATTGGTAGACAGTAATTTACGTCAATATTTACGTTCCCAAGATTTGTCGTGAGAAACAACCAATCGGAAGACTGTGTTTGTTTGTTTACATATCCATAGTAATGTACATGAAAACATATATAAATATGCGTTGATTTCCTTAATAAATGATCTGTTGCCTGACTCTTGCCTTCTGTCGTTACAATACCACTTCACACGGAAGGTAGTAGGCAGTCACCTATGACCAAAGACAACTAGGCAGGCTTTTCATGTCTTCCGCTTTCAAAAGCCATGTCTTGCTTACAGCCATAAAGGAGGATGGAGCGGACTGCTGAGCAGTACAGCCGCCCTTTCGTCTACATGCAGCCGCATATCACGTCTATTTAGCCAGAGACGGCGTAAGCTGATATATGTGAAACTAGCCTTCTGTATTCGTGCTGAGATTTCGTCGGCGATCAACCCTCTGGGGCTGGCTGATGCAACTTCCCAAATAAGTGAAGTGATCAACACGCTCTATCACTTCACTACCTATTTCTAATCTAGGAGTCAATTTAGTCCAGTCCTGAAGCATCACCTTGCATTTGACAGGAGAGAGGCGTATGCCAAACATCCGAAGAATGCTGCTCCTCAACATGTTCAGAAGACTGCATTTTGTCACCATCTTCACCTAGAAGGACTATATCATCTGCATATTCTGTGTTAACGAGATTATTCCCTGGTAGCAAGTCAATCTCTGAGTCTTTGAAGTGAGTTAGGGTTAAGTCCATTAGTACATCTATGATGAAATTGAATAGAAATGGAGATAGTGTTCATCCCCGTCGGACACCACTAGTTGTCACTAGTTCAGATGACAACTCGCCATAAGCCCTCACCTGGCTGCATGAGTACGAGTAGAGGGCCTTAATCAATTCAATGTATTTTCTCGACATTCCCTTCACAGCCAAGCATCGCCAGAGAACCTGTCCGTCGACAGAATCGAATGACGCCTTTAGGTCAAGAAATATAACGATTGTTGAACGCCGATAAGAATGCCTACTTTCTAGAATCTGCCGAAGGGTGAAGATATGATCAATACACTCTCTTCCTTGTCTGAAGTCAATCTTTACCATTAGGTTTATTCTTCAATGTGATAGAGATTGAAATAATGGAGAAGATTTGTAGCTCAGGTGGATGATATTGAATTAGTTGTGTTTTGTGAGCTGATTGATTCAATTGTGAAGCTTTCATCGTCTTTCTAGACAACATCTTCAGCGTAAGTTTTCATTCATTTACGTTTAAACTCAAATTTAGGCGAGAATTTCATCAGTCATTCAGAGTTGAGGTGGGGAATAATTTCAAATAAGATCTAATGCATTTGAAATAATTTCATTATTTTCAGTCAGAATAAAAAAGCACGGTCCATTGAATTCAACCACTGAAAAATTACAACTGTATACAACCTACGTGGACAAAATTTTCATCATTTGTGACCATAGTGACTACCCAAATCAATTGCTACAAGTATTTAACAACTGCTATCCGGCAATAAAATTCACTCTAGAAATAGGAAACGAATTTAAAATTCCCTTTCTTAATGTCACACTAACAAGGCGATCTGACGGAATCTTAAGAACGTCAGTCCATAGAAAACCCACTTTGAACGATCAGCTAACGAGTTCCTACAGTTGGGTGTCTGTTGAACAAAAACGAAATCTGAATAAATCCCTTACCACTCAGATCATCCGCATCTGTGGTCCTCACTCCATAGAAGCAGAAATAGATATTGTGAACGAAATCTCCATCCAAAATGGATAAACACTGAGATTTATTGACGTGAATATCAAACCAAAAGTTCAAAGGGATGAAAGACAACTTGTTCCAGAAAAGAAACTCTACATGAACCTGGATCTCAAGGGAGACTTAATCCACTGTATCCTTAAGAGAAGAACTAGAGCGCCTTCGAGAAGACCATTCTTCGCAGCAACTCTAAGATTAGTGTTTCCTGGTCAACCACTGGTCTGTATAAGGCCGAAGGACATGGTCTCGCATCTCCCCACTTCCATGTGCATATATCATTCCACCTCTTGTTGTGTAGCAGAGTACATTGGTCGTTCAATACGTATCTTGTCCAAAAAGGGTTCAAGAACACTATCCCACCACATGGTTACAGAAAAATAGTAATGGTTCTATGAGGAGTGCGATAATCGAATATCTTGTCAACAATATTGACTATTCCATCTCAACAAACGTCTCCTCCTTCAAAGTAATCTACAAAGTGAAGAATAACTTACCAAATTCAATCCTCGCTCATCTTCTTTGTATTAAGGAAGCTTTATTCTTTCAGACAGAAAAACTGGAGCTAAGCTATTCAACCACTTCTGTTATCATGGCAACAACTGTGTTGATTTCCATTGTTTTGACTTTTGTTTGTTTGATTTGTTTCTATTCTATATTTTCCTTCATTTTTGTATGCATCCTGATTACAACTGTGTTTGTGACAACTCCTCACTTTTGTTACTACGATTGTATATAAATTGTGAATGTATAACTAGCTAGAAAGGAAAATGAATTTGCCGCCCAAAAAAAGGTTTCTTCGCTAAAGTGAACTACATGCGTTTTTTGTTAGTTTTCCTCACAGAATTGAAAAAGTAATTGTATATTAGACATTTATAAAATTAGATTTGTAAGATCTCAGCGAAATTGAAATGATTAATTCCTACGTTTCGTTCGGCAATCTGGTCCGAACTTCTTCAGAGAAAGTAATCGGAATTAACATAACAGAGGTTTATATATAAAAGGAAGAACTCTTGTTTTTCAAACTTTGTCCAATCATGAGTCATGCAGACTTGAAGAAGCTAGAAAACAACTCAGCGATTGCACTGCATTCGATAGAAACGGGATACAGAATCGACTTTGATAAGACTAAGGTTTTACAGAAAGGTTTTGGTTCATATAAATAAAGACTGACTACGGAAGCCCTACATATATGGGTGAATCTCAACAGTTTGAACAGACGTGAAGGTGTGATTTTAGCTGACTCATGGCAAAACCTGACTAATGAATAAATTGGATATGTTTTCAACAACTAGTCACACTTCATCAAATTCCCAATGGTCTACGTCTTCTTTTGGAGAGAATATCAAATTTATAAAATTATATTATATTTGTAAAAAAACTCAATTATTTTGTAACTATCCGGTCACATCTTGATCGCAGCTCATTTGAGAATAACAAATGTTTTATGACTGTTCACCCACACACACACCATTGTATACTGCATATACACACATATTTTAACAAAAGTAGGCTAATTTTGAAAGTTTGAGATCAAATTTTGATCACAGTTCATTTAAAAATTTTTGTTTTGTTTATTAAAGCTATTGATAGCTGTTTCTTGATTCACATGACAGGACAAACAATTTAAAACAAGAGATGTACTTCTATATATAAACATACTATTTTATTTATTTATTATACATGTTGATGCCTGTTGCTTGACTCATGATTGGACAAAGTTTAAAAACAAGAGTTGTTCCTTTTATATATAAACCTCTATTATGTTAATTCGATTAATTTCACTGAAGAAGTTCGGACCAGATTGCCGAACGAAACGTTGGAATTAATCATTTCAATTTCGCTGAGATTTTACAAATATAATTTTATAAATGTCTACTTCTCACTCAGCGCTCAAATATTTTGCAACTATCCGGTCAAATCTTGATCACAGTTCATATGAATAATTCTATATTAGTTTTTTTATTAGATGTATCACACAGTGAAACAGTATTATTTACTGGATGACGTTTCGAACACAAGCTATTATTCTTCATAATCATTATCATCAATTATAATCACACGACTTGGAAAGTAGAGTTTTATAGTTTTCTTTGTTCTCTCTTATTTGTCTTCTTTGGGGTAGTAGAATTTTCTAGATATCTGGGACAGGTATTGAATCATTCCTGTTACACGTATTTGCAGTTGATTCGATGAACAGAGCTTCTGTTATCAATCTCTCCCTCCATCCTGTTACACACAACCATACAATAGGATGGTTGGGGTAAGATGACAGTTTCAAAATCTAATGTAACAGGGTGGAGGGAGAGATTGATAAAAGAAGCTTTGTATGTAATTGCATGTGGTTTAGTGCTATAGCTGAACTATTCTGTAGATTTCTTATCTTATTCGGGTCAACTAATCTAGATTTTGCTAGGTTTCTATGCTCCGCCAGTCTGACTGACTGCACCTGTTTTACTAGTTTGACCTATGTATTTGACCTGACAATCATCGCAGGTAGGGTATTAGATGAACTAAATTGTTTTGTTGTAAAGGCTCTACAGGAATGATCCTTTAACCGACAAAGCTTGTTTCTAATTGAGTTTGTGGGTTTGAATGCTGGCTACTTTTATTACTGCCTGCCTTGTTTAGAATTCTGCGTAAATTTTCCGAGGTTCCTTCCTTGTATGGAATTACTCCTGATGATTAAGATTCCTTGTTGTTGGTGTTGTCGTTATCTTGCGAATGTTTGACATGCATGTGGTCTTCAATATTACTGTTATTATTATTATTATCATTATTATTATTATCACTATCATTATTTATTTTATTTTTACATTTCCTTACATATTTCCTGACTAATTTATCCGAGTAATTATTAAGTTCCAAGGCTTCTCTTATATGTCTCACTTCCTGTCTTATATTTTCCTTGGTAATACTTAGTTTTTGTGCTTTGCCACTTAAACATTTCACCAATCCTGTTTTCACTGACAGAGGATGGGATGATCGGAAGTCCAAATATCTGTTTGAATGTGTGGGTTTCCTGTAGACACTAGTGTTTACCTACCCAGCTTCTTTCCTTTCTACGCTATAATCTAACACTGGAAGTTCGCCTTCCTGACTTTCGAATTCATAAGTGAATTAAATTACCTCTCCTTTTGAGTTAATGTGTTCGAAAAATCTATCTATATCCTGTGTTCTAAGTACAGTGAATGTGTCATCCACACATCTCTTCACCATACTTTTGGGGTGGGGCTGAATGTTTCAATTGCTAAGTTTACCCACCTATCCATGAATATATCCGCTCAAACCGGAAATATTGGTGACCCCATGACAACTCCCTCAGTTTATTTGTATATTTTCTCTTGAAATTTAAATACTGTGGAAGTCAGGCATAGCTGCACTTCCAGCATTTCGAAGTCATGTGATTATAATTGATGAAATGATTATGAACAATAAATTGTGTTTTGAAACTTTGTCATCCAGTAAATAATACTGTTTCACTGACTGTGTGATATATCTAATAAACAAACTAATATGGAATTACTGACTACCACAGTGCCCAAGTTTTACACATATATATATTAGAATTGAAAAAGCTCTAAATTATTTTTTTGAAATCTACATATATTTGGACTATCGGTAATGATAAGGTTTCAAGCCTTACGTAATAAAGGGTAGAATTCGTCTAGATTCACATCTCCTCTACCGCATACATATATATTCATCTTGGTGATTTTATTCTACTATTTAGTTGAATTTCTTTCAACAACCAAAAAGACAAAAAAAAATTTAAAAGAGGAAGAAAATTCCATTTCGCCTTTATAAGTTATTTCTATTACTGGCTAACAGTTTTATTCCAGGCAAAATTACTAAGAAAAGATATAAACAGCCGGCTATAGCATTACCAATAAATGTTTGATATTCATAAGTATAAGTTGGTAAAAAATATCTCCCTTTAAAGGGAATATATATTGTTTTCCCATCAGTATTTTTTACATCCCAGCGTAAATGATCAATAATACAATTTCGATATTCTTTTGTTGCTGCAATAATCAACAATAATGAAAATACCAATATGATTCCACCACACATTGATAATTTAATCATGATAATACGATTAAATATACCAATAAATGGGATAATAAACAGTATACTTATACCCAGTGTAAGTAGTATAAATGCAGAGTTATAACATGCTACTGAACGATGTGCTGTATGTGTACAATATTGCCATAATTCCATGGCTACATGTAAATGCTCTGATAGAGAATTCTGTACACGTGGTGGATGTCTGTCAAGACTTTTGTTCGCTGGTTTCTCATCACCTAAATATCTCCAATAACCCACAGTAATATCATACTATAAAAATATGTTGAAATAGAAAGCAAAAAGAAAAAAAATGCAAAATAATGAAATAGACAGTTATGGAGGTTTTAGAGTTAATAAAGAAAATTTTCAATATTCAGTTTTTGGAAGGCGGCAATTTTGAATTTTCAAGTGTTAGTTTTGCAGGAATTTGATTGGCTACTTGTGAACTGCCCACGAGCTGACATTAGTTGGAGAACCATTGGAAAACCGACAAAGGGTATTGGAAAGCCATTTCGTCTTAGTTTGGGACTCTTAATCAGCGTGCATCCACCAGGGTCAGGTCCCAGTATCTTGATCGTCCACGATCTGTCCTCTTAACTGGAACGTCCTGCGTTTGGACCCCGCCGACGGGCGCTGAAGAGCCTCAAGCACTAGGACGAAACAGCTATCGAATACACCCTAGTTGTTCTACAACTGAAGTCAGCTCGTGATCAATCCTGTAAGTCAAACCAATCAAGTCCCTGCAAACCAACACTTGTGACACTGACTGGCGGTTGTGCAAATATATATATCACGAATGGCGGAATTTGGAATTCATGGGCCATTGAGTCGGGTCCAATTGGTTTAATGATCTACGAGCTGAATTGCCTTATAACCAGAAGGTTCTGGATTCGAACTCCGCAGGTGGGTGCGTACTGATGAAGAGTGCCTAGCACCAGGAAGAAACAGCTGCCCAGTACTGCCTGGTAGTTTCCATTGGTTCACTCCTGATCATTCCTGTAAACCAGTTTGAATTTCGTTCAAATATCAAATCTTGTTGTTTTATTAAACAATTCAGAAATAAATTCTTCAGTGAAATATTATAATAAATTGTTGGAGTTAAACTTTAATTATTAAATGAGTGTGATGCACCAATCACTTGAACAAGGCGTATTGTACATGTAAGTTACATGGTATTTATGAAAGTAATAAGTCAAATGGAACGAAAACGAGTTACTCAGGTTACTTTTCTTTGTACATATGACAAAAATACCTCCCAGTTTTACAACAGAGTGTCTTTAGAGTGTATCGCTAAATAAATCAGCCATTTTTTTAAACTTATGTATTGGTATTAGCACTTAGAGGTTTGGCGGTAAGCTGATGACTAACTAAGTCGATAATTGATCACATTGTAATTTTTCTTTCACTCATTCCATTTCTTCAAGTGGAACATTTGGC
The DNA here is from genome assembly GCA_944472155.2 of Trichobilharzia szidati. Taxonomy (NCBI): domain Eukaryota; kingdom Metazoa; phylum Platyhelminthes; class Trematoda; order Strigeidida; family Schistosomatidae; genus Trichobilharzia; species Trichobilharzia szidati. The sequence continues at coordinate 190,431,332 of OX235271.1, forward strand.
TTCTAGCTTTTGAAAGTTTCAGTAGTGGTTTAATGAAGTCGAGTCGCCAAGCTAATTCATATGATGGCGAGCTACCTAGAATGGTGGCCACATTAAAACCTGGCTGATAGAATACAGTCTGTACCAAAGAGAGGACTAGACACATCACACTAGTTACTAGTGTCCAACGAAAATACCCACTACAGTCCTACAGGAGGTCAATCGCGAGCCCGAATAGCTCAGTGGTAACGTCTCCAACTGCAGCACTGGGTGACGCGGGTTCGAATCTCAGAAGGGACAGGAGTTCCTTCAAGGTTGCAGATACGCTTTGCTGACTGGTGAGTGCCAACTAGCATGAAACCTAGGTCCAAGGCTTCCTGCCGATTGCCTCCAACCATCTAATCTTCCCTCTTATTCCAAATTACTATCTGTTAGGCGAGGTTTAGAAGTGCGACAGCAGAGAATTGAATGTGGACCACATGCGCATGGCTGCCAACTACCGACTTGTGTTTAGTAAAGCTGATAAAATCGTCTAACACATACCACTAAAAAACAAAACAATCAGTTTCTTAAAAGTGCATAGAAATGAATAAAACTCAACAACGACAACAACAAAAGCAATCAACCAATCAATTAATCCGCGTTATAATATGTAGGACAGTCTTACGGATAAATTGTATACGACTTTTCGACTTCCATATCCTGATTTATATAATCCAACTAATTTTAAATTATGATAAAAGAAAATATCACTTTGTATAGATATAATAAATATCGCTGTTAAACAAATTTCTGATAGAATAAATATAGTTAAGAGTCTTTTCTGTTGAAGATTTAAACTATTCCACCATTCTGGTAAAAATATTGGTCTACCTGAATAAACTTCTACAACACAAGTACCGGTTAATTTATCTTTTTGATGCATTATTATGATTATTATTATTATTATTCTCGCACTACAGTAATAATATTCTCTACTACATATAATAATAATTGACTATTGATTTCAATTTATTGATTCCTCGTTTGTTTCTATTTAAACAAAAATGGACATTGAACATTGACACTTCAATACATGACTGACTGGTTTCAACATAGAACACAGATGTGTACTACTTCAAGTTGTTACTGTCCATCCTTGTAATACATAAAGCAAAAGAAGAGAGTAAAAAGAGATTGAAAAGACAAATAATAAATACAATTTTGAGGGAAAAGAACAGTCATATGGGAGAACAAGAAGATATGATTGAGAACGATGATTTTGAGCGATATCACCAATTTTCTTGAGTAGGCATCCTTGAAGCGCATCATTGGTTCTCATTACTTCAGAAGACAGTGTCAATGAACCCAGGTAAATGAAAAATATCTGAGATAAACTGTGAAATGTCATCTAGCTTGATGGATACCTGTGTGATGTTCAGTTCATAGATTGTGTAAGTGGTTTGAGGTCTGTGAAAATGATGACTTCATGACTCTCCAATGAATTTCGATTGCAAATTGCAACCCGCTGCACAGCCAGACTATCTGTGGTGAATGTACTTCACTTCGTTTCCACTGTCTGTAACCGCTGTGAGAAAAGACAATGATGATGATAATAATAATAATAGCGAAAATTTGTTTCAGGTCAAGCATTCTCTTCACTTCAGTCACAAGTGGATTTTTATGCGACACAGTGACTAACCAAGTACGTCACCCATTCACTCACTGAATAACTCTGACATAACAAGTAGTTTACGCCATCTCTGGCGTAAACGCGATATCCGACTATCAACCAGAGGGCGCGTGTACTGCTCATCAGTCCGCTCCGTCCTCCTTTATGGCTGTGAGACCTGGCCATAGAGAGCAGAAGACATGAAAAGATTAGCTGTCTTCGATCATAGGTGTCTGCGTTCCATCTCCCGCGTGAAGTGGTATGATAAGGTGAGCAGTATTAAGGTTAGGCGTCGAGTGCTAGGTAAGGCGGGGAAATTAATAGACGAGACTGTGAAATTACATCGACTGAGATGGTTAGGACATGTGTTACGTATGCCTAGTCATCGCCTTCCTCGACTGACGGGCAATGTTAACTGATATAGGGTCAGGCTGGAAAAGAGCTAGCGGTGGTCAAATCAAAACATGGCACCAGTCAATGAAATCCACAACAGTTAGTGTAAGCCACGTAGGAAGGTGTAGACTTCCTGGTTGGGGTCCTCGGGACAGTAAAAACCAATGGTTGGAGACAATTGATGACATGGCTCAAAATCGTTCTCAGTGGCGCAGATGCATCCACTCCTTGTGACTTATGATTTCCAATGAAACTGTTTTGTTCTTCGTTATTACTACTGCTTTGTCTCACACCTCTGTTTACTATCTATATTATGCATTTCTTCTCCTTTCTTCTCTTCCTTTGTGTGCTACATGGAGTGTGGTGACTTGAACTGCCGCACATCGGTGCAAAGTTCTATGTCGAAAACAGACAGACAGTAGTCTCATTCAGTGTGGATCATATCAAGTCACTCTACACGTCTAGTTACATACTTCACCTGCAACATACATATATATGCTACCGTTAAACATTAAAAAATTCGCCTCTCAAATAGATCATGGATTATACGACGACTATGAGGAAGTCGACTCATACCATTTCTGATAAGGTCTGTTAGTTGTTGTATAAAAGCGACACAGTTGTCAATGAACCATCGATTATAACTTACTAGGCCATTCAGAGTGTAAATGTATTTCACTGATTATGGCCTAAGAAATTTCCAAATTGCTCCCATCAGACTTGCTAGTAGGCAGACAGCATACTGGTCAGAGATGTGACCAAGTAATTAACACGGTTACACACATTCTTGACATTTCCAAATATTCATGGTTACGTCATTTCTACGTGACCTGTTAAACGACAACATCAGATGTCAGAGTAGATTTTCACTGTCTGAACTTGCTCTAGACTGTCGTCTAGGTAGGCTTGCAAAAACTAGAAACCGCGGGATATTTCGTCAATAAAGCATTGAAGTATTTATGCTACATTCCAAAAACACAGTGCTTTGCGTACGAATACATGTAGTCTGAAAGATGTATTGAAAGCTGTTTTTGCAATGTCTTCTAAATGCCATCGGAGTTCGACTGTTCACCAATGTTTGCAGTTTTCTATAGGAATCTTCCTTCTTCTATTGTTCCGAGTTGTTTTGTAGGAGAGTGACATTTGATAGCTGTAAGTTTACTCCTGCTGTCATTATCCTGTAGGAGGAGACTGCTAACCATTACACGAGAGCTTTGCATCTCGTTGATGACGTAATGATATCCACCTCCTGAGTGTGCTCATGGTTGTTGTCTGGGCGATCGGAGTAGATTATTGGCCCTCCAGTTAAAGATTTAGGGAGTCCACATCCATTCCACCTGCTCTCACAGATTCCCAGCACTTGAATGCCATATCCTCTCATTTCCATGGCAACCTGGGAAGCCTTCCCAGCTTCCATACATTGTGAAAACATTCCATGTCCCCATCCTTAGTTTGGCTTTCATCGAAAGAAGACACATCGGCTGACTGCCTTCCCGAAGGCTGACTTTCATCAACCCGCGTTCTATCTTTGAAATACCAGTGAAGATGTGGTTTGTTTTCGATGACTTTTTTGTGCATTTGAAGTTTCTGTAGAGACTCGGGTGATTTTCTAGGGTAGGGTCACCAGATCCACGTCCAGGCTTGGAATCGGCTAAAAAACTAGTGAACTAGCAAATCAGGTGAGGTTAAGTTGGTAAACAATTATTATTCGGTATCAAAATGTTATTGGGGTGATAATTTATCAAGAAAACTATTACAACAATTAAGGGTTGGAGATAATTGCAATAGTTAAACAGGTGGATTGCATAATCTTGGAGAAGTAAACAGGAATTAAGAAATAAACGAGTGTTCGAATTGATCACGAAATAAGTAAATACAGATGAAGGAGTCAGAAAAATAAAATAATTTGAACAATGATAACGTATAAAGGGCTTATGAAGAGTGGGGAATCGTTAGTTTCCTACATTCATGCAATGATGGTCAAGGTAAGGAAAGTGGCTGCACAAATTTCTTCTCAACTCACAGGTTTGGCTTCTTCTTCTTCAGGTCGATTCTGATGAGATTTAGCTGTGTGTAGAAGACGAACTCGTAAAGCGAAATTAACCCTGACCCAAGAAGAGGAAAAAAAAGTGACGCTATGGCTCTTTGAACGTCCTTTTTAAGTTATTTATCGTATATCACCCAACCTTCTCGCATGGTCTACGTGTACGACTATTGCAACATACAGTAAAGGCAATCGGAATTCATCTGGACAAGCCAAATCTGTGTGTTCGAAGGAAATTTGTACACCTCTTTTCTTTCCTAAGGCCAACCTTTTATTTATTCTTTTACGTTTCCAGTGGGACATACGCCTTCAATCTAGAGGCTTGAAGTTTCGGCGGCAGTGGTGTTTATTCTTTTTTATGGGATGGGGTTGCTAGCCTCATGCGCAACCTTCTGTCTTTACAAGTCTTATTATTGTCTTAGACAGGGAAAGGAGTGCGTCGGTCGGGGATCGAACCCCGGACCACATGCGTGGTCAGCGAGCAATCTACCGCTGGCCAACAACATAACATGTATTAATTTTTTACTCCGGCAAGTATTTAAAATATTTACAACCTACTAAACATGAGGTGAAAAAGCATTATCCTAGATTGCAGATTACCTCAGTACATGACATGATCGTTTCTGAGTAGTGTCCTTGGTTCAAAAAATGTACTCCTGAACTTTTTACAATTGGTATTCAACCGAGTATCGTGTATTTCTCGAAAGAGACAAAGAAGAGATATCATCATAATGGATTGGTTTGCGCCTTCAAGTCAGATACGACTGTGTCACACGAACTACTACTGTCAACCAATGTTATATTTGAAAATCCTGAACGAAGAGGAAATATCATGCAATTAACTCCGCTAAAAATCCTGTACATTATATAAACACTGCTCAGAATAATGCTATTACTATTTTTTTTGCTAAGTGTATACGTATTCCTCCTTCTACCCCTTGTTGTTTGTTGCCATTTCCCATGTCTCCAGTATAGGCGTTACATCATTTCGATTGCATGTGCAAGCTGTTGGCTCAACGATAAACAAAGATTCAGTGATTAGCCTTTCCCTCTCTCTCTCTCCACCTAACTATATTACTTTTTAATACTCTCGCCCTATTTTGTGATTACATGCAAGCGAGACCATACTCAGGATTCTCAATGAGGCTGGAATTCGAGTTGCATTTAAACCAACCAACTTTCTCAGAGAAAAACTTGGTCGGCTTGAAGACCTGATAAATCCAATTAAGATAAATAATGTTAGGTGGTTGGAGGCAATCGGCAGGAAGCCTTGGACCTAGGTTTCGTGCTAGTTGGCACTCATCAGCAAGGCATATCTGCAACCATGAAGGAACTCCTGTCCCTTCTGAGATTCGAACCCGCGTCATCCAGTGCTGCAGTTGGAGACGTTACCACTGAGCTATTCAGGCTCGCGATTGACCTCCTGTAGGACTGTAGTGGATATTTCACAGTGCACCGTAATGGCGAGCCACCTAGCATGGTGGCCACATTGCAAACATGACTGATAGAATTCAGTCTGCACCGAAGATAGGACTACTAGACACATTACACTAGTTACTGACTAGTGTTCAATCAAAAATATCCAACACAGTCCTACAGGAGGTCAGTCGCGAGCCTGAATAGCTCAGTGGTAACGTCTCTGACTGCAGCACTGGGTGACGCGGGTTCGAATCTCAGAAGGGACATGAGTTCCTTCAAGGTTGCAGATACGCCTTGCTGATGAGTGCCAACTAGCACGAAACCTAGGTCCAAGGCTTCCTGCCGATTGCCTCCAACCATCTAACACCAACAATTCACAGTGCACCGTAATGGCGAGCCACCTAGCATGGTGTGCACATTGCAAACATGACTGATAGAATTCAGTCTGTACCGAAGATAGGACTACTAGACACATTACACTAGTTACTGACTAGTGTTCAATCAAAAATAAGATAAATAATATAATTTACCAAATCCCATGTAATGCTGACTGTTAGTTGGGTCAGTTACATAGACCAGTCAAACTAGTAGATCAGAGTCATTTAGATTATTGAGATAGAAAAATTTAACTAGACCCAGAATGATTGACCATGGTAAGTTAAATAATTCAGAAAAATGCTCAACCATTGCACTGCATTCACTTGCATATAATAACACATCATAAGGTGGGACAGAGTGAAAGAATTAAATGTCCTACAGTTAGGTAGAGAGAGGTCAATCTCTGAATCTTTGGCTAGACATTGGCTAGGGGTCGCGCTATGTCGTGTATTGGCAGAAGTTAGAATTCATGGGCCATTGGATCGGGTCCCAGTGGCTTAATGGTATACGAGCTCGCCTTGTAACCAGAAGGTCCTGAGTTCGAATCCCCGTGGGTGCGTACTGATGAAGAGCCCCACACTAGGACGAAAGAGATGTCCAGTACTCCCACGTTTTCCAATGGTTCTCTAACTGATGTCAGCTCATGATGAATTCCAGTAACCCTGAATCTTTATTTATGGTCGATTCAACACCTCACATATGCAATCGAAATGACGCAACGCCTATGCTGGAGATATGAAAAGTGGCAACAAACAAGGGAAAGATATATATAGATACATATATAAGACAAATTATGAAGCCGTGTGACTGAATTGATATGATTATGAGCATCAGTTCAAGGTTGAATTGTCATTCAGTTATTAATACTACATTACTGTATCATTTCAAATAAACTAATTCTCCAACAGTGCGCAAGTTCTACACCTACATTAAAGATACTATATATTACATTCTCTAGAAAAATCAACCAATAGTTTGTTTGTCCTACATTTTAACTTGACCGGATAATATTTTTCTACTATAACTTCATTTTAGTCTGCTTTCCACGTTGTAAATAAAAAGGTAGGGGACAGAAGGCTATTAAGAAGATAAACTCATGTTATAGTAATATTGGTGCTTCGTTGGTACAGTGGTAGAATGCTCGCTTACCATGCAAGTGGTCCGAGGTTCGATCCCTTGCCAATGCACTCCTTTACCTCTCTAAGCCAATAATAAGACTGGTAAAGAGAGACGGTTAGGTATGAGGCTAGCAACCCTATCCCATAAAAAAATAGACGCCACTTCTACCGAAAGTTTAAGCCTCTAGCTTGAAGCCACTGGGAACGTAAAGAAATACATATTAACAGTGTATAGAAGTTACAGTTATACAGTAAAGAAATAAGCTTATGTTTTTTATATTCACCTGACCGGTTTCAACATATAACTATGCACCGATGTGCAGCAATTCGAGTCACCACACTTCACTTAGAAAATAAAGCCAGAGAAGAAGAAAGTAAAAATAAATGCAAAACAGATATATGAGACAAAAGGAATAGTAATAAGGAAGAACAATACAGTTTCATTGCGTATTATAAGTCACAAGGAGTGGATGCATCTGCACTATTCATTGAGAACGGTTTTGAGCCATATCACCAGTTGTCTCCAGTCGCCATTGCTACTTATCGTCCCGAGGACCCCAACCAGACAGCAGTCTACACCTTCCTACGTGTCTTAAACTAATTGATATTCACCAACTAGCAAAGTGTAGTTCGATGAACTCTATTACTTAATCAGTGCGTCAGTGGCACAGCGGTTAAGACGCTCCCCAACTATGCACATGGTCCGGGGTTCGATCCCTGGTCAATGCACTCCTTTACCCCACTAAGCCAGTAATAAGACTGGTAAAGAGGGAAAGTTGGTTAGGCATGAGGCTAGCAACCCCATCCCGTAAAAATAAACTCTGCTACAGAAACTTCAAGCCTCTAGCCTGAAGCTCTATGTTCCACTGGGAACGTAAAGGAATAAAAAAAATTACTTAATCACCTAACCTAATACCAAATTTCAAAGAACCTCTATCATCCTCATCTTAAAAAACAAATCTCTATTTCAAACCATGGTCAAAGTTATAAGTTTCCAGACCGAGGATGTTATGAATTTCCTGAAATAATTCGAGCACCAAGTCATATTGAATCATTATAAACTATTTAAAATAATCCCAGAACTTGCTTAATAGAAAATCCAAACAAGATTTTCTGAACATTTCGGTGCGTAAGCCACAGCTTCTTTAGTATCAGAATTATTCGGATTTTATTAACTAACATCAAAATATATAGTCAAAAATTCCTATAAACTGAAGTAAATTCCTTTGATGGTCACTTGTCGGTAGATATTTGTACTAATAGGAAAATGTAGACAGTCATCATATATTTGTAATGACTATTTTCAGCTTACACAGCCCTGGACAAAGAAGTGAGGAAGAGTGCCAGGAAGGACAAAAGACAATTCTACGACAACCTGGTCACTGAAGCTGAGAAGGCAGCAGGCAAAAAGGGCCTGAGAACATTATATCAGATAACCAAGTCTCTATCCGGGAAGAGATCAACACAAGTGAAACCTATAAAAGACAGTCAAGGGAACCCAATTACCAAGGAAGAAAGACAGATTAAACAATGGGCGGACCAATTCAAAGGACTCTTGAACCGACCACCACCTGCAACCCGTCCAGAAATACCAACAACAGCACGTACACAACTGCAAGTTGACACCAATCCCCCAACGAAAGCTGAAGTCTTGAATGCAATCAAACTTCTGAAAGCCGGAAAAGCAACTGGACCAGATGGAATACCCCCGGAAGCACTGAAAGCGGACCCAGAGACGACAGCAGATATGCTGACTCCATTATTGCAAAAGGTTTGGAAAGAGGGAAAGGTGCCTAATGACTGGAGGAAAGGTTACCTCGTGGAACTACCAAAGGAGGGCGACCTGGGAATCTGCAAGAACTGGCGAGGAATCATGCTCCTGTCGGCGCCAAGTAAAATCCTGAGTCGCATCATCCTGGAGAGAATAAAAGACGCACTGGATACAGAACTCCGACCAGAACAAGCTGGATTCAGGAAAGGCAAATCATGTTCTGACCAAATTGCAACTCTACGCATTATCATCGAACAAAGCATGGAATGGCAATCAAACCTCTACCTCAACTTTATAGACTTTGAGAAGGCCTTCCACAGCGTTGACCGCGAAGTAATTTGGAAACTACTCGAGTACTACGGCGTACCCCCAAATATTCATCAACCTTATTCAACAGCTGTACGACGACGGCACATGTCAAGTGATCCACAACGGAAAACTCAGCGAGGCGTTTGCAGTAAACACAGGAGTCAGACAAGGGTGCTTATTATCACCAATGATATTCCTAATTGTGGTGGACTGGATTATGCGTCAGACAGTGGGAAACGAGGAGACAGGGATATCCTCGACCGACGTGAAGAACCTAGAAGACCTGGATTTTGCGTATGATTTATGTTTGATGTCACACAAAATCGAAGACTTACAAGCGAAAACCGACAAACTGGTCAAAGAAGCAGCAAAGGCAGGACTGACTCCAGGTGAACATAGACAAGACGGAGGTTATGAAAATAACCAACCAACCAACCAACAACAGCAACAGCAACATCCAGCGCCAATCACCATCAACGGGAGGGATTTGAAAGAGGTTACTTCATTCACTTACTTATCTAGGGAGCATTGTCTCAACTACAGGAGGAACGGACGAGGATGTCAAATCGAGCGAGAATCGGGAAGGCGAGAAACACATTCATCAACCTGAAACCAATCTGGAAATCTTCGTCACTCAGCATCAACAACGAAATTCGGATCTTCAATACAAACGTCAAGTCGGTCAGTTCTCCTATACGGATCAGAAACTTGGCGGGTCACAAAGAATATTTCCAACAGCCTGTTGCACACCTTTATCAACAACTGCCTTCGCTCTATACTCAAGATCAGATGGCCGGAAAGAATCACCAACGAGAAACTATGGGAACAAACAAAACAAGAACCAATCGCTCAACAAATATGCGGGAGAAAGTGGAGATGGATTGGACACTCACTGAGGAGGCCTTTGGGTGACATCGTGCGTCAGGCCATAGCTCGAGTGGAACCCGAAAGGGAAGCGGCGAGTGGGTTGTCGAAGGGTGACATGAAGATCGTGTGAAGAGGAACTGAAACGGTACGGACTAACATGGATGCAGGTGAAAAGTACAGCAGAAGAGAGAAGCAAGTGGAGGCGTGCAGTCGAAGCCCTATGTTCCAGTAGGGACCCACGAGAACAATAATAATAACAATAATTTTCAAATTCTCATATGTGCATATTTGTCTGTATGGGTGCTTATGCATGTATTTTGTTATCTAGAAAACACATCAAAACATGGTTATATTTTTAAAGAGGATTGAATATTTCTTGTATTTTCTCTCATCTGTTTTCCTTTATGAAAGTTTGTCATATATGTGATAAGTTTATCCCTTCTCTTATATGTATTTCATTCGATGTGGTAAAAATATGCAAGGCTTCAGATGTCAGACTTTCGTTAGGTGAATGAAAGCCTTTTCTTAGAATTTCGACATTGTAGAAATCGATCTTATATCCTCTGTCTATAGCATGCACCGACATAGCTGATCTTTTTTTTCGAGACTCTTTAATTCTACTTCATTTCTAGGCGGACGTTTCCTGCACAGCTGGTGTTCATTAATTCTGACATTCACCTGTCTACTACCTTCCCGTATATATGTCTACCAATGAGCGATCTCCAAAGGAATTCACTTCAGTTTATGCAATTTTTAACTATCGGTCGGTCGGTTTTCGACATAGAACTGTGCACACATGTGCGGCAGTTCAAGTCGCCACACTCCATGTAGCACACAAAGGAAGAGAAGAAAGTAGGAGAAATGCATATTAGAGACAGTAAACAAAGGTGTGAGACAAAGGAATAGTAATAACGGAGAACAAAACAGTTTAATTGGAAACCACAAGTCACAAGGAGTGGATGCATCTGCGCCACTGAGAACGATTTTGAGCCATGTCACCAATTGTTTGAAACCATTGGTTTTTACCGTCCCGAGGACCCTAACCAGAAAGTCTACATCTTCCTACGTGGCTTAGACTAACTGTTGTGGATTTCATTGACTGGTACCATGTTTTGGTTTGAAAGCCGCTAGCTCTTTTCCAGCCTGACCCTATATCAGCTAACATTGCCCATTGTCGAGGAAGGCGATGACTAGGCATACGTAACACATGTCTTAACCATCTCAATCGATGTAATTTCACAGTCTCGTCTATTGATTTCCCCTTCTTACCTAGCACTCGACGCCTAACCTCAATATTGCTCACTCTATTATACCACTTCACACGGGAGATAGAACGCAGACACCTATGATTGAAGGCAGCTAAACTTTTAATGTCTTCCGCTCTCGATTTTTTAACTATATATTTTGACTGTTAATAAAATCTGAATAACCCTGCTGCTGAAGAAGCTGTGGTGGCTTACGCAGTGTGACGGTCAAGAAACTCTTGTTTTACCTTCTTCTTAAACACTTTGGGATTATTTTAAATAATTTATTATGATTACAGTCTTTCCATGATGATTGATTGTTTATTTAAGTGGTGCAATTGAACCGTAATGCATTTTATCTTAATTTTAATCTCTCATACTCCCTTTTCCTGATCTATTTGAAAATAGCCCGAAAAGCACTCACATCTGTTGTTCTGTATGATTAATTCAATGTAGTTTATTCGATAATCAGTCTTATATCTCCCAATGCAATTTCAGTAGTATACATATCATAATATGTGGATTATTCAGATGAAGAGTTCTACCGAAGTTTGATGAATTCAATAAATCCTGCTTTACTGACCTTTATTGCTAGTTTCACAGTTATTTATCTTAAGATCGCTGCTGAATAATATTACTGACTAATATGAGTGAGTTGACAAGAATGTTATTTCACTTAGAAATTTTACAGCGCAAAATCTGAATTCATCCTAAAATGTATGCTCTTTTAAATTCATTACTTTTGGGAACACTATTTCAAAATATGACAAAGATTCCATTGGAATTAAATAGATAAATACATAGATAATGAACTAAGAAAATTACTATAGAAAAGTATATTTACATAAATTGTGTACACTAGTGTGATATAATAAGAATGCTAAGAATTTTCCGAAGTCTCCAAATATTCAGGAAGGCGTTCCAAACGATGCTGAAAAATTTAGGAAAATAATAAAGGGAAACTTTAGTGGTGGAAAAAAGAAGTTTATGTCTTCCTTGATTTAAAAATAAAATTAACTCACTGCTGACCACAAAAAATAACACCGGAACGATGATAAAAAAGTTGACACAAAAATGTCCGTTACAATAATGCCCAGTTATGCGGCAGATACACTTTTAATGTAGAATAACAGATTAGTTATGGGGTGTCAAAATAAATAGTATTTGTGCGACAAACGTGCTCTGGACTGAATTGAATTACAAAATAGTGTGAAATGGGAGACAATGGTGGTGATTAGTCATAATAGATTCGTAAAATGTGGGGTAGGAAAATTGACAAGTCAATTCAAGGTTATCAAGGGTGTCAGGTGAGTGAGTGGCTAGTACTAAGTGGTATGTATTAAAGAGGGGGAGATAGTAAAACTGTGGTGAGAGGTTCATCATGAAATAACGAATGTGTGAAGTGAAACAGGTGGAAGCATATATTGAGAAAAGAGATAATATCACTAATAATCAGTCCGGATAGTATAAATGGAATTTTCGACAGTATTGAGAGAATGAAGGGCATAAATTATGACGAATACTACTAATAATAATGATTGTAATAATAAGCAAAGGAAAAGAGCCAAGAGGGTTAAGGGAAGAAGCACTCTTGGTGAGAAGAATCCTCAATCCAAGTTTGGCTACGGTTTTTTTTTCCTTTGCTAATTATTAAAATTATATATACATATCAAGAATTGGCAGAAGTTGCAACTCATGAACCATTGGGTCCGATCTAGGTGGCTGAATGATCTACGAGCTCGCCTCGTAATCGGAAGGTCCTGGGTTCGAACACCGCCGGTGGATGCGGAGTTCTGAACAGCGGGACGAAACAGTGGTTTTCCAATGGTCCAATGATGTGAGCTCATGATCAATCCCGTAAAAATGCACCCGTTAAAATTATCACACTTTATAAAACTGAAAAAAAATATTAGAGAACAAACCTAGGACGATAATAATACAATAGACAAGCATATGTTTGATGGAGTGAATCATTGGATGAAGTGTACTGACGCTTTTCATAATTCAGGCTATGAAAATGGCTGAACCACCTGCTTCACTTGTGCACAATTTCGAGGTAAATCATTACGAGCATCCTACCACTGATTCTCATCATTCCGAGGACTCTAGGCTGGCAGTCTAAATTTCACTACATTGTTTACACTAAAAGTAACTAATTTCATGGAATGATGGTACATGAGCCTAAATATCCTTAATTGTTTTCCAATCTAATCCTACTTCAGTTAATTATACTTGTCTTTGAAGTCTGTGTTCAAATAGGTGTAACATGTACCCTAGATACTTCAAACAGTGGAGATTTTTAGTCTCATTGTTTGACTTGTCTCTATTTCATTTCACTACTTCTAATTTCTCTAAGACCCAGTTGTTGTTCTAAAAACATACTGACAAATAGAATCAAAAGTTGTATATACTAGATGATATAGCAATAAACCGACTGCCCATAGATCAATATTTATTCATATGTTTCCTTTCTAAATATTCATCGCAATCATTTAAAAGAAAATACCCCAACTATAGACAAATAATCCAAATCAGCAATTTCAAACTACTTATTAACTTTAGTTTTACAATCATTAGCATTAATTTGACTTTTCATAATACCACGGTTGCTTGACAACTCATCAGCCTTAAGAATACTACAATGAGCATGTTTGACCTTATTATTTGTCTCTTTGTGTATTTACTGTCCCATCTCTCTCGACATAGTATCTATTAGACTTCAAAATATAGTGATACAAAAAGTACTTTCTATCTCTAATGTATGTACTACAGTTCGAATCAACATGTGATAAACTCATTCTCAAACAAATAGCAAGTTATGTAGAAAGTTAGGAAAGTTGTGTAGACAGTCAGAGCAATTTTGATTTGTTACATAAATATATCTTGTTTGTATTTTGGAATACTAAAAGACCGAGTGAAATTTAAAGATTATTAGTACTTTAGCACGTGGTGAAAATAACGTACGCCTATGACTAGTGTTATTAAAAATTCTAAATCTACTGCACTGCCGTTAAATGTACATACTCAAGTACTACATCAGAAGATTACACAGAGGAATTCAACCCATTCATATCTCTTAAGATGAGAACGACCGTTGTCCTACAAGTCACACAACAAGTGATATGGTTGTTTGTAACAGTATGATTACCTTGTTCACTTACAGTAATTAGGTAGAGAATACACCTAGTTTTGCTGAATTTTTATACTTCCGGTGCTTTCATTAGTCATTAGCCACCAATTTTCAGAATGCAAAAGTAATAATGTCGATAAAGAAGGGAAATACATTATCTAATCAATTTACGAAAACTAGCATCTGCTATTGGCTTGGAGTTTTAGGTGCACTCAACAACAAGTTCACTTACTATTATGATGAATTTTCAAACGTGAGACAATTGCGCAGCCTCACTGTTTAAGACTACTGTAAACAACGGTATAGACACTCATGTAAGCCAGCTACTCAGGTTATAAATGATAGTTTGTTTTTAATTACAACGGTTGATTTTAATTTAGGACATAATTGTCTACTGCAACCACGTGTTGTTACTAAGTCACAGCGCATCAAAACATACAAAAAGGGAGCTAATCTCGGCAATTTACAGACATACGAGTTGATGAATAATGTTAGCCAAAAACCATTCACTCTTACTTTCTCAACTTCCATAGCTACACCTTCAGGCAGGTTCCGCTGTATATATTCAAGAAATACGTCCGCAGTACATCCAGTTACGTGTTTAACCTGTAGGGGAATTACATTAGGCATGCATGTTTACCGTGAAGTATTTATAGTGAGTACGGAACTCATATTGGCGCTGGTGCTTTTTGTAAATGAAAGGAGACCTGTTCATAGAAAGACGTAGAAACTTCGGGCGGTTACGCGTATCACTATATACAAAATTAGTAAAATCTAGACGTTACCTTTGAAGGTTTAGTGAGAGATTTTCACACACCTGTTTGACAAATGTCTCGTAACTCTTCAGTACCATAGGTTCATGCCCCTTGACTGTAATAAACAGCTTTTTGTACAACTCATCACGTTCTTCAACTTCAGTCCCCTTTAATTTATTTCCCGATTACATTATATAGAATTACTTCACGCATATAATCACCAGAATTGAAGACCCCTACGGATGATCCGTACTGAATCTGACAGGACTTGTCTACATTTTTTGGGCTCAAAAAAGGAGACTCTAACAATCTATTAACACAGAAACTCCGTAAATTTAACGTTGTGCGTAGCGTATGGAACATAACGACCGCTAGTTAGTCATTCAAAATTCAATATCGTCTTCACGAGATAGTTTAGACCCAACTGACTTATTTTTGCTTGATTCTTAGTCTTAAGGTAAAGTTTCCTGATTTTCGGCGAACTTCTGTGTGGATCGTCTCACCACTGAACTGTCGAAGCTTTTGTTGACTGAAAAATTAGTGGTACTGGGATTGATAATATGCGGGCTGAAATTATCCCGCATGCTCAAAGTCATTGATGGAGTGAGACGCTCTAAGGGCAATTTCGTCTATGTTAGTCGGTTATGTTTGATTGCAGTTCCGTAGCTGTTCGTTTACACATTAGTTTTATGTTCTGTTGGCATTTATAGGTGATTCCCATGTACTGATAGCATTCTTTTGTAAAATAGTACTGTTCTTCACACGAAAATAGCCACATTTTGACGTAGTCTTCATTGAATGACACTATGTCGAAAGCTGCAGCTTCTACAAGAAATAAACTATTTGTGTAGATTACATTATCCCCCAACTACCCCATCTTCTTCATTGCAGAGATGTTTTGACGCATTCAGCATGAAACACTAATCATTACAACCAGTATGCTAAGTGTGTCGCAGTCAGATTAAATGACGCGAACACCAACATAACTAGCCAGGAAATGAGAATTCCTATCAATACAGAAAACATATAACAAAGTTTTATTAAAAATTATTGACAAAAAAAAATTTGCCGAGCGAAATTTCAACCAACATGCCGGATAAGTCCAGCCTAATATGCGGTATGTAGGATGCAATACGCTAAGCCCATGTCACTGCTGTGAATGGGGTTTGCAGAATCTGTAGACTTATAAAAGAAAACGTAAAAGCCGCTTAGGAGACTTGAAATTGACATATATATTATATATTTTTTTATATTTTGATTTATTTTGATTTACAGCTTGATTCCACACCGTATTTTCAGTACAAGTATGGAATTTTCAGCATGGATATCGGTAGCCCAAATTCAGGCCGACCATAGATATCGGGTGTGCGCCGGCAGGGGCTCGAACTCCGGACCATGTGCATGGTCGGCGAGAGTCCTAACCACTGTGCCACCGACGCACATAAATCATTATTGATATATATATATATGTGATTACATAAGGAAGTTAAGAGATGAAGTAGCCAGAGGAGTAAGACAAGAGGGAGAGTGAATTGTTAAAACGATGAAACTAGGAGTATAAACAACAGTGTGTGAGTTTTAAGGAGATGGGCAGTTTGGACACAGTCGTTGTGTTGCTGCATGATTGTCCAGTCTCCACCTAAGGCTTTAAACGAAATATGCAGTAGCCACAGCTGCTGGCGGAGAGTTCCAGGGAATGTAAACTCAAAGTAAAAGGAAATGGGAGACCACTCGAAGCTTTGCTTTCTGGTGAGCTATCCATCGTGGATTGCCAGGAGCCAGTACATGTTCACTTAATGCCAAAATACCTGTCTTTGGTTGATTCTGGTCATTTTTAATCGTATAGGCAATAATTTATCCACAAGGCGATGGAGGCTGACTGTGAAAAGAAATGATTTCTTCAGCCGTTCATCACGTGGTTTATTTCGGAGGCCCATATCCCTTTTTGTTCTCTGTCTTTAAACTCTTTCCAAAAGGTTAGTGTCTCTTCTGAGTAGCGGGAAACAGTAGTATTGTGCGCTCATACGTCTACTCTTACGCACTATTCATGTAATCTTGGAAAGAGCTCAGGAGTAAGTGCACCTAATTTTCTATGAGTAAAGTGTATGACTGCATATGCCCTCTCTACATACCCTGTGTTATTTACGCTAGTTTCCTTTTTTCCCATCAGAACCAGACCTAAGTTGCTCACTAATTTTGAGCAGGGCAGGCTATCGGTGCTCAGGGAGTTATTCGTGTCCCGCAGTCTATAAGTACTTAGTCACACTACCTTGCAATTTTTCAAGTTGAAAGTCATACCATTGACCAAGCCTCATTCTTCCGGAATCCTAAGGTATACCTGTAGCTTATCAGAGTCTTCCGAGAACTTCATTGCTCTGCAAACTTTACATCACCAGAAGAGACGAGAAGTTTGCATAGCATGGCATGTCACAGATAGAAGCCAAAAACAAAAGTGGCCCTGGAACAGGCCCCTGCTCAACTGCAGATGTCGAATCATGTCTGGATTGTCGTACACTATGAACCTTGATTCGGAATTTCCTTTCATCTAAGTAGCCTTTTGAACGATGGCAGAAGCGGCTCGCCCATAACTGCCCGACTTATTTTGTGCAGGAGAAGTTCGTGCCGAACTGCGTTAAATGACTTCGGGAAGTCGGGAAAGACCACATAGACTGGAACATTCATGTTTTAGCAGGGTGTCCAGTCGTTCCAATTTGATAGTAGGTTCGCCATACACGATCTACCTCTGCCGAAAATGGGTTGTGCTTCATGAAGTCTATTAGTCGTGTCGTGATGTTCCCTGATGCGATCATCCGTTATACTTTCCAGTACTTTCGATTCCACTGGGAGTGGCGTTTAGTGACATTTAGCTGATTCCCCCCCTTGAAGATAAGAGGACGGATGGCTATCTTCCGCTTCCAAGGCAAGCTCCGTGAATCCACTGAGTGTTGAAATAAGTCACATAAAGGTCCCGCAGAGAACTTCAGCGCACTGTTATAAGTATAAAACCTGGGCACTGTGGCAGAGCATAACTCCATTATGGATAAAATTTTTTTGATATATCACACAGTGTTGTGCAGTAGTATTAACTGATGACGTTTTGAGCATATCAAGTTGATATGATTATGGGCAATAGTTTATATTCGAAACGTCATCAGTTAATATTACCGTACAACACTGTGTGATTCAGTGCACTGTCCCTGAACAAATGGCCGTATATCGTCATGAACTGTGGACTATCTAGATATCAGTTTCTGCTAATTTCGCAGTACCGTTGTGGTTTCCATTTGGAGCGTAGCCATTATATTTTTCCTTGGTCAAATAGCAATGCAGTCATTATGGTCTATTCTGATAATACCCACAATGATACTCAGGCCATACACAGCATTTCAACCATTTCCGAACTAAAGGGGTACTGAATGCTGGAACTTCCTCTGGCACACTTCTTTTGGTCGAAAAAATTGGCGCAGGCTTTTGGGGTTTGCCAAGAGTTTTTCCGACAAGCTTTGTTCGAAACAAGCCCCTGTCACTCCTGACCCTAATGCTTCATCAGTTCCAGAATCCCAGGTATGCCTAATGATCTGTCCGAATCCTGAGGATTCGCCATGTAGACTCATTTTCCCACTTTGCTCGCGGAATACGCCACGTGCCATTCCCGAATCAAGTGGATTGCTTCCTAGGTTGTGTATTGACTGAGGGTAGATTATCTGAAACTGCTATATGAATGATATCTTTTACTGTTTCCCAGTGTTCCTTTACTCATAGCTCAGCCAAGTCTATGTGCATTTCTGCGTGATACAAAAGTCGTCACATTTTGGTGTGGCGGGCTTTGCTATAGCATAAAGAGAGTGGCGTAGCATCCATCTATAAGGCCTCACAAAGAACGAGACCATACATCATGATCGCATCGTCACTGATACCCAAAGTTTCCATGATTTGAGCTTTTCGAACAGTAATTGTTGGCTAGTTAGGATATAATCCGGTTTTGAATACTGTCATAATAATAATAATTTATATTTCGTATAAACGAGGAAGTTTACAAGAAATGCATGCCATTTTTACTGGCACAATCAGTAATGTTATAAATTACAATCCTGAAGTATCATAAATTGATACTTTTTCAAAAGTTTGAATTTTTCAATTATAGTACAAGCAATCAGAGCAGGTTCTTATAAATGTTAAATTGTAAACCGTTTACTAAGGTCACCATCAAAGTTGAGCGACAACCCAAACTTCATTCCGTTTCCTGTTTATCGTTATGGTCAACCAGTGAACAGCGTATATCTGGGTGAGTGCTATGCCACCACGTGATTGAACGCTATTTCAGGTAGAGAAGAAAATTCTGCGTAACTGCAAAATGTTATAAAATGCGATTACGAATAATGCATTATTGGAAGTATATTTACAAGGAGAGGAAGCTATATAGTACCTGAAATGAAAGTATACATTTGCAATGTTTAAAGCTAACCATATTGGCCTAAGTATGGAAACTATGATGTTTCCGGTGAAGGTATAGCTTTGTTCAAATATCGGTGTTGTTGTGTTTTTAATCAAAGCAACCAGACTTTAGGCAAGCAACAAATATGAATAAAGAGCAAGTTTCAGCTTCAATAAAGGCCTAGGTAGTTAAGATCAGATAGAGTATAATAGTACGCAAACAAAAAGATTAGTGTGAGGTAGGTAAGTGATATTTAAGTGAGGAGTGAATTCAAAGATCTGTAAAATTAGAAGCCGAAGAACAAGCTAACCTGTAAGATGCCTCACGAATTTCTGTAGGGCCCGACGGGTAGATAGTAGGAGCCAAAGCACTTTTTTATTTATAATTAGACCTGTACTACCCTTATTTTTTGTTGAGAGTCCAGACCAATTTTAATTCTCGGGCTGTCGAAAAAATGCATGTTGCTGTCCTACAGATTGGAGCTATTCACAATTGTGACCACTACCATATCTGCTGATCAGCATGCGCCAACCTCCCACCTTCTGATGTTAAGCTCTGAGATATTTTTGCAAACTTTAGTTGCAGCATTGCACTGCTTTAAGCCCATCCCAATCATGCAATGCGCTGCACATCAATAGCTTTCATGACAAGCGCTTCCCATCAGGTCATCAGATATATCGATACCTGAGGATATTCTTAGCATTATCACCTTTCATACATGCATACATATATACAAGTATTTGTAACAAACGCCTGTGATATCGCGTTTAAGAAGTATAAGTTGTAGTCTAAGTTGTAGTCTATTTAGCAGAGTAAAAAGTGGAAGGAACAATTAGTGATAAAATTATGTATAATGATCCTGGGGAAAACAACCGGTTAACAGAGCTAGTTATACCAAATTTTCATGACCGATTTTCATACGGTGCGCATTAGACACTGCAAAGTAACCCTTCAACTTATATAATGTTAAAAATACTGCGAAATATCATAGAGATTATACGTTTTAGAAAAGTATATGTCAACTACGGCCGCGCCTAGAGTCACCTCCAGCGTTTACAGTCAGTCATGCATTTCAAAAACTTTCTTTCAGATTTCAACCAAATTCTTCCAAACCAAGGTTAAAGGTTTAGGCAGTGAAGTCTCCAGCAAAAGTGACTTGGTAATAGCCCAGGTCTCATGTGGCTGTGGTGTTGCTCAGCAGTAACTGGTTGTGTTCGGATCCCCAAGAGGTTAATCGACACATGCCACCCGGTAAATGCTCGATGTAGCCTACGGTGAAATGATGCCATTTAGAGTCTGGGAATACAGTAAGTGGTGGGTCCTTTGGACGTGCGCATGTAGAATACTTGTCAAATCATGTGGCAGCTCCCTTTTCCTTATTATACCTGTCGCACTATATCATTTATAGCGATTTCTTTGTTGGCAAATATCAGAGGTTAGCTAAGTTTCAATCAGGCTTATTATTTTGAGGTGTAGATATGACTGAAAGTTTCGAGTTAATCTGTTTTTCCTCTCAGCCCCCTTGCATTGTTATGTAGGTAGTTGACAGTGAGTCCCTTCTTCTACCGTGTTTTGGGGTGATTAATGCTGTATTGGCTCTTGGTTGAAGAATTAATGTCAGAACTAATTGGCTAATTCCGATCCAAACTTAGATTCAGATTTTGATCGAAGACGAGGGCTTCATGGCTCTATTAAACCTTGTCTAATAAGAATCTTTTCGTGTTTAATGCATTACTTAAAGATGAGACTGACGGCGCAATCACCATTTCTTCTGGTGGTTCACTTCAAGGGTTAATGACCAGAGGGAAGAGTCAGCACTCGATCTTGATGCTGCCATTCTATCATTTGAGGTGTTCGGAGGATCTAGAGAAGAAAAGAGAAGACTAATCCCTTCCATAAACACTTCTTAGAATTTAGAAAATACTTACTATATCACATTACTGCCTGCAGTCTTCTTACTGGTAGGGGCTAAACTGCCATGCTGTTCTTCTTAAGGTAGTGAGATCATACCTGCAAACTTGCTATCCACCATTACCGGAACATATAAGTTCGTCACCAGATAAGTGCTGGCTATCTTAATAAAAATTTCTATTTTCGATTATCCTAGGGATAAAGTATAAAGGTGTACATGCCTCGGTGGAATGCGACGAAGTACTTAAGTGTCACCAGTAGTAACCTAAAGCTAATAACTGTCAGTAAACTGTAATGTAGCTTCATTTTTAAGTTGTGACTTACGATGACACCCAAATTCATGTGCATCAGAATTGAAAGGAGTGACAGTCCACCTATGTCATATGTTCTGGTACTCACGTGTCCGATGAGACTGTACGCCTCGCCACATTAAGGTATTTTAGAAACTAAAACTCTTATCTACTGAATTGTAGAATGAGAGGCACTGACACTTTCGGAGGACTGCCAGTCTCCTGACAATCATAGGAGGGATTCGTCTGTTTTGCGATTTCGACTACGATATTTTACGCTCAAACGTCTTGTCATTTGCATTGAAGTCTCATGGTCCACTTTCATGTACTGTGTTTTCCACGTTTCATACAACCTTCCGTTTAATCGGTTTATTATTTCTGAATTAAAAAGTGTTTGATCAAATAATGCTTTCGCTCCTAACATCTACAAGCCTGCTCAGTTTCTTGTCAAGATGCTATCCCATGGGACATACATAAGTTCACCAGACATCCTACAGGTCACCAAATTCAGCAGGTTCTAATCCTTCTAGCCACTTCTCCCTAATATGTCACTTATATACTTCACGATAATCCTTCTATCTAATTACTATTATACTCTATTTTATCTCAACTTCCTAGGCCTTTAGTAAAGCTGAAATTTACTCTTTTGTTTTTCTTTTTTCTCATTCACACTCTTCTCTCGCATAAAGTTCGGTTGCTCTGATGGTAAAAAGATCATAACAACAGCACTCATGTTTGAGAATAACTTTATTTTCATAGAAAACGTCATAGTTTTCTACGGTAAGACCAATATGGTTAGCATCATACATTGCAAATTTGCACTATCATATCAAGTACTGTATAGCTTATTCTTGTATTTTTCTTGTAAACATACTTCCAATAATGTATTATTCATGATTGCATTTTATACCACTTTGTAGCTGTGCAGGATCTTCTCCTCTTCCTGAAATAGCGTTCAAGCACGTGGTTGTCGCTCAACTTCGATGGAAACCTTCGTGGAAGATTTACAAAATAACAATTATAAGAATCTGTTCCGATTGCTTGTACTATATAATTCAACAATTTGAACTTTTAAAAAAGTTATAATCTTACTACAACTAGGGGTTGAAAACGAAACGAAGTCGATTTTCCTGCGCAACCTGGAGGACTACTGTTTAATTCAATAATGATTCGACATGGGTCAGACAATGAGTGTATTTATATATATATATATATATATATCAAACATTTAGCTGTTCAAACATTACTAACTTGTAGACAATCTACTATTTGTCATTATATCATACTTGATCGTGCCTGTAAAAATGGCATGCATTTTCATGTAAATTTATGTTTAAATGAAAATATAAATTATTATTATTAAATTATTATTATTAATTAGCTGCTGTCGATAATTAACAGTTGTGCAATTACATGTACTACGGATCTGGACATTTGACAAAATTCCTAAAAGTATATCTTTGATCAGTAATGTGTAGATTATTACTAACATAGAAGTGGTTCATAGTGATGAATTTGGGCTTATATGCACTGGGTAGTGTGTGTAAGACTGAAGTATGACATTCTAATGTTTTCACTGATATCTGATTTTTCCTACGTAGCATTACTACTAATAATAAAGCTTTATTTTGGATAATATATGAACATATAGTTCTGAAATTTTCAACGTATTTAGTTCCAAAATATATTTTCTTTCCATACTGGATTTTCATTTAAATTAATAATCTGAAGTGTATCACAAATTTCTATCATCACACATGTTAAATCGAATATCCCTCAATCTTGTTGTAGCAAGATCTGAGGATTGAAATTTGAAGTCTGAATACGACGTGACTTTTCCTCTCTAACCGGAAAATACCTATTTTGTGAATTATCCGCTTGGGAAACCTGATCTTCCTAGCCGGTGAATTAAATTCAACCATTACTTACATATCGAGTCTCTGTGTGGTAAGTCCAGCTGTCTCGAACTACTGCCAGAGCTTCAGGTGCTATTTTTGTAGCAGCATCTTCCCTACTCGTTCAGATAAACAAGACTTGTTGGTCTACCACGTGATTGCTGTGAAGCCGATCATCCAGAAAGTACTAGGTAAAGTCGAAAACCTTTTCTTTTCCTTGTCTTGTACTTTTTCAGTCTTAATCTTTTTCTTGTGGGTAGATACTGTTGCACGTTTATTCTTATACAGCATAAGTTTTAGCGATAGTTAATATGGCTGTAGAAAGTAACCTTAGAAATGGCACCAAAACACCTTACTCTGTAGTCACAAGGGCTTCAGCCAGAGAAGGCAAAAACGCAGGGACACCAACCCCAAATCGCATACCCATCCTAAAGACCCGTGTAGGACTCGTCTGTCCGGATACTATGCCTGCAATGCCACAGTCTAGTACTGAAACGGCTCAGGCAATACTAGTAGGACAGGATACTACTACACCTGCACCAACTGAAAGCCAATGTGTGAAGTACAACAAACCTAAAAGGAAACGCTCAAGACGTCATAAGACCTCGAAGGCGTCACCAAGTAAGGGAGACGAGTGCCAGGCGTGCAATATCATTGTTTCTAAAGCTGACTCAGCTTTCGAATGCAATTTTTGCAAACGGTGGGTGCACTGCCGTTGCGACAAAGAGGTACCGAAATCATACTACGAGTTTATGAGAAATAACCCATGCCCGTGGTTTTGGTACATCTGTCCACTCTGTCGCCCTGGTGTAGTCACACAGAGCGTGTCTGCGGTTAGCAGAAACAACACGCCGCCCTTGTGTCCCAACACGGTCTTATGTAGCTCCCCAACTGCTAACGTCACATTGCCAAAACTTGGCACAGACAGTAAGAAGGACACTCCTGTCCTACTGACCGAAAATGCCAATTTTCACAAGGTGAAGATTCATAAGGTTGGACCTAAAAAATCAAGGAAAGATAGAGTTAGAGAAACACCACTTGCATCCACAAGCAAGCTTGGCAACACAATAAAGGCTGGTCAGAACCCGATGAAGCCTAAAGTTGCTGATGCTGCAAAGGAATATGAGAAGCCAAAGGCCAAACCTAAGTCTGAGGTTAATCGGTCTAATTCGCTCATCCTCTTTAACGTACCTGTGAGCAAGGACAGCTTACTTGAACAGCGGGCCCTGTTTGATCAGGAACAGTGGTCCAACCTGTGCAATAAACTAGGTCTGAATATTAGTTCAGTGAAATTGCGCAGGCTGTACAGGGGTGTCCACACACCTCAAGGTAAGCCACCCCCATTACGGGTTACACTGGACTCTGCCGAAGAGGCCAAAAAGGTACTATTGATGGCTCAGGTACTAGCCATCGACAGAAGCTCTAACATAAGGGTGAGACAAGACAGACCATGGGCTGTCAGACAAATGGCAAGGGAGTCACCGGAACTTTTGCCTTCCACCTCTATGGTAGTGCACGGTGTCCCGGAGCTGGAAACGGGCACTGCCTGTGAAAAACACATGCATGACGTACGGCAGTGGAGATGACTGTCGTCTCAGATGGCCCTTGGCGCTTCTGGAGCCATCTCCGTTTACCGACTACCTCGCCCCACTCATCTCACACTGATTAGCTCCCCAAAGCTGCTTAGTGTCACATTCGACTCCCCAGAGCAGTTGGCCATAACACTTCAACGGTGGTATGAGATCAAGGGGAAAATGGGAGGACACATCCGATGTTGCGAAAGCAGACCTCGAACCATAAGGAGGCAGCAAACTGAGGCTTTAATACGTCCCCAAGCTTCAGTGACACTCGAGCGATGCAGTTCTGAGAATAACAGTCTGTGCCACCCAAGTGTCCTGCCTAAATCCAAGGGAAAAAACCACAATGGGCCGGTTCCATCGGAACTGGCCAATTAGTCCCAACACTAAGTTCCCTACCAGCAGATAGCTTCACGTCAACTACCCCACAACACGCTGAGGTTGTAAGACTCACTGTCAGCTGCCTGTATAGCAATGTGAGGGGGCTGAGAGTAAAAATAGGTGAACTCCGAAATCTCCAAGCACACCTACAACTGAAAATAATCATTCTCACCGAAACATGGCTAACCCCCACTATCGCCGATAATGAAATCAGTATAGGTGATATGGTTTTGGTCAGGAGAGACAGGGACAATAAGGAAGGAGGGGGAGTTGCCATATACTTTGACAGGCAACTTAAATGTGTTCGCGCAACGGACCCACCACTTATTGAACTCCCAGACTCCATATGGTGTCATTTCACCGTAGGCCACACCAAGCATTTACTTGGTGGCATCTACCGATCTCCCACCTGTGGGGCAGAGCACAATCAGCTACTGCTCAGCACTATCACAGGGATACGAGACTTGGGCTATGACCAAATCACCATTGCTGGAGATTTCAATGCCCCATCACTGAACCTTGGCTCGTGGTATGCTAAGGGAAAATTCGGCCGAAATCTACTGCAAGCTATTCGGGACACGGGACTGACTGAGAATGTTGGAGACGACACTAGGTGGGGCCCTAGTGGAAAGTCATCAAAACTAGACTACATTCTAACTAGTGACCAACTACTCGTCGAAAAGGTCCAGGTCATGACTCCTCTAGGAAGTAGTGACCATGCAGTCATAGGTTTCGACCTCGTTCTCCGTGAGCACTTGCAGTGGGACGCTACGCAACCATGTCTGTGTTGCAGCAAGGCTGACTACGCTGAAATGCGGAGGCTCTTGTTCGATGCAGACTGGCCCTTAGCATGGGATGAGCTGTCTGTGGATGAACACTGGGAAGCTGTAAAAAAGATTACTCATACAGCGATCTCGGATACCAACCCTTTAGTCACAGCACAGCCAAAAAGAAAATCATCATGGTTAAAGAGAGGCACGCAGCGTATTCTGCAAGCAAAGAGGAAGGCTTGGTTTACGTGGCGCGTATCTAGAAGCCAGATCGACCATGATGCATACCTGGAACTCAGGAACCGGTGCAATGCAAGAGTCAGGAGGGACAGAAGGTCATTCCAGGCTAACCTTGCTAAAAAACTCCTGGCAAACCCGAAGAATTTGTACCGATTCATGTCGGAAAGGAAACCAACCAACCAAGGGGCTTGCGCCTTAGTAGGCCAAAACGGTCAATATCTCACTAGTCTGGAGATGGCTGAAACATTCAGTTTAGCCTTCGCCAAACAGCTAAACAGCAATGTGGGTATTACCGTTACGAACCAAAATGGTGGCATGACTATTTCACAGGAGGAAGACCAAATAGCCACCCCTCAAATAAACCCTGCAATAGTACTGAGAAAGCTGCAGCGACTTATACCTGGGAAGTCCCCAGGTTGTGATGACATCAGGCCATCTGTTCTGAAACAGTGCGCCGAAGCTCTCTGTAGGCCTTTATGCGACTTGTTCCAACACTCCATGGAATCGGGGAAACTGCCAAAGGAATGGAAAAGAAGCATCCTTTCTCCGATCTTCAAGGGTGGGGATAGGCAAAATCCCACCAGTTATAGACCAGTAGCTCTACTCCCAATGGTATCGAAAGTACTGGAAAGTATTGTTGATGATCACATCAGGGAATATCTGGATAGGTCTAAAATACTCCATGAAGCCCAACACGGTTTCAGGAAAGGAAGATCCTGCGTCACTAACTTATTATCAGCTTGGGACGATTGGACATCATGCTGGGATATGAATGTTCCTGTCCATGTGATCTTTCTAGACTTTGAGAAGGCATTTGACACTGTTCACCATGACCTTCTCCTACACAAAATAAGCCAGGTAGGTCTAGGTAAACCACTTCTGTCATGGTTGAAGGACTACCTAACTGAAAGGCAATTTTGCACCAAGGTCAATCGAGTCCGATCATCTTGGCACAGCTCGTCATCAGGAGTGTCGCAGGGTTCTATCCTGGGACCACTGATGTTCTTGATTTTTATCAATGATTTACCATGCCGTCTAAACTGCCAGACTCTTCTATGCGCTGATGACGTAAAGATATGGAGGGCGGTAAAGTGTCCGGAGGACTCAGATAGGCTGCAGGCAGATCTAAGGCTTCTGGAAGACTGGGCGGTAACCAGTGGAATGACTTTCAACCTGAAAAAGTGCAAAGTAGTGAAGTTACGCACCTGTAGACTGCAGAATGCAAGTTACACCCTGTGCAATGAAAGCTTGTCCTGCTCAACGTCGGAACGTGACTTAGGTCTAGTTCTAACGGAGAAAATGGACACAAGCGTGAATTACACGGGGGATGTAGCGAGGGCATATGCGGTCATACACTTTACACATAGACAATTAGGTGCACTCACTCCTGAGCTCTTTCTAAGGTTGTATAAAACATACGTCAGACCGCATCTTGAAGTGCATAATAACATTGCACCCCCACTGCTTAAAAGAGACGCCAACCTCTTGGAAAGAGCCCAACGACGGGCAACAAAAGGAGTGGTTGGTCTCCGAAATAAACCATATGACGAAAGGCTGAAGAAATTAGGCCTATTCACACTCAGTTACCGTCGCCTGAGGGGGGATTTAATTACTGCCTACAAAATAACAAATGATCAGAATCACCCGAACAAAGGTGTTCTGCCATTGAGTAGGTATAGGCTCCCTCGTGGAAATCCCAGAAGGATAGCTCATCAGAGGGCAAGGACCCGGGTGCGCTCCCACTTCTTTTCCCTGCGGGTTTGCCGTCCCTGGAATTCCTTACCGGCAGATGTAGCTATGGCACCATCTGTGGACGCCTTTAAGCGAAGGCTGGACAACCTTGCAGTGACACAAGGACTGTATCCAAATGGCCTATCCCCTTAAAATCGCATATACCATTCAAAGATAGACAATTAAACTGGTCGTTTTACTTCTTCACATTCCCTTCAGTCTTACTCTCCTGACAGCTTTAACTACACTTATTATTATTGTTATTATTATTATTATCATTATTACTGGTATATATTATATATATATATGTATACCGGTTGACTGACTGTTGTTAAGTTTTCTTATTTTTTCTCTGTCTGTTAGTCTGAATACCTTTACTAATTATATCTATTATTATTATTATCTCTTTTCCATTGACGACGATACCGAAAGACTAACTGGTGAAAGGATCAACTCCATTCACAGTAGTAACAGTCTTAACACACTTCATACTACAGACGCCATATAATTAATCCCAGCACTACTCCTGTTGGAGTCAACCAAAGCTACGACAGTCGAGTGGCGGGACGAGCTACACAGACGTTTACCAAAGATCAGGAACCTCTACCTTACAATCAAGAGGCGAGCGCAAAGAAATCAAATTGGTTTATACTAGCTCGTAAAAAGATATTGGATATTGGATCTGTGCAATTAACGGTTTTATGTACTACTGAAATTTTAACAACATTTTGGAAGTTGCGCTACTTCAGAATGCAAGACTGTGGTTCAGTCTTTGTAGTCCCAGGTACTTATTTTCGAATATCTGACACCATTAAACAGATGGTGTCATCAATTGTCCTTCAAAGTGTTATCTAGTCAAACTAAACCATCCAAGATCAGGTATTTTGACTTCTGTTGATATGTTTTAATCGATTCTTCGTAGACATACCATGCCTATTCCTGTGGAATAGTCAATCATCTCAGCTTTTTGAAATACAGAGCACAACTCAAAAATTTCGTTCATGGTTAGTTGGTGGAGATATTAAGACTGGTATGGGTATTTTTCTTGAATTACATATTTAAATCATACAAATATAGATGGTGTGATGTATCTTTGCAGTCGGATCGATCCACTTTTCTTCTGCATATCATTCTGCAAAAAACAGGTTTGATTTTGGCAATTAACACTGACCACTGTAGACTAAATTTGTTTCATGGCATTCATTGCTAAGCGAGGCAGGTGATAATTGTTCAATACTTAGCAGTATTTCCAACCTGGAGGGTCGTTTGGAAGAAATTTGTGAGAAGAAATGTAAGCTGTATTTATGATGGATAAAGTGATGTTTTTTTGAGTTTCTGAGTCGAAGTAATGTGGACATTATATATCTTAATTATGTATATCTTTTTCGTTTTTTTTTCTTGTCTATTTATGGATGAAGTAAGTTTTAATAATTATTTGGAAGATTTTACCAGTAAATTACAGCTTAGCTCTGATTAGTAATTACGAGTTCAATTGTGAACTTGGTAAAAACTTCTTTCTTCCATATTAGTTAAGTTTATTTGGTCAAACCGAGTATACAGTATTGTTAACTGGGCTATACTTATCACGCCTAATCTCAGTGTGACATGGAATTTCGCTCTAGTATATTGTTCAGGCTTTATTATTTGTATAAGAGGTATTTCTTTTCGAAAAACTGCTCAAGGTGTGTTGTAGGGGTAGAATTTACCAGGTACTCGCATATGGGTATTTTTATTAGTTGAAGTGCCAGATTCAGTTGATAAGAATAGAAGGCTCTTGTGGCCTGTGTTAATCCTTGCAAAATATATCTCTGCAGAGATCTAACTTCTCTTTGAAAGCGTTCACCGATGGAGCTGTTACTACTGAATCAGGTAAGGAGTTCCAGTCGTTGACCACTCTATGAGAGAATCTAAATTCTGCACGTATTTTAATCGTCCTCGGTTTGAGCACCTTTTTGCGGTGACCCCGTAAATGTATCCTAGAAGGAGAGAAAAGTTTAGAAAGGTCAGTTCCTAAATCACCCTTAAGTATACGGTAAGCCAAAATTAGGTCGCCTCTCTTCCTTCTGTATGATAACGGAAAGAGATTTAGATGCTCCATCCTCTTATCATAAGGAAGGTGTGAGATACCACTAACTAGTTTCGTTCCTACTCTCTGTACTCTTTCCAGGATATATGCCTCCTTTGTCCAACAGAAAAGACTCACGGAAGAAGTTTTTCTACTGATGTTTTCAAACGCATCATCATTACATCCATAGTCTCAAACTTACCAACACTGTTCGCTGCCTCATTCCATTGTTCTCTCAGTGTGCATTATATTGTTTTTGGTTATACCTACCAACCAGTACAGGTTTACGATTCCATAGTTAGTGTGCAGAAAAGTGAGAATACAGATATGTGGATGGTTTCTGCAGGGTGATAAATGTATACTCGTTCATATAATTTGTTTGAATGACTTATTTCTAAATAAGTTTTCATGAAGTCTGGTGAAAATAGTTATTCTTATATTGGTAGTTGTCATACAATAAAGCTTTATGTTAATATATGTCTGGTGAGTTTAGACGTTACAATTTTCACCAAAAATGTTAAGTATTTTTGAAGTTATAATCAGCAGTGTTTTGTTTGAATCCAAATAACTAGTAGTAGCCTCACTTATGAGAAATGTGATAAGTTTTATGCCCAATAAAGAATATCACTCCAAAAAATGTCCATTAAGAGTCGTGAAGAGCACGGGTTCTCGAGGAATAAGTTTTCTTGAATGTCAAATTTGTTGATGCATATTCAAAAGAGACTGACTGACTGGTTTCCACATACAACTTTGCACAGATGTGCACCAGTTCAACTTGCCACTCTCCCTTCATGTACTACATAAAGCCACAGAAAAAAGAGTAAACATAGATCGAAAAGACATAATAAGCAGAAATGTGAGTGAGGGAAAAAGAATAGTAGTAATCTGGAATGACAATATAGTTTTATTGGATATAACAAATCACAAAGAGTGAACGCATCTTCGTCAGCCAATGAGAACGTTGATTTTGAGCCATATCACTAATTGTTTCCAGCCTTCCTTGGTTCATTCCATCCCGAGGACCTCAACCAGCCAGACTAGCAGTCTACACCTCCCTGCGTGACTGGTTGGCTATCTGGCTCAAGCTAACTGTTATGGATCTCACTGATTCATGAATCCATATTTCCGTTTGACCACCAATAGCTATTTTCCAACCTTATTGATCCTATGTCAGCTAATACTGTCTGTTGTCGAGGAAGGTGAATGTTAGGTGTGAGTAACAGACGTCCTAGCCGTCCTAAACGATATAGGTGCGCCACCTCATCGATTGATTTTCCTTCCTTACCTAGCACTCGACCTACGTCTGACCTCAGTATTACTTATTCTACTATTACACCTACTATCTAACACGGGAGATGGAACAAAGACACGTATGATCTAAGACAGCTGTCCTTTCCATTCAGAAGAGATACCGAATACTTTTGGTAATCATATATATATATGCATGATATGAAGTGACTTTTGGTCTGATATAAATCGAACGGCTAATGAGAAAGCCAAGAGGCAGAGAAGTGTATTCACATAGCTCTAACAGTCTATATAATAGTTATCATCAATCAACACTCCTGTCTTGCGCTGTAGTCTTAGTTCTTAACTCAGAACTTTTGAAAAGTCTAGTAATAGCTTATCGACCACATGTAAAACATAGGGTGAAAGTAGAAAACTAAATGTTCTTGCTTTTAATGTCCAGTAAGTGTATTGTTCGTGTTCTACCAAAAATTTACAGCAAAACACACATTAAAGTCTTCTCGCATCTGTCTATGAAAGCACAACAAAGATGCTACTCATCCGAAAACTTACTCAATCTAAGGAGCATGTTACAAAATACTAACTGGGACTTATTCCATGAAAGTTCATTAGATGACACAATTGGCAATATAACGGATTATCTTAAGTTTTGCCTTGACATATGCTGTCCCAAACAAACTCTATTCAAACGCCTCGACCGCTTCTCATCTCCTTATCTCAAACAACTTCGCAGGAAAAAAGAAACTTTATACAAATCCAAAGACAAGTTAGGACTCAAAAAGATTAATGCTCAGATCAAATCTGAAATCAAAAATCTTAATGCTATCTATAATGATACACTTTTATCATGTAAATCTCCAATCAGCATGTGGAAACTTTTTAATGAAATTACTGGCAATAGTAAGCGTTGTAATGCTTTTCCCTCTTATGATGTTAATGCTCTTAATCGGTCTTTTATACGCTGTCCTTCTACTTTAACTACTTCTAATGTTACCTATCATGTAGCTGAAAACTTTCATGACTTTAATACTCTCGATGTTCTAAAATGTCTTAAAACACTCAAGCCCTCACGTAGCCTTGGTCCTGATGGTATACCTGCCTATGTTCTAAAACAATGTGCAGATGTGTTGTGTTCTCCACTAACCAACATCCTAAATGCTTCTTTCTCTAAAAATATCGTACCTGATGCATGGAAAGACATCAAAATTGTCCCTGTCCCTAAACCTGGAAACGGCAAGAACGTAAAGTTCAGACCCATTGCCATCACTTCCCCGTTTCTAAAGCTTATGGAAAAACTAATACTTCTTAAACTTGAACCCTCCCTTAAAAGCTTTGAAGACCCCAAACAATTTGCCTATAGACAGGGTAGGAGCACTTTAGACGCTGCAGCCGTCTTACACAACAACATCGTCTCATCATTAGATAAAGGTGCCAAGTACGTCCGCTGCACGTTTCTTGACTTCACTTCTGCTTTCGACTCTGTTCCTAGATGTCTCCTGCTAAATAAGCTCTCTTTAACGAAAACTGAGTCTTGGGTCACTAACTGGTTGCATTCCTACTTCTCAAACAGAATGCAGTACACTGAAGCCGGAGTCCCCCAAGGCGCTGTACTCTCCCCACTTCTCTTTTCTTTCTTTCTACATGACTTACCATCTTCAAATGACATTGATTTTGTCAATTACGCTGACGATCTGTCTGTATCTTTGCCTATCAAATGTCAAAGCGACTGCTCTAAACTTAATGGCTTTCTGTCAGAAATCAGCCAGTGGTCCAAGGAAAATGGTCTTACTCTAAACCCCTCCAAATGCCAAACAGTCAATTTCACCTTTAGGCATAAATCCGACCTAAACAAACTGTTTGGCTCTCACGAGGTATGCAACATAGATGGCACTGAAATAGAAACTAAATCGGAAATTAAATACCTAGGTGTCATTCTATCTGCTGATCTCTCCTGGTCGTCTCATATCTTAGCAATTTCTAAGAAAATATTCCGTCTTACCTTCTACATTAAGAAGTTAAAACATTCTGGTATTACCCAACCCTTACTCCTACAATTCGTTAATTCTCTCATCCTGCCTATTATTCTCTATTGTTCCCCCTTAGTTTTTCCAGGGCTACTGAAGAAAGACTATACCATATTACGCAGGATGTTAAATGTTGTCGGCAGAGTAAGCAACGTGCCACTTAACCAGCTTGTTAATATTTTGGTTGACAGGCACATGGACTCATGTGAAAAATGGGCCAAATCCATTTTATCTAACTCACACCACCCTCTTCACTCACAACTCTCCCCCTGCATCTCATCAGGTAGGACCAGAAGCCAATATAGAAAACTATATGCTCGCACCAGCAAGTACAAAAACTCAACCATACCCTACTTAGCTCGTGTTCTGTGTGATAAAGAAAGCATTAGGCGTGACACCTATAATTCTTTAAATAGTCAGTAGTACAACTGGATCTCGTCTTTCCAACCCACATCATCAATATGTACAACATTTTCTTTCTTTCTTTTCCTTTTCTCTCTCTTCTTTTTCCGTTATGTGCTGCTTTGTCTCTTTCTCTCGCTTACGCCTGTTAATAAGACAGCTCCCACTTTTCTAACACCTTCAAACACCTTTCAGCTTTACCTTTGCTACCGACATGCCAATGTATTGTTGTAATAATGAACTGTTGGTTTCCTCAATCTATGTAGAATTCTATTTATTGATAATGTACTAACTGGATGCAATACTGTAATAAAAATGCTGAGAATTCCATTCTGTATCACAAGTACTGTTTTGGAATAAAGCAAATTATTATTATTATTAATTTAAACTAACTCGGATTACCCTGCAAATAATGCAGTTTATTTATTACCTGAAGTGTAAATCCCCTAAAATATGTATCGATCTAAACAATCAAATTTTATGCTCAAATCTTGTATAACCTGATTCCTTACTTTCTGCAAAGGTGTTGGTAGCCTCTCTGTTTATCGTTACGACGAATCTCGGACATTGGAATGGTTATCGAATAGAGTATCCGATGTTTGTCAGGCTGCCCTTCAATCGGCAAATCCCGTTCTTAATTCTCAGCTTCGGTTAATTATTTCCAGTTCTTCGTCTGATGGCAGTAAAGGAGGAAGTGAAGATTCACGAGTTCCAGAATTTACATCCAGTAAGATTATTGTTGTAATAATGTAGCTTTTTAAATTTGTGTAATTATTTTAAACTTCAACCTAAACAAGAGTGGCTGATTTATAGTTATTTACTAAGAACATCGTCTGTAACTGTTGAAGAGAGAGGCCTAATAATAAGGTCTTTATCAAGTGTTTTCATTTTTACAGATGAAGCTTATTGCAGAAACTGTCAGTTTGTTTGAAGTTGTCTGACCCCTCGTATTTGTTAGAACCAGTCGAACCATGCCACAAAAATTCAGTTACTTTTGATTACTGTAGTTTTAAACTAAAAGCTGTTACTCTGTTCGCATTAAAGTAACACCACGTGAGTGACAATCATTTAAATGTACTAATTAGCGTTGATTTATCTTCAAGGTGAACACGGATTTAAGTTTTGCATCTGAAAATATGACCCGATAACTACCATCTCAACGTAAAACTTTACATAGAAGTGGAGTAGTTCAAGTTGCCACATTTCATATAAAACTCGGAGGAATGGGAAGAAATTCAGAGGAATCACAATCAACGAAAGTGTGCGGGATAAAGAATAACTATTGCATAAAGAATCATGAGGATTTAATGAATCTGGGAGATAATGAAGAGTGAATAAATCTGCACCATTCGGAATGATTTTGAATCATATCACCGTATCAAACCATTGAATCTGAACATCTTGGGGAACCCAACCAAATAATCTACGCCTCCTTACATGGCTAAAACCAGAGGTTGAAGATTTTGTATGTGTTTTGATTTTCCTCACCTCTAAATGTTCTCCAACCTGATCTTAATTCAGCTGAAATTAGTCGACGAGGAAGAAGATGGCTTATCTAGCCCAACATCTGCCGTTGCCATCTTAATCGGTGGAGCCTTTCAAGTTAATTGGTTGATTTTCTCTCCTTGCCTAACACTACGCTCAAATTCAGTATTACTTACCATATTATACCGCTTAACGCAGAATTCAAGACGCAATCACTTGTAATCAAAGAAAGCTAGTCTTCTGCTTTCAATAGCCATGTGTCTCAGCCATGAAGAAGGAAAAAGTGAACTTCTGCACAGAACACATGTCTTTCGGTCGGTATCCGGATATCACGTATTAATTAGAGGCGACGTAATTTGGAGAATGTCACATGAGCCTCTTATATCTGTGCTAAGATTTCGTCAGCAACCATTCTATTTTGAGCTAATGCGACTCCCCGAAATAAGTGAAGTGTTCAATCTGCTAGACCATTTCATTGGTTATCTTTAAATCAGGAGTCGTTACAGACCAGACCAGTATAAAACAATGCAAAATCTAGTTTATCTCTCACTCCGGTAACCAGTAAACAAATGGGGTAGTTTAAAGTGTGGAGGCATCCTGTCATAACTCCATGGATTTTAAATCACTAGTATTTTTTTCCAGCCGTAAGTAGTTCGCGTTACGAGATATTTTGCCTTCAGTCTCCTTTTCCAGCTCTAATCCATATGCCGATTTATTATGCGTATGCGGAAACACTATACTGCCTTGCTTCACAGTCTCACAACCATAGACTGTATACCCCATAGAGTTGTGAATAAACCTTCTTGGAGTATATGAAGATGGGATGAGGCAGTTGTTCAGTGTCGCGGTAGTTCTAAACCATCCTATTATTGATATAATTTTGTGAGGAGAAGTATTCTGAAATCAGTCAGTTACCCACAGCTTTATCTGCTACCATGGTGTTGTGTTTTTCGGGAACTATGGTAAATTTCCAATTGCATAAAATGTTAATTTCTAGAACGCTACTGTTTTTCTTCCTTAATTGCTATACATGTCTAGGTTCTGAAGAGGCTCAGCTGTTGTCAGTCAGTCAACTACCTCAACAGTTATGCTTAGAATTAGCTTATCAGTTAGTGGCTGATTATCTTACCCCGGACATATCAAAAAAGCTACGAGAAAAGATTGGTTTGAAGACTTCAGAAGATACTCCATCAGATATAAACACTTCAACAACAGTAGATTCTGAGAATGTAGATCCTGCTGTTGAGCTACACCAGAAGTCAGAAAATGTAAGTAATAAGTAAATTGGAGACATTTTCTTTCTCATTTTATTATATATTCTTGTAAAATATCACTTATAGATGAACTTGAGAACAATGCTATTTTCTGGTAGCTAACATGTATTGGACTGTGAACTATACCTAGTGTTCGATAGCGTATGAACCTATACAGTTTCTGCAACAAAGTCATATCGAACGCTATTTGAATTTGGAATTCATGCACATGAAGTCACCTTATTAATCCCTTAAGCATTTATACACTTTGTTGGAGTATGGCTTATTAGTTCGTAGGTTTGTTCTCAGTCCGTCTAATTCAGTTGTGTAACGAGGGGATAGAGCATCGCATGGTTGGTTGTGTTTTATATTAACGTGTTTCTCCTAGCCCGCTAAATCAGCTGTATAAAAAATACATCACATTTCTTCGTGTCTATACTTTACTAAGTGTGGATATATAAATCAAATATAAATATTACAGATATATAATTTTCTTCTCAAAACAGTTAACTAACTATATAAGGCTGAGATATGATTGATATGAGTGGTCTTCAACTACTTATGTCAGTCAATAGGAGGAGTTTTGATCGGACACTAGTCAGTAACTGGTGTAATGTGTCTAGTCCTACCTTTGATGCAGACTGAATTCTATCAGCCAAGTTTGTAATGAGACTACTATGCTCTGACTGCAGCACTGGGTGACACGGGTTCGAATCTCTGAAGGAACATGAGTTCCTTCCAGGTCCAAAACTCCCTGCCGATTGCCTTCAACCATTTAATACCAATCGTAGTAGTATATATCAAAATTGAGCCATACCTAACATTTCTGTAGATCTGTTTTATTGATAAAATTAAAAAAACTCATGTCTATTTGAATTAAATTTCTTTGTGTATGAGATGAGACAAATTAGGAGGTTGAGAGTAAGGTCATTAACTCCATTCCATAAAAATAAAAATAAAACTACTGCTACCCAAATTTCAAAGCTTTCGCTTGAAGCCCTACGTTCGTTTAACGTCCTGCCTAAGGAAGTTAAGAAATTCTGGCATCAGTGAATCTCTACTTTCGAAGTTTGTGAATTCTTGTCTTCTGTCTATCTTTCTTTACTGCTTCTGCCACCTTAATCTTTCCTGGGATATTTAAAAAAGACTTTGTTACGCTGCAAAGGGCACTAAAACCTGTCAGTAAGGCGAGTGAGGGATATGGCTAAACCAACTTCTTAACACACGGACTTATGAAAGGAATTAGCAGATATAGTGTCTTCTCAAACTTTGAGCACCCTCTCTATTGTTATAACTGTAGCGGAATTAAATGAGGACGTTGTCACCTTGTTCTGTCTGCGCCTGACTAATATGCCTATCTGCTTCTGGTACCTTCCGATTCAGCGAACCACGCAAATATCAAAAGACAAAAGCTGGTCTGTGACTGTGTATTGTAGTACAACAATTACGACAAACTACGACTACGACAAAACTACGACGACAAAGAAACTTATTTAGGAAATGGTATTTATACATTTTTACAACCAATACAGACAGCTAACAGTATTTGAAATAATTGGTCGTAATAGTCAATAACAAAATGTGTGGGAAATGATGATATACCACTTATACGAGATTAACAGTCGTTAAGATAACTGAACAATAACAAAGTGTGTGGGATCCTATCACTATACACAACTTTCTCCCTGCATCTCATCAAGTAGAATCAGAAGCAACAACTATGAAAGATGTTATGCTCAGATGATTAAGTATAAAAACTCTTTTTGATTTAGTGGTTTTTCCTTGAGCTGGATAGATTATTTGCGAAGCTTTTATTGTCCTACTAGGCAACATCTTCAGCGTGTACTTTAATTTGAAGTGAGCTTTTAAATTTCTCCATTAGTTTATTAGTCATCTCTCCTGGTAATCTGACCTTGAATATGAACTTTCTCACTAAATACAGACAACCACGGATATCAACTCGAATGGGACAACGTTCAAATATTAGACAGAAGAACCACCAAGAATGCCAGAGAATTTTTTGAAGTCTAGCCTGGTTTTCCAGTGAATCGTCAATCAATAGACACATCGAGATAGACAAAATTTACCAAATCGATAAGAAAGAAATCTCACTCACAAAGGGTCAAAGTTCAAGTCAAAGAAACAATCAATTCCTTTAGAAGTAGCCTAGAGGGTGTGAAAACACACAAACACATTTAATCACGTTCAATGTTACCAGGAGAGATGACTAATAAACTCGTGGAGAAATCTAAAAGCTCACTTCAACAAATTGAAGTATGAGCTGAAGATGTTGCCTAGTAGGGCGATGAAAGCTTCGCAAATAAACTATCCAGCTCAGAGAATACAACTAAATCAAAAATCCTTACAACTATTAGCCTGATCATAATGTGTAGGCTGGAAATTTAACTTATAGGCATTAAAGCCGAAAGGTTTATCGAAACAGTAGGAATTTACTCATTGATGAGAAAAGTTTGTGTGTGTGTAGAATTGTGTTGATTTTCTGGCTTTCCATGCAGTGTCACTGGTATAAAAATATATAAAAAATCAACCCTGCTTTAGTAGATTGTTTTTTAGTCTGTTAAATGATAAGATTTTTGATTGGACACTAGTCGGTACCTAGTGTAATGTGTCTAGTCCTGTCTTTGGTACAGACTGGATTCTGTCAGTCACGCCTCTGACTGAAGCACTGGATGACGCAGGTTTCGAATCTGAGAAGCGATATGAATTCCTTCGAGGTTGCAGATATGCCTTGCTGACGAGTGCCAACTATCACGTAACCTAGGTCCAAGGCTTCCTGCCTCCAACCATCATATACCAACAAATGATAACTTTACACTACACTCTTGTAAGAAGAATATTGTGTTTTTCCTAGTTAACTAGCATACATTGTGTGTTCATAGCTTTCTGGGATGCACAACACGTTCACGCCATCCATGCATCATATGACGGCTGTTTATTGACACATTACGTAATAGGGAAATTCATTTAAATAAGATAAATATTATAGTATGTTTGACTCTGTAATGTGGAGGCTTTTAGTCGATTCTAAAAGAGTGTTACTGTTCGGTTTACTCGTTGGCTTTAGCACTCGACTTCCAGTCAGATAGGTTTTGAGTTCAAATTCACTTTCATCGATTTCAATATGGGTAAATGAGTAGCATCACTATCCCCTGTATACACCAGATGTGGTCCATAGCTTTCATTGTTCGATTATTATTATTATTACTTCATTTAGTGATTTCAATATAGGAAAAATCCGCATTTAGACATTTAGGGTGCAATGGTAGCACAGTGATATAATGCTCTCCAACCATGCGGGTGGCTTGGGGTTCGATCCCTGGCCGACGCCCTCCTTTACCTCGCTAAGCTAGTAATAAGACTGGTAAAGAGGGAAGGTTAGATATGAAGCTAGCAACCGCATCGCATAAAAAATAAACACCACTGCTACCGAAACTTCAAAGCTCTAGTTTGAAGAGGTATGTTCCACTGGGAATGTAAAGGAATAAAATAAAAAATTTTCTATTTCTGATTACAGCTTGATGCCACACTGTATTTTCAGTACAAGTATAGAATTTTCAGCATGAATATCAGTAGCCCAAATTCCGCAGTCCGACCATAGATATCGGGTGTGCATCGGCAGGAGATCGAACCCCGGACCATGTGCATGGCCGGCGAGAGTTCTAACCACTGTGCCACCGACACCTAGGAGATAAAATGGCTGAGCGCTACGAAATATTTACTTTCCAATCAGATCCTCATCTCAATCTGGCTGTGCTCTAATATATATGTAACATTTTTATTACAAATACACAACATTTTACCAATCCAGTGGCGATATTTATGTTAACAATAATTGATTAGTCAGTAGAAACTTGTCAAGAAGATAAAAAATGACGAAGAAAATTAACAAAAACAAAGGAAAAACGGCTTGCTTAACGCACAGTTTCTGAAAAAAGAGTGACTAGGGAATAAGTAAGCATTCAAGTTGACTGTGTATTAGACAGCTGTTTCATCCTAGTTTCGAAATCATCGGCACTACGCACCCACCAGTACCTTCCGGTTACAAGGCAAGCTGGTATACCATTAAGCCACCGTTTCATTTTCCCTAGTGATGGAGTTTCCTGCAGTTCTAGCGAGAAGTGACCAGTGATGTCCAACAAGTCAAGTGTGAGGATGGATTTCCCACTGATGACATCGGTTGGTGGTCGCGCTAAATCACGAATTGGTAGAAGTTAGAACTCATGGGTTGGCCATTGAATCGGGTCCCAGTGGCTGAATGGTCTACGAGCTTGCCTTGTAACCGAAAGGCTCTGGGTTCGAACCCCGTGTGGTGGGTGCTTACTGCCGATGATTCCCAAACTAGGATGAAACAGCTGGCTGTCCAGTACTCCCTGGTTGGTTTTCAGTGGTTCTCTAACTGATATCAGTCCGTGATCAACTCGTAAAAACAAAACTAATCCTTAGAAACCAACTCTTGACGACTGTGTAATAAGAAAATACAGGTGAAGCAGTCTTAAAAAAAGAAAATAATTTTGAACAATTACAACTTTTAACAGGCTTCTTATGGGGGAGGGAGAAATAGTCAGGATTTTACATCCATGTAACAATGGTGTCAAGATAAGGAAACTGGCTGTACGAATTTCTTCTGAACATGCAGGTGTGGCTTCTTCAAGTGGGTTCCAATAGCTTTAGCTCTTTGCAGAAGACAAACTCGTGAAGCAAAGTTGAAATTAGTTGAAATGCGACAAATAACTTTAAAATTATTGTGTTAACATCAACTTTATGCTCACTGTCTACAAGGTGTGCTAAAACAACAGAGCTACAAATTAGATCCTGTTTGTCTTTTGTTTCACCACGCAAAGCGATGGGACTTGCCTAATTGTACTCCTAATGTAGGTGGCTCCACAGGAGCAGTCAAAATGATGGTAGATACACGTAGAGGAGGCGAAATTTAATGATTTCTCGTTATGAAAGATCTTTATGTAATAGGGATATATAATTGTATAACTTGAAAGGAGGATGCTATGTGCGTCGGTGGCACAGCGGTTAGGACTCTCATCGACCATGCACGTGGTCCGAGGTTCGATCCCCCGCCGACGCACACCTGATATCTATGGTCGGCCTGCAAAATTTGGGCTACCGATATCACATACTGAAAATTTCATACTTGTACCAAAATACTGTGTGGAATCAAGCTATAATAAAAAAAAATAAAATAAAATATAAGAAATATTCTTTCTCCAGTAATCTGTGGTTGTAAGAGTCAAATACGTTACACGTCACTTCAGTAGATCCTTTTGTAAACGCCTTATAATTTTCGATTAAAATTCTATTTATTTGCTTAAAATTGTTCTGATCGATTTGTTGGACGAAATGCTGAAATTGTTTATTTCATTTTCTCTAACATTCATACAAATAATATGCTTACACATGTCGAACTTTTACTCGTCACTCAGTGTATGTAGAACTATCCTGCTGGATCCTTATCATAATTCGTATAAACTCAAATAGGTGAGATAAGCTTTGATTGGACACTAGTTAGTAACTAGTGTAATGTGTCTAGTCTTTTGTTTTTGGTGTAGACTGAATTCTATCGTCAGTCAAGTTTGCAATATGGCCACCATTCTAGGCGGCTCGCCATCATGGTGCACTGTGAATTGTTGATATTAGATAGTTGGAGGCAATCTGCAGGAAGCCTTGCTTGACGTACTTTTCGTGCTAGTTGATACTCACCAATCAGTCAGCAAGGCATATCTACAACCTTCAAGAAACTCATATCCCCTCTGAGACTCGAAGCCAAATCACCCAGTGGTGCAGTCGGAGACGTTCTCACTGAGTTATTCGGACTTGGGATTGACCTCATGTTGGATTGTAACGCGGGTTCGAATCTCAGAAGGGACATGAGTTCCTTCAAGGTTGTAAATGCGCCTGAGTGACGAGTGCTAACTAGCACGAAACCTAGGTCAAGCAAAGCCGCCTGACGTTTGCCACCAACCATCTAAGATGTGACAAGCTATAATGCCTCCATACTCTGTGGATTTGTAGCTCACTGGTGTAGGCGTTCGATTTCTAACAAGTGAATCACTAGTTAGAAAGTCCACTCCACTTGTTGATGTTTGGCTAGCCAGGTAATATCACTAACGTTCACACGAAAGGTAAGATGGGTTGGCTCATTGTCCACATCATGGAGATTAAGTAACATTCAGCTTCTCTTTTTTTGATAGCTGCACAAAAATTACCTTGTAGGGATTTGATTGATTGGTTACAGGATTTCATCATGAACTGACGTTGGTTACAGAACCATTCGAAAACCCGGGAGTACTGGACAGCCGTCTCGTCCTAGTTTGGGCCTCTTCATCAGTACACACCCACCACAGGGGTTCGAACTCAGGACTTTTGGTTACAAGACCAGCGAGCTCGTACACCATTCAGCCAATGGGACCCGATCCAATGGCCCATGAATTCTAACTTCTGCCAAATGACGACATGGCGCGACCGCTAGCCATCATTGTCTTTGGCGAGTAGCAGGTTGGGTGTGAAGACAAATACTCGCCAAAGACATTACCTAGCGGTCGCGCCATTTTGTGAATTAGAATTAGAATTCATGGGCCATTGGATCAGGTCCCATTGGCTGAATGGTGTACGAGCTCGCTGGTCTTGTAACCGGAAGTCCTGAGTTCGAACCCCTGTGGTGAGTGCGTACTGTGAAGAGTCTCAAACTAGGACGAAACGACTGTCCAGTAATCCCGGGTTTTCCATGATGAAATCCTGTAACCAATTACCTTTTAATTTCATACATTCATTTATTTTGTTTTGCTATACACACATACATACACACACACAATGAGGATAAATGTTTACATTGTTTTTCAACCATATTAGTCAAAGAATTGTCAACCTAAAGAAGACTATTCATCTGTTTTAAAGTTGAAAGAATCGAAGACTAACGAGGTATGTCCTCTTTTTTAACTTTAAAGTAAACGTTTTTTCTCTTTTATTTTTATCCTATTGGAAAATTATACAATGTGCAGTCAATCCAATGTTTAATCATCCTACAAGTCAAATGATTCACCTTATGCAATCTCTGTCTCTTCCGATAAAATTGACCCTAATTTTAACTTCAGTGATTTAGGGACTGACTTGTTACCAGGGGACAGCCTTGCTCAGCTAGAGTATGATGATGATGATGATGATATAGTCCCCCCTTCTAGGTGAAGACGCTGACAAAATGCAGACTCTTCAGGACACCTTGTTCAGAAATATTCGAATGTTTGATATGCGATTCGCTTGTGTCAAATGTCATATGGTACTATTACAGGATTGGACTACATCAATTCCTAACTTAAAAATAGGGAGTGAAGTGATAGAGCTTGCTGATTACTTCACTTATTCGGGTGGGAAGTTGCACCAGCTCAACCACAGAGTGTTGATTGCTGATGAAATCTCAGCACCGACAGAGAAGTCTCATTTGGCCTACTTACACCATATCTGGCATAAACGTGGTATGCGGCTGGCTATCGATCAAGGGATGTGTATACTCCTTAGGTAAGGAGGGAAAGTCAATTAATACATCTTCACAATGTAGCCAGAGAAAGTAGTTGTCGATAAAAGTTTGCGGCTGGTCATTGGAAATCCTTTACGTGACACGCTAGTCAAGTTTCTAACCCGTATAGAAACACTGACTGACTTCACATTTGTGTTGAAAATGTGAATCTTGTTCTTTATGCTGCTTGAATGCAGAAAATTTCCAAATTGGTTTTAGATTGATAAAGCCGTATCTAGAGCTCTGGTCAAGCATGCATAATTTATTCAATGAAGACCCCCTGTCCCATCGACTGATGTACTCTCATGAATATAACAATAAACAGTTCAACGAAGAGTCTCTTTTTGACGAATTCACCGAAAAGTTGTCAGTTATGATGACGTTAAACGTTTGTCGTTGGTTAGTGAATGAA
The DNA here is from genome assembly GCA_944472155.2 of Trichobilharzia szidati. NCBI lineage: Eukaryota > Metazoa > Platyhelminthes > Trematoda > Strigeidida > Schistosomatidae > Trichobilharzia > Trichobilharzia szidati. The sequence goes on from OX235271.1 coordinate 190,476,052, forward strand.
ATTCACTCATTTAAGAGACAAAGCGTCATAAATTGGGAAAAATGATAGGTTGTGATCATCGGGGTCAGGAGTGAAGACAAATACTCGCTGATGACACTGGCTGGTGGTGCCAGTCGCGCTAAAATCACGAGCTTTAAGAAATTAGAATTCATTGACTGACCATTGATTCGGGTCCCAGTGGCTAAATGGTCCACAAACTTGCCTTGACCTGTAACTGGAAAGTCCTGAGATCAAACGCTGGTGATGGGTGCATACTGCTGATGATTCCCAAACTGTCCAGTACTCCATGGTTTATAATGGTTATCTAATTGATATCAATTTGGTTGCGTTATGTGTTATATATTTCATAAAGTCACTAACTGTTGGTTTGAACCAATTATGCAGGTTACTGACTGCCTAACTGAAATGGATGACAGTCAAACCTTGGAGAATTCGTGATATGGTGAAACAATTGTTTACACTGGCGCAGATATATTTATCCCTTATCATCCTCCTAAATTTCGTAGATGCTCATCACTCTCCTCTTACATATTTTCTACAGAATTATTATCATATTGCAGATAACTAATCTTAATTTTTTAATTTACTTTTCTTTCTATTGATTTGATTCGATTTGATCTGATCTGATTTGATTTTTTTAGCCAGTTCCAAAGAAGGCGAAAATACCAAAGGGTGTACAGTCGATTACCAGCTTCTTCACGAAAAAATAACCCATGTGTGTACATTTTTGTATGTATCAAATGTCCTGCCTTTCTGTTATAAATGTATGATATGTTACTTACTACTACTGTCTTTATGCATGTGTGTATATATGTGTGTGAGTGTGTGTATATTCCTGTATTTTATACATTACCAGATAAATATGATCTCATATTGTGAATGAAATTAAAGAGGATAATTCTGTTTTTTTATAAAAAGAAATACAACAGATTATGCTTCACTGAACTCACGTTTAGATTTTCTGTTTCTTTTTTCGAGAAGTAATACAGTTCAAATTTAAAAATTTATTTGAGAGATGGTATAATGTCGTGTAGCTTGTTCGTGAGTGGTACAGCGGTAGAATACTCACCAACCATTCAGTTGGTTTGGGGTTTGATCCGCGGCCGCCAACGCACTCTTTTACCTCGCTAAGACTAAGGTATTAGGCAGCGTCTGGGAATCAGAGGAAGTCCCATTGGGTTGGTGTAAGTCATTGGTTATCCAGATATATAAGAAGGGAGACAAGTCTCCCTGTGATAATCACAGGGGGATTGGCTTGACCAATATGGTATCTAAAGTTCTAAGCTTAATAATCATGCGTAAACTAAGCGGTTATCGGGAGGCACAAACACGAGAGAACCAGGCAGGCTTCAGACCAGGAACAGGGTGTACTGATCATATCTTCATCCTTCGACAGATTCTGGAACATAGACATACTTACCGGCGGCGTCCAACAATCATTATATTTCTTGACCCAAAGGCGGCATTTGATTCTGTCTACCAGGAGGTACTATGGCGGTTCGCCTGTGAAAGGAATGCCGAGAAAATACATTGCACTGATCAAGGCACTCTACTCGAACTCATGCAGTCAGCCAGGTGAGAGCTTACGGCGAGTTGTCATCTGAAGTGGTGTCTGTCAGGGATACCCACTGTCCCCATTTCTATTCAGTTTCATCATAGATGTACTAATGGACTTAAACCCGACTGACTTCAGTGACTCAGGGATTAACTTGTTACCAGGGAATAATCTAGTTGACTTAGAATATGCAGATGATATAGTCCTTCTAAGTGGAGATGCTGACAAAACAGAGCAGAGTCTTCTGAAGATCTTGAGCTGCAACCGGCGAATGTTTGGCATGCGCCTGTCTCCTGTCAAATGCAAGATGATGTTACAGGACTGGACTACATTGACTCCTAGCTTAGAAATAAGGAGTGAAGTGGTAGAGCGTGTTGACCACTTCACTTATTTAGGAAGTTGCATCAGCCAGTGCCAGCGGGTTGATCGCTTACGAAATCTCAGCACGGATACAGATGGCTCGTTTCGCATATGCCAGTTTACGCCGTCTCTGGCGTAACAGATGTGATATCCAGCTATCGACCAAAGGACGTGTGTACTGCTCAGCAGTCCACTCCGTCCTCCTTTATGGCTGTGAGCAAGACCTGACCATTGAGAGTGGAAGGCATGAAAAGACCAGCTGGCTGTGTTTGATCATAGTTGCCTGCGTTCTATCTCCCATGTGAATAATAGGTATAATAGGGTGAGTAATATTGAAGTTAGGCGTCTAGTGCTAGGTAAGCGGGGGGGGGGGGAAATCAGTCAGCGAGGCAACTCCATGTACAGTTAGATATAGGCATGTTAGAATCATAATTTGTACATATCTCTTCAGTATTGTGCTTCTTTGTCCTCCAGATTGTTTCACAAGCATCTCATTCATTGAATCCAGCTCTCCGCTATTCTATATTTGTGTCCGCGTCTACATACTACTTATAAATCTCTTCGGTAGCACACGTTACGCACATACGTGGTTATATATAAGTAAACGTTAAGTGGACAAAGGCTTTCAGGTGTGTGAATCACTTTCCTAAGCACTTGATTCCCGGTCAGTAGTTCATGAGTTGCAACCGCCCTCCACCCATTTCATTTCAGACTGTCAGATAATAAACGTGGCCCATAAGAAACCTATTTTAGATAACTAAGTTAGCCGGATATGCTGACGACACTATTGCAGAATGTTACGAGGGAAAGATATATACTGACTGGGAGAAGGGCTACCGTGTCAGACTGCCAAAGAAGGATGACGTAGGCCTCTGCAAGAACTTCTGCGGAATTATGCTGTTGTCCATCCGAAGTAAATTATTAAGTTGTGTCATCATGGATATATTAGAAGATGCATTGGATGCAGAACTCCGGCCGGAACAAGTTGGATTTAGTAAAGGCGAATCATTCACTGATCAAACTGCAACTCTACACATCGTCATCACAGAACAAGGAACAGAATGGCAGTCAAATCTCTACCTCAACTTCACCGACTTTGGGAAGGCTTCCGACAGCGTTGACAACGAAGTAATTTGGAAGCTACTTCAACACTATGACGTGCAGTGCCTAAATCTTTATCAACCTCATTCAACATTTGGCCATATGACAATGCCACGTATCAGGTGATCTACAACGGGAAACTCAGCGAAGCGTTTGACATGAATACAGGAGTTAGACAAGGCTGACTACTATCATCGAGGATATTCCTAATTGTGGTGGACTGGATCATGTGTCACTGTGCTTTGCGAACAAGAAGATAGAAATACTTTGAAACTATAAGAAAACTCTAGAAGATCTGGATTTCACGGATGATTTATGTCTAATGTCACATAAATTTGTAGACTTACAGGCGAAAGCCTCCAAGTTGTCAGAAAAGAAGCAGCGAAGACAGGACTCCAGGTGAACATAAAGAAGACGGGTGTGATGGAGATACCCACTGACCAACAATAACAACAACTAGCACGAATCACTATCTATTGAAGAATCAGTCAAGCACATATTGCTCCAAAAATATCCAAAAGAAAATGGAGAGGATCGAACATACGCTAAGGACACGCTTGAGTGATATAGACTGCAAGGCGGGCTTCTGAGTGGAACCTGGATTAAAACTGACGAGTTGGGATTTCGACGGTGACTTGGAGGAAATAAAAGCTTTTGGGCGGTTGTGAGGCCAGCTAAAAAGATAATTTTTGTTTTTTTAAATGTAGTTATCAAAAGGATTTTCAATGTAATGACTTTATAGTTTCAGAACATATTTTAGGTTGAACGTTTTTCACGTTTGGCATCTCCTATAGCAACACATGCATAGAAAGTTCTAGTAGGATCCAATATACATTATGGGCATAGAAGGATATTGTTTTTGTGAGTTACAAAAAAGACGATAAATGTATGGTAATCAGGATTTCCAACAACTGTCTTCGCTCTATACTGAAGATCAGATGGCCGGAGAGAATCACCAACAAGAAACTATGGGAACAAACAAAACAAGAACCAATTGCTCAACAAGTATGCAGGAGAAAGTGGAGATGGATTGGACACTCGCTGAGGAGGCCGTTGGGTGACATCGCGCGTCATGCTATAGCTCGAGTGGAACCCGAAAGGGAAGCGGCGAGTGGGACGTCGAAGGGTGACATAGAGGAGATCGTGTGAAGAGGAGTTGAAACAGTATGGACTAACATGGATGCAAGTGAAAAGTGTAGCAGAACACAGAAGCAAGTGGAGACGTGCAGTTGAAGCCCTATGTTCCACTAGGAACCCAAGGGAACAATAATATAATAATATGAATCAATTTGGAAAATGTATCTTCATGGCAGATAACTGAATGATATCACAGTTACCTATGAAAGGTGTTGCGATACCACAGAAATTGTGAATTAAATGAAAGCACCACAAAATAACATAACAGTAATGTGCGTTAGCCAAACGTAATAGCCTTTTGTCGGACATCAGTCAGTGGTCTAGATTTCAAACTGTTAACTTCACCTTTAGACATAAAGGTGATCTACAAGAACTGGTCCGTTCACATGATGCTTTTAGCGTAGCATAGAAGGGAATAGGAACTAAGTCAAGCATAAAATACCTTGGAATATTTCTATCCTCTGACCTTTCTTATTCATCCTATATCTTGTCGATTTATAAGAAAATGCTCTGTCTAACCTCCTCCACTAGGAAGTTAAGACAATCTGGAAGGTATCAGTCAACCTTTACTTTCACAGTTTGTTAACTCCTGCATCTTACCTATTATTCTTTATTGCTCCCCACGCCAAGTCTTTCCTGGGATACTCAAAAAGGATTATGTCATATCGTGAAGGTCACTAAAGATTGTTAGTAGGGTAAGTGGTGTACCACTTAGTCACGCTTGTTACTACAGTAGTTGACAGATACCTAAGCTCATGTGAGAAATGGTCACAATCCATATTTTTTGGCTCTCAACAATCCCTCACTTCTCAACTCTCCCCCCTCATTGTATCTCATCAGGTAGGACTAGAAGTCATTGCAAAAGATTATATACTCGCGCAACCAAGTATAAAACATCCACGATACCCTATTTGGCTCCCCCGCATCCTATGAGATAGTGATAATGTTAAGCGTGAAACCTACGACTAACTACGTTATTAGCACATTAATTGGCTCTTTTATGCCCTTCTATTTGTAATTTATGGTGACAGTATTTCAATTAACTAAAAATTTTAGCTATTAACATAATTGTCATCATCGTTTTCCACTTTTTGTACATTTTTGACTTTATTGTGACTGCAAATACCAAAAGGCAGCTATTTATTTATTATTTATTGTTCCCTTGGGTTCCTAGTGGAACATAGGGCTACAACTGCACGCCTCCACTTGCTTCTGTCTTCTGCCATACTTTTCACTTGCATCCATGTTAGTCCATACTGTTTCAAATCCTCTTCACACAATCTCCTCCATGTCACCCTTACACGTCCCACTCGCCGCTTCCCTTTCGGCGGGTTCCACTCGAGCTATGGCCTGACGCGTGATGTCACCCAACGGCCTCCTCAGCGAGTGTCCAATCCATCTCCACTTTCTCCTGCATACTTGTTGAGCGATTGGTTCTTGTTTTGTTTGTTCCCATAGTTTCTTGTTGGTGATTCTCTCCGGCCATCTGATCTTCAGTATAGAGCCAGCGAAGACAGTTGATGATTGATAAAGGTCTGCAACAGGCTGTTGGAAATATTCCTTGTGACCCGCCAAGTTTCTGATCCGTATGGAAGAACTGACTGACTTGACGTTTGTATTGAAAATCCGAATTTTGTTGTTGATGGTGAGTTGAGTGACGAAGATTTCCAGATTGGTTTCAGGTTGATGAATGTGTTTCTCGCCTTCCCGATTCTCGATTTGACATCCTTGTCGGTTCCTCGTGTAGTTGAGACAATGCTCCCTAGATAAGTAGGTGAAAGAAGTAACCTCTTTCAAATCCCTCCCGTTGATGGTGATTGGCACTGGATGTTACTGCTGTTGTTGTTGTTGTTGGTTGTTTATTTTCATAACCTCCGTCTTGTCTATGTTTACCTGGAGTCCTGTCTTTGCTGCTTCTTCGACCAGTTTGTCGGTTTTCGCTTGTAAGTCTTCGATTTTGTGTGACATCAAACGTAAATCATCCTCGAAATCCAGGTCTTCTAGATTCTTTATGTCGGTCCAGGATATCCCTGTCTTCTCGTTTCCCACTGTCTGACGCATAATCCACAAAAGGCAGCTATTACGAATTCTATAATATTGTTTTTATTTTTGTTGTTGTCGAGACAATTAGATGTAATATGATGCCAAATGCTGTTGATAAAAGTCTGCAGCCAACTGCTGGAAATGCTTTTCGTGACGCATGTGCCAAGTTTATGACCCATATAGAAGAACTAACTGACTTAACACAAATGTTGAAAATCCTACTCTTGTTCTTTACGTTGGCTGAGTTCAGAGGATTTCCAAACCGAATTTCAGATCCATTCCACCTGCTTTCACAGATTCCGAGCACTCCTATGCCGTTTTTTCCCATTTATTCGGAAACCTGGGATGCCTTTCCGGTCTCGTAAATTGTATGGAAATTCTACCTCCCTATTCTTATTCTTTCTTTCATCGAAACAATATGACGTCAGCTGGCTGGTTTCTCAAAGGCTTTCACCAGCCGACTGTGTCATTTCGCCCTTCCGATTTCAATGAAGAATAAGTATATTTTTTGTTTCGTAATATTTTTCTTGTTCGTCGAAGTTTATCTAGGAGTTTGATTGGTTTTGTGGGGTAGGGTCTCTAGCACTGGGCGAGGTCAACTAATTTGCAAATTATGATTTAAATCTATTAGTTTTTTGTTGCTTCGACCAAGCTAGTTGTCTTTCAATGGAAAATCTTAGCAGTTATTCATCCTTTGTAATGAGTTTTGTATTGTAGAGGGTTACACCTACGAATATTGGATGTTGAGGCAAACGCGTGAAATACAAACGCTGAATACTTTTATTAAAATACTTTAGCTACTTATATGTGTCTTAAAGTAGACTATTTGTGTTTACAAAACATTTTTCTATGTCACTAGTAGTGAACATTGAAGTGGATATTTTTGATTGCACGCTAGTCAGTAACTAGTGTAATGCGTCTAGTCCAAACTTTGGTACAGACTGAATTCTATCAGTCAAGCTTGCTATGTGGCCACCATTCTAGGTGGCTCGCCATTACGGTGCACTGCGAATTGTTGGTATTAGATGGTTGGAGGCAATCGGCAGGAAGCCTTGGACTTAGGTTTCGTGCTAGTTGGCACTCACAAGTCAGCAAGGCGTATCTGCAACCTTAAAGGAACTCATGTCCCTTCTGATAAGTGCCAACTAGCACGAAACCTAGGTCCAAGGCTTCCTGCCAATTGCCTCCAACCATCTAATACCAACGATTCACAGTGCACCGTAATGGCTAGCCACCTAGAATGGTGGCCACATAGCAAGCTTGACTGATAGAATTCAGTCTGCACCGAAGATAGGACTAGACACATTACACTAGTTACTGACTAGCGCGCAATCAAAAATATCCAATACAGTCCTACAGGACGTCAATCGCGACCCTGAATAGCTCAGTGGTAACGTCTCTAACTGCAGCACTGGGTGAGCTGGGTTCGAATCTCAGAAGGGACATGAGTTCCTTTAAGGTTGCAGATACGCCTTGCTGAAGAGTGCCAACTAGCACAAAACCTAAGTCCAAGGCTTTCTCCCGATTGCCTCCCACCATCTTATACATTGAAGTGGGATTCGTACAGTTGGAATAACCCTATCATTGGACAAACAAAGACAATGAATGACTCAATAATGCAAACAAGATGCTTCGTTTTAGTTAAACTTCATACAAATGATCGATCATGTATGATCAAACTTTTTCAACTGTAATACATAGTATCGATTGATTTACGAATAATAAAAGGGGGTGAGGGAGAAAAAGACAGAGGAAGAGAAAGAGTGATATGCAACTTTCTGTTAGTAGTTGAGGGTGTTATATAAAAATTAAACTTGAAGGGGATTACAAAATGACGTATCAGACCACAGCACAAAAATCCTCCTCGTCCTCTTACAATCATTATTCAATGAGAAGAAATAATGATACTGGTATAGAAAAAAGGTAGATTCGAGGAAGCTCTTGAAGAGATTATCACATATAAGCACTCACAGATATACACATACACGCCTCAGTAACAATAGCAGTACACAAAAACCAGAAATATTAAACAGTTTCTTCGTTAAAACAAAACGAACAGGTAACTTCGAAGTGTTTGTCATAATAAGGCCCGGGCACAAACACGTACGCATAAACAGACGCGCGCGCACGCCTAAAAACTCACAAAACGAAGAATACTTAATTGGAGTTAAAAGAAACAAAACAACAAGGCCAGACACCAATACAGAAAGAAAGAACAAAATGCAAAACTTTCGAAAGAAAATTAGTACCCCAAAACATTGTACATTTAATGATGATCAATTCAATATATATATTCATTAAAACAAGAGTAATTGTTTTGTTTACAGTTACTATGGTAGACAGAAAAAAGCTCACAGCACTTGAACGAAAATACGAAAGAAGATGTGCTTGTTTTTCACTTCAATACCAAATGTATGCGAGCATGTGCATGTAATTGTTGGTTACTACTTCAAGATGATGCATGTTTTCGAGTAAATTGACAATTTACTTCCTCTCCACGGAAGTGTCAGAGTGTTGTCAGGAAGTAGTGTGCATATGGATGTTTCACCAAGAGAGATTCTTTTAGAAGTTCACTTTTAAAAGAATTCTGAAAAACAACAAGAAAAAACTTCATGGATATAATCAATAACTTAAAATAAAATACATATATATTAATATTATAGGATTTGGTTTCTCGTCACATAACAGCATCACTTCAAGAGATCACTAGAAACCAAAAGGAGGAACGAAACAGCCGTTTCGTCCTGTTTTTGAACTCCTCATCAGTGCAAACCTACGACCCCATAAAGGATCGAACCATGGGCCATTAGGTTATGAGATAAAGCTCATTGACCATTGCACCAATTGGAACAGAGTTCATTGACCTGTGAATTCTTACTGTGTCAATTCTTGACAGAGCACTACTCTCATCAGTGCCTTTTATGAGTACCCACTTTACCTTGACACATGGCGGATCCCATTAGTCACAACTCCTGAATACAACTTCAGGGCATCCATCCAGTAGCTATAAATAGGATGGCGATTGGAATTCACATCTGAAGAATCCTCAAATGGGACGAAATAGCTCTCCAATGAGTGATCTCTGGTGTTGGTTCGTGAAGAAATCTAATATGACATGTTTAATGAGCGTTTTCAAGGTAACTACTTCTAGATATTAAGTAGTATATTAAGAGTCGGATAAATTTGCCCCTTCGCTAATGACATTTGACGCCTAAAATGCTAAATCATACCTCAAAGATATGGTCGAGATATATGGTTAACAGTTTTACAATGGTAAAAATAGAACACAACTCTAGTTTATTTAAAAATATAAACGCAGTAGTAGAGGGAATAAAACTCACATTTGAGTAAGAAAATGCATAAGGAAAATTAGCTATCTTAGATTGTAAAATAATACCAACTGGAAAAAGGTGAACTATGCACTAGTGTTTATAAGAAAACATAGCACCCGGGTAGATAGACCCTACGTGTAGGATTCTTAATAAAATAGGGATTAAGGTGTCATTTAAACCTACAAACTCATTCAGGTAAGTCGAGCTCTGTAGGTTAAACGACCCTATAACGCAGTTTGACAAATTAATATAATTCACAAAAAACATTATAATATTTTACTGTGAGTTAATTTAACTACATGGGGAAACCAGTAAATCGGGAGTGTTCACATTGTCAGAACATAAACCTTTATCTAAGTATAGAATGATTGATCAGTAATTTAGAAAAAAATCTCAGGATTTGCAGTGAATGCATTAAACACATAATCACACAAAAGAGTGGGAAAGAATAACAATTCTAGAAAGTAATATAGGTAGGTGGAAAGAGAGGTTGATTACTGAATCTTTGTTCATTGAAGCTACGGCTAAAACACGCAAAAGGATTTACTGAAAACACGGATACCAGGCTTATGAAAAATATTACTAGCAATGCAGTTAGAGGAAAGGAAATAATTCGAATTGTATAAATGAATTTGGAAAGTTATATGAGTGCCTTTATCAGTAAATTGTGCTCTAAACGTTGTCATCAGTAAATAACACTGTATCACTGTGGATACTTTTATTGAATAAATTTACCCTAGGATGGAATTATACGCTAACACTACAGTGCCAAAGTTCTATTCGTATTTCTATGACGCTAATTTTGAAGCCTGCTGGAATGCTATTCTTTGTAGTTGGAAGAAGTATTCCACAGTGAGTGTGGTGAAACCCTGAATATTAGTTATATTTGTCAAAATATGTAAATGTTAATGAACCGGCAATCCAAATATACTATAGACGAAAAAGACTAGCCGATCCCCAGTTTTGTATTCGTGTGAAATGATATGAGGGAAAATTCAACTACACAAACTCTGGTTCGATTTGTACCTAATCAAAACAGCTAAATAAGGTCTTCTTCTCGGCTTGTCATCTCAGCTGTGAGACAGACTCATTATAGCAACAATAAGATCTATCCAACGAATCTAATAAATGATGTAGTCGACAATGCCAAACGGACAGAGGCTGGATTGAATCCCAAATAGACTTCGTCAACCAATTTAAATAGCCCTATATCGCTTATCTGACTCTGTGCTATTAAATAGGCATTATTAATAATGAGATCAGGTCTCTTCTAACTTAGGAATGTTAATAAGCTAAGAGCGGATCACTTCATTTTAGATTGGTATTTAATGATCACGGGATGACACTCTGACTATGTCACCTTGTTTATATGATATATATTATAATGACCGGAAATTTTGGTCACATGATAAAATGATCTTATGTTTTTCTTAATCAGCATGACTACTACCGTAAATTCCAGGTCTAATAAATTAATGTGTACAATAATATAGAAATAATAATAGCTTTATTCTGAACAGGGTTTATATAATATACAGGATTTTCAGCGGCGTTTATTGCATCAGATTTTCTACTCGTCCAGGACCTTTGAAAGTAGACAGTGTGACAAAGTTCTATCTATCTGACCTAAAGTGTGAATCAATCAACTGTGATGATATCTCTTCTTTGTCTCCTTCGAGAAATACACGACGACATTTTGTTGAATGTCATTTATAAAAAGTTCAATAATATATTTTGTGAACTAAGGACACAACTCAGGAACAGGGCAAAGTTAAACTTTAAGTACCACTAACTACCAATCAACGAATGACTTAGAACGCACCAATCATGTGAAGGAGTCATTTTTGTGTATGAAAATATATGAAAAAATGCATGAAAACTGTATAAAAGTGTTACAGAGCATACCTTTCTCTCACATATGATAAAAGTAGCTCTCAGTTTTAGGTTGGTGTATCAACAGAGTATAATTCCATTTGTGGGTAAAATTTATTTGAATAAAGTCGCTATGTGTTATACAGTAATATTTACTGAGCAACAGATTGTGCTCGAAACGTCATCAAGAAATATTACTGTATAACACTGTGAGAATTTATCAAAATAGATTTTACCCATAGTGGAATTATACTGTACCTTTGTGTGCTATTTGGAACGTGGCAACTCGAACTGCTGCACTTCGGTGCCAAGTTCTATGTTGAATCCAGACAGACAGACAGACCGTACCACAGGGTAGAAGTTCTGTTCTTCAACAGAGCAATTTAACCACATTCTATGCATGTAATTATTTAGTTCTTCTAACCCTAATCTTTCCTGAACCTAACCCTAACGTGAAAATATCGCTAAACTAATCCTAATCCAACTCGAACCAACTCTAATGTCGCCTTTATTGGGTTAACCTAATCCTAACTTGTCCTTGCAAGGCTATAATGATGTCACCAGTGGCAGGCGAAACCCTAATGCAGTGGAAACCAATATCGTCCTGAGGGATCATGACAGCAAGATTCAGTTCAAATGGAAGGAACGTTACAGTTATCCAATGCTACTCACAATCCCAAACAAAACTCCAAACAAGAGAAGAAGGAAGATTTTTACAGACAATTACAAACAGTAATGGACAACATTCCAGATGGAGACATCAAAATTCTTATGGGCGATATATTGGGCCCAGATAAAGAGGACAGAAAAAAATAGTGGTGGGTGGAGACATGCTGTTGAAGCCCTATGTTCCACTCGGAACCAAAGGGAATAATAATAATCATAATAATAAGCAGAACCACTGGTAGTAGAAGCAGACACAAAAGTAGCTTTGTTCATTTGTTTGTTACTGCGGAGTAACAAAATTACTACTCGGCTGTTAGAGATTAAAAAATGACTCAAGGATGCGCTCTTTATCCTACTCGAGATGTATCTGAATTTTGAAGACATTAAATTCATAAGAGAAGAAGATTCAGACAACAAAATTCCATTCTTAGATGTCTCACTGAAGACAACTAGTACAGGGGATTCGGAAACACAAGTATACAGAAAGTCAACACACACAGAAATAATAAATACTCTACTCTAATGGCAATAGCTCAATGGCTGACTGAGATGAGTAGCTGTATACTACTCATATCAACTTGTAGTGAGTGCTTGCTACCCAGCCTGATCGCTGATCTAAATACTGGAGGGCTGTTTCACTTGTCTGAGGCCGAGCTGATCAACAGTGTAGCCGATTTGACTCAGCTCACTAATAGAGCTGAATCAATTCAAACAACGCCCGATTTCAGGCTAGCTACTTGGTCGAAGGTTTCTTACAAACTGTGTCCCACCAACTGACATCAATAACAGAGGCTGATTTAAAATTAACCTCTGAGATAAATAAGTGACCATTATAAGTGACCATCTTGTTCTTTATGCTGCAGAGTGCAGAAGATTTCCACACTGATCTGAGAGTAAGGAATGTCTGTCGCGCTCTTCCGATCCTGGTTAGTTTTGACATCCGCCTTTAGTTGAAGAGATGATGCGCAAATAAGTGAAAGAAGTAACCCCTTTCAAATTTCTACCATCGACAGTAAGTAGTGCTTGTTGGTGTTGTTGGTTGGTTGGTTGGTTATCTTCATCCCCTTTGTCTTCTCTAAATTCACTTGAAGTTCTTTCTCCAATGCTTTTTCTGTGAAGTTGTTGGTTTTCGCATGTAATTCTTCTAGTTTTTGTGACACTAAACATAAATCATCTGCGAGCGACATCCAGACGTTCTAGAGTCTTCTTATCGGTCAGTGCAGTATATTCCTGTCTTCTTACTCCTTGTGCACAGTTTGACGCATAATCCAGTTCACCACAATTAAGAATATCAACGGTGATAATAGAGAGCTCTGTCTTACTCATGTCATCACTTCAAACGCCTCGATTAGTATTCCGTTGTAGATCACCTGTCAGGTTATTCTCTCATCTTAGTTACTGAATGAGGCAGATAAAGATTGGGGGCACTACACTCCATAGTGTTGAAGCAGTTTCCAAATTACTTCTCGGTCAACGCTGTCTGTCGAAGGCCTTTTTGAAGTCGATGAAGCTGAGGTGTAGGTTTGACTGCGATTCTATACTTTGTTCAATGATGATATACAGAGTTGCGATGTGATCCTCGAAGGTCTTTTGGCCTGGACGCAGTTTGTTCCAGTCGGAGTTCAGCATCCACAGCATGTTTTGGTCTCTCTAAAGTATTCCTTTAGCTTGGATTGACTAAACTAGATTAAATATAAACAACAGTCTGTCTAAATTAATTTCCGTTCCAGGTAACTTTAAAGCATGTGTACCACATTCAACGTTCAGTAAAATGATGCTAAATAACTAACAGAAATCGTCTAATGAAAAATCTGGCATTCGCTTTGTAGAAAAGTTTCTTTACAGCAAATGCTTATTATAAAAATGATTTGTAGAAAAAAATTAGTCTCTTATATACTACAAAAATATATCCCAGTTTCTCCTAGGACTTGTTTATGACATATGAAACTAGTTTCTGTACATGAATTCATTGTGAAAGGTTAACAATCTGATTAGTTTACAAAGGAAACTACGGCAAATTGTAATCAATTCGCTAACTTCAAATCTGATATATATTGTTACGAGCTCAATCAAGTAGCTAAACAGTAGTCGGGTTGTTTAGACCGATTCGGCTTCACCACTGAGCTAAGTCAAACTGGGAGTAAGACAGGCTGGCTGCCCACCATCTCCAATGATTTTCCTGATTGCGGGCGGTAGACTGGATAATGCGAAAGACAGCGGGAGGAAACGAGGAGACAGGAATAGAATGCACCCACACAAAGAACTTCGGGGATCTGGATCGGGATTTCGCCGATGATACATGTCTGATTTCCCACAAACTGGAAGACATGCAAGTGAAAAGCAACAGGTTGACAGAAGAAGCATGCAGAGAAGATAGGACTTCGTTCAGCTGAACATAGTGAAAACAGAGATGATGAAGATTACTGGCGAACAGACACAACTAGAAATTACAATCAGCAAGAATGGGAGGAATCTGAAAGAAGCAACGCCCTTCACCTACCTACCTGGGAAGCATCGTTTCAAGTACAGGCGGACAGAACTGATGAGGATATCAAATTGAGGATGGGGAAAGCAAGGTAAGATTTCATTACTCTCACGAAATCTGTGTAGAGGTGAACAGCACTCAGCATGAAAAATAAGGTGTGGATTTTCAACTCCAATGTGAAGTCAAGGCTACTATACTGAACAGAGACTTGGCGCCGCACTGCGTCACGAAGGGTACTTCGAGCAAACTTCAGACCTGCATCAACGGCTGTCTTCGTTCAATACTACTCAAGATCAGATGGCCGGCCAGAAGAGGTCAGTAACAAGGATCTCTGTCAATGAGCGAACCAACCCAGTAGGAACCAATCGTGCAAGAAATATGCATTCAGAAATGGAGTTAGGTGGATTGGCCATACTCTGAGAAAACAATCCTTCAAATGACATCACACTCCAGGCCATCCCTCGAGTGGAACCCGAACGTTGAGCAGCGAGTTGGTCGTCAGTTTGAGAAGGATATGGAGGAGGTGATGTGAAGAGGAGATGAAAGCATGTGGGAACATGTGGAACCAGGTGAAAACTTTGGCAGAGACGGAAACGCAATGGAGACGTGCGGCTGAAGCCCCATGTTCCTCTGGGAATTAAAAGAAACAATAATAATAAGTCAAACCGGCTACACCGCTAATCAATTCGGCCTTAAACAAGTGAAACAGCCATCAAGTGTTTACATCACCGATCTGGCTGGCTAGCAAGCACTCACTACTAGTTTATAGGAGTGGTGTATAGCTACCCCATCTCAGTAAATCATTAGTATATAGTTTTTTGCAAATGTGCTTAGCTAATTGTGGTCCCTGGACTATATTCACAATGCAGTCAAATCATACTAATGATTTCGTCAAGCTTTTCGATGGGGCTCACACAAATTCCATCAATAATTGCTGGACTCACATAACAGAAAGGATGAGAGAGGTGTGTGTGTCAAGAAGAACGATGATTTACAGTTATTTCGACGAATTCGTGTACATAATTTGGTTTTGGCCGGACTATGAGGACTCCCATGAGAAAATGGGAGATTTTCTTGGAAAGTATATAGGAACGCTATCCGGTGTAACTCCTTTTTAACATTGCACTACTTTATTTATAGACAGTTTTTCAAATTACTCACCTTTACTTCGGACGTATATGATTGGTCGACAGATATTTGTCAAGGTCTTTATTAGACAGTTTCGTTTTGGGCTGTTATCGTTTAGAATACCCTCAGTTATTACTTATACTTGAAGTTCCTGGATTAACAGAAACTATGAGGCAATAATTTGTACCAGATAGTGGTCTGAACCCACATCTGCTCCTCTCCTCGATCTTGTGTCCAGTACGCTCCGTCTCCACTTCCTTGAGATTGAAATGAAGTCTATCTGGTTTTTAGTGTGTCCATCTGGTGAAATCCATGTTGCCTTGTGTATATCCTTGTGTTTGAACACACTACCACCGATCACCAAATCATTGAAGGCACAGAAGTCTGAGAAGAGTTCACTATTTTCGTTCATTTCACCGAGGGCCTCGCGACCCATGCTGAGTTCTCTTCCTGTATTGTCTCCTCCCAGTTTCGCATTCATATCACACACCAGGATTTTGATATCGCTCTTTGGGACGTTGTCCATTACTGTTTGTAGTTGTCTGCAGAAATCCTCCTTCTTCTCTTGTTCTGAGACGTTTGTAGGCGCATAGCATTTTAATGATTGTAACCTTCCTTCCTTTTGAGTTGAACCTAGCTGTCATTATCCTGGAGGAGATTGGTTCCCACTGCATGAGAGCTTTGGCTGCTGTTGGTGACATCATGATGGCCACTCCCTCAGTGTGCTCATGGTTGTCCTCTGGGTGACCGGAATAGATTACACATTCATCAACCTGAAACCAATCTGGTAATCTTCGTCACTCAGCATCAACAACAAAATTCGGATCTTCAATACAAACGTCAAGTCAGTCAGTTCTTCTATACGGATCAGAAACTTGGCCAGTGGGTCACAAAGAATATTTCCAACAGCCTGTCGCAGACCTTTATCAACAACTGTCTTCGCTGGCTCTATATTGAAGATCAGATGGCCGGAAAGAATCACCAACAAGAAACTATGGGAACAAACAAAACGAGAACCAATCGCCCAACAAATATGCGGGAGAAAGTGGAGATGGATTGGACACTCGCTGAGGAGGCCGCCGGGTGACATCGCGCGTCAGGCCATACCTCGAGTGGAACCCGAAAGGGAAGCGGCGAGTGGGACGTCGGTGCAAGGGTGACATGGAGGAGATCGTGTGAAGGCGAGTTGAAACAGTATGGACTAAAATGGATGCAGGGGAAAAGTACAGCAGAAGACAGAAGCAAGTGGAGTCGTGTAGTTGAAGCCCTATGTTCCACTAGGAACCCAAGGGAATAATAATATAATAATAATGAGGCAATAATTTCCCCTGGAAACTCTGTACACTGTTCAGAATAAAGCGATTGTTATAACTATTAACGTCATCAGTGTAATATCTATTGATTTAAATACAAGTTTCATGAACAAATATACCGAAAATCATCCGTGTTCACTTAATAACGTCGATCTATATCAGTAAACAATATAGTAAATATTACATTGTGAAACAATTTACAAAAACAGAAATGAACATCTTACCTGGTATTGATATAGACTGTATTGTCTATGTATGTGTATGTAAGTTTATATATGTGTGTGTGTTTGTTTGTTAGCTTGTTAGCTTGTGTCGGAGAAGAAATTGTAATGCTCAAAGGAATATTCACAGCCATTGAATATTGAATTAACAGATGAATAAATAAATAAATAAAAAATTGATTTCTTCTCATAATAATTATCAATTATTTTCGATGGTCTCAGGAAGATCACCTATGTGTGTTTGGATGTGTGAAAAAATAATAATAAAGGTTCATTTATGAATATTAAATAGAAAATAATTTGAAAAAGATTCTTAAAAAAATTATAAATTTAAGAATACAATATCCAGTCGCATATATATAAATGGTTTTTAAATTCACTCACACTCTGCTTTAAGATAAAAAAAATATTTGTAGTTTTGACTGCATTGACTCTGAACTTTCCTTAATGAAAGCCACACTTGCAAAAAAGGATTATCTGAACTGATTTATTGACAAAAACATGAAAGGTAAGCAGTCCAAACAGGTCAGCAACTCAGTTCTCAAGAAAACTATATTCAAGTATTGGCTTTTGTAGGGATTTAGTTTCATTGGTTGGAGGATTTCATCATGGGCTAACATCAGTTAGAGAACCACTGGAAATCGTGGGAGTACTGGACGCTGTTTCGCCACCCTAGGTTGGGACTCTTCAGCAGTACGCACCCACCACAGGGGTTCGAACCAAGGATCTTCTGATTACAAGGCTAGCTCCAAGACCATTCAGCCACTGGGACCCCATCCAATGGTCAGCCCATGAATTCTAACTTCTGCCAATTCATGACATAGCGCGACCATTTCGCAATGTACTCTTCGATGAGTTACTGCCTCACCTTCATAGCTGGTTCACTTATTCCAAGTCGATTTTATCAACGGTGAATCGGGATCAACTCAACTCAAATAGCTGAGTAACTCAGGTTTTTGCTGGCTATTACAAACGCTCACTAGCGACTGACCCTACTCACGCAGTAACCCGGTGTTCTAGTGGAAAGTCGTGACCAGTAGGGTACAGCACGTCAAAGGTGAGGGCAGTTACTCATCGAAGAAGACACTGGATAATGGTCGTGCAGTGTGATGAGTTGGCAGAAGTTGGAATTAATGGGCTGGGCATTGGATCGGGTCCCAGTGGCTTAATGGTCTATGAGCTAGCTAGCCTCATAACCAGAAGGTCCTGGGTTCGAATCGTTGTGGTGGATCCGTACTGCTGAAGAGTCCCAAACTAGGGTGACGAAACAACTGTCCAGTACTCCCAGGTGGTTTTCTAATGGTTCTCTAACTGATGTCAGCTGATGATGAAATCCCCCAACCAATAAAACGACATTCATCAATTTGGAACTACCACCCGGCCGGCGCACTCCTTTACCTCGCTAAGCCAGAACTAAAGCTGGTGAAGAGGAAAGGTTGGGCATGAGGCTAGCCAGCCCATCCTGTAAAAATAAACACTGCTACAGAAACTTCAAGTCTCTAGCTTGAAGCCCTATGTTCCACTGGGGACGTGAAGGAATAAAAATAAGAAATTAGGTGGTCAGGCTTCAGATTGAAAATCGTCGGTCTAAATCAGTCATTAAGACTTGCTTTGCTACAAAATTACAAATGACTTTCACCATACGTAAATTGTCCTCCGTCTCAGAAAAAGATAAGCTTCGTCCTCTGGCCGTCTCCATTTGCATCTGTTAGTCCAAGTGCACTTGTAGAGCAAGGTACATTGGCCGTCGCCAGAGAATGCTTTCCACAAAGACGGATACGAGAAAAAATTCCAGTGTGGTTTTACAAGGAGAAAGGAAGGAAGTGCGAGGCTCTCTTCTGTAACAACTGATCCACTCCTGTCACTCTCCCAATCCTGACCATGATTTTAAGATCATTTAACAAATTCATGCTAACTTGCCGCCCGCGATTTCTTCGTTACAGACTTCTAAAGACAGCGGAGGCGTTGGCCCTTCTTGAATTTGAACCAGACGTGTATATGCAAAAGAAGTATGTGCAATCCCTATTTATACCTTGGCCGTAGAGGGATAGGCATTTATTTAATAACTTATTTTGTTCATTTAGTTAGTCTACGTACCTTACCCTCATTACTACGATTATCATTATTATTGTTACTATCACTATCCTTACTTTGAACTCTTTCAACTTCTCTTACTTGCCATTCTAAATCAAAATTTTCCGCATTTTTAAATTCTGTTTTATCAAATTTCAGGTGACGTTATTTAATGTTTTGTATTTGCCTACTAATCCTATAATTATGCACCCCCTTCCAAAATCAATTTTTTTATTCCTTCACGTTCCCAGTGGAACATAGGGCTTCAAGCTAGAGGCTTGAAGTTTCTTTAGCAGTGTTTATTTTTACAGGATGGGGTTGCTAGCCTCATGCCCAACCTTTCCTCTTCACCAGCATTATTTCTGGCCTAGCGAGGTAAAGGAGTGCGTCGGTCGGGGATCGAACCCCGGACTACGTGCATGGTCGGCGAGCATCCTAACCACTATGCCACCGACGCACTCCAAAATCTATACATCTTATGAATTATTTTATATGTGACACTAATTGTTTTGTCACTTGACCCTTGATATTTAACTATGATTGTAATCAAAAATATTTTAACCACATTTCATACTACTATTAGTATTATATGTATTCCCACCTTTCTGTAAATTTAAAGAAACCATACATATATATATATATATGTATATATGGATAAGATTTTATTCTGATAAATCACATAGTGTTGTACAATAATATTAACTGATGATGTTTCGAGCACAAATTATTGCTCATAATCATATCAAGTCACTCACGCACAAAAAAGTTGTGTGTTCTCTTGGTTATTTTGTTGCCACAGTTTCTTGTTACTAATTCTTTCTGACTTGTCAGCCATCTGATCTTCAATATGGAGCCGGAGAATATGATTACTGTTGATAAAAGTCTGTAACTTGTTGGAAATCCTTCTCGTGATACACAGTGCAAGTATCTGACACGTATAGAAGCACTGACTGACTTCACATTTGTGTTGAGTGGAGAAGATTTCTATACTGGATTCCGGTTGATGATGGCGTATCTCTCCTTTACGATTCCGATCTGCTTTAACATCTCCATTCGTTCCGATGGCCTGAGGTTGATACCGTACTTCCTAACCAGATAAGTGAAGGAAGAATCCTCTAACAAATCTCTCCTTTTGATGGTGATTGGTGCTGGTTGTTGTTGTTGCTATTAGTTCGTCATCTTCATCACCTTTGTCTTCTCTATGTTCACGTGGAGTCCTGTCTTCGCTACCAGCCAGCCTCTTCAGCCAGTTTGTTGGTTTTCGCCTACAAGTCTTCGAGTTTGTGTCACTTTAAACATAAGTCATCAGCTGAATACAAGTCTTCCAGAGTCTTCGTATTGGTCAGTGTAGCAGATTCCTATCTTCTCACTCCCCCTGCACAGTCTGACAGATAATGCGGTCCACTACAATTAAGAACATCTTAGGTTGTCATAGCGGGAAGCTTTGTCTTACTCCTGTGTTCACTTTGAACGCCTCATTGAGTTTTCCGTTGTGGATCACCTGACACGTGGCACTGCCATATAGCTAACTGTTGAATGAGGATGATGAAGATTTGCGGTGCTGCACGCCATAGTGTTGAAGCAGTTTCCAAATTACTTCTTGGTCAACGCTGTCTGTCGAAGGCCTTTTCAAAGTCGATGAATTTTATGTACAGGTTTGATTGTCATTCTATGCTTTGTTCTGTGATTATGATGCGTAGAGTTGCAATGTGATCCTCGCATGATTTTCTTTTCCTGAATCCCGCTTGTTCCGGGCTGGCGCATTTCTGAATCCATTCCACCTTTTATTCTCTTCAGGATGATGTAACTTATTATTATTACTATTCTAAGCACTACTATTGTTATCATAATATCATTTAATTCGAAATTCTTGATATATTCAGGTTCTTTCACTCACTGATCTAATTATTTATCTAAGTGGTGTAAATGAACCGAAATTTGATGAATTCAGTAAATCCTGCTTTATTAGCAACTTTTGTTGCCTCTTTTAAATTTGTATCCAGAAATAAATGTTTCAAATATCAGAGAACTACATGAGAATGGATTGCAGCTTTGGTGTACTACCTCTATTTTGGACAAAACAACCTTGAACTACAGGAAGTATAAATTAAAGCTTTATGTTATCTTTTGATGATCTTTGTTTTCATGCATAGCATCATGTCAATAAACATTAGAATTTGTTGAACATTGAACTGTGTGTGTGTGTGTGTTTG
The DNA here is from genome assembly GCA_944472155.2 of Trichobilharzia szidati. NCBI lineage: Eukaryota > Metazoa > Platyhelminthes > Trematoda > Strigeidida > Schistosomatidae > Trichobilharzia > Trichobilharzia szidati. Next base: position 190,497,551 of record OX235271.1, read on the forward strand.
TGTTTATGCATACACATCATATTTACAAACTTTCTTATTGTTTAACAAGTGTGAATATTTATTTACCAGAAGTGTAAATAAATAAATAAATTTTGAGTGACAAAAAAAGCGAATCCTTTTTTTTCAATTTTGAAATGATCTTTAACAGATTTGTTTAAAACTGATAAATTTACTATAACTTTTTAAACCCTATTGAACAGCTTAAAATTTGAAATGTGAAATTCTGCCTGTCATCCCAACTAAATACCCTCCACAGTTCATACATAACCTCTGACACTGTAAGTTGCCTTAATTTTTTATCGAACTGGCGAGTTAATTTAAATTACACAAATAAAACTATGACAACTATGATAAACATATATGTCAACCAGTTTGTTTTAATTATACAATCAATGTTCACGGAGTATAAAACAAAACATTGTGAAACATTGTACTACTTTATTTTCACCATATTTTTCAAACTATAAATATAGTATTATTTCAGAAAATTTATTTCCCTTTATGAATATGAATAAAGCAAGAACAACAGAATAACCTGGAGAGTTCAGGTTTAAACAAAAAAATCCATGTAAGCGTACAATGGTAATAATAATCACTTCATTTCAAACAACAATAATAATCACACACAATGGGATTCTCAGTGTTGCGTAATCAAATGAAAGAGAGAATGAAAACCAGGGTGGCAAGAAAAGACTGATAACCGCCTCTTCCTGAACGCATAAATCAGGTTTTACGCGCTTGATGGAGATTGTTTCGGCAACCTTGAGGTGAATAAAACTATTTTGCCTGTTGATAATTTTAAAGAATTTTGTGATGTCCACTTCGCGACCGATATCAAAGGGGTATCTGACCATAGAAAAATGACTACGTTTCAAGGGAAAAACACTTACAATAATGCCATTTCTAGGCATTTCTTTGATAGAGGTCATGAGGTGGACATTACAAAATCCTTTAAAATTATCAACAGACAAAATAGCTGTGTTCATCTCAAGGTTGATGATCCAAGCCATTGCTATCAAAATACTGAAACCCACTTTGTGTTCAGAAAGAGGCAGTTATCACTCTTTTCTTGTCGCCCTGGTAACCAGATATTTTCATCCTTTCTTTCATCTGATTACGTAACACTGAAAATTCCATTGTGTATGATTATTATTGTTTGAAATAAAGGGAATATTATTACCATTGTACGCATGCTCTGATATTTTGCTTGGACTATCCGGGTAGGTTAATATTGCTTTTGTATATAAACTTAATCGTTAAATCTTTAAGTTGTAAGCAGCTGACGAAAAACCAACGAAATCAACAATGATGGTACCTTTTTAATCTCCACAAACTGTTGTTGTTCTTGCTTTATTCAAGTATTATTTCAGTCAAAAGTTGAAACTGAAGAAATCCAAAATAATCAATAAAACATCAAGATCCATAGTGGTTACATGATTATTATTATTATATCAAGGTGTCACATTAGGGACAACGCTGAATCAGAAGTTAATTGGATGATCAACGTTTGTTAATCTTCCGGCGATATCTTGTTGTTGAGTGATGCTGTTGAGATTCCTGGGGAAACTTATCATAATTACAGCACCTGCTGCCTCCATTTCAAAATAATTTCTGATGTAGTGTTTACCAAATATACAACAGTTAGTCTAAGCCATGTAGGAAGGTGTAAACTTCCTGGTTGGGGTCCTCGGGACGGTAAAAACAAATGACGGCTGGAGACGATTGGTGATATAGCTCAGAATCGTTCTCAATGGCGCAGATGCATCCACTCCTTGTAACTTATTTCCAGTTATACTGTTTTGTTCTTCGTTATTACTATATCTTTGTCTCACACCTCTGTTTACTGTCTATATTATGCATTTCTTCTACTTTCTTCTCTTGCTTTGTGTGCTACAAGGAGGGAGTGTGGCGAATTGAACTGCCGCACATATGTGCAAAGTTCTATGTCGAAAACTGACCGACCGACCGGTGTTTATGAGGTTTGAATATATTCAGGGTGGATTGTATCCCAGCTAGACAACTGCTTTCTGAACTATTAGTATTCGAGTACTGTTGTATAGTGGTGGAAAACCATGACCTCAGTGGTTATCGCTGTGAGATTTTGTGGAAAATGCACCAACTTGATCGGAATGAAGTGTTTTTTGTCTTCTGATAATCAGCAACATAAATTGATCACAATCAAGTATTACAATTAAATATGGCTACAGTCAACTCATTTTGTATTAATTCTTAAGGACTTCTTACTGGAACCTGTGGCAATCAGCTAAAAGGCTGGTCATTTATAAATAGTACATAAATGAAAGGGTGAATTTCCAGTCCACTCACTACTGGAGTTGAAAGATGCATAGCAAACTTTTTGACTCCGTACTGACATAGTTGACATAACTCATCGCTAGAACTGACTGCTAAGGAGACTTTACAAAACATCCGAAAATGTGCACTGAAGTATTAATAATTCTATTTTTGCGTTTGGTTCTGAGTAGAACGTAGGGCATCAACAGCCCATCTCCGCTTTGACTTACTCTCTGCGATCATGTTTAGCTGGTCTTACGCTTGCCCATAATCTCCCATCTCCCCAAATTCTCACGATCTCCTCCATGTCACCCTCAGACCAAAGAATAACTCGTCGTTTCTAAGTCGGGTTCCACTCTAGCAATGGCCTGTATTGAGTGCAATGTCATCCGATGGTCTCCTCAGCATGTGACCAGTCCATCTCCATTTTGTTCAGAATATTTCCTGAGCAATACGTTCTTGGCTGGTGCGTTCCCAAAGTTTCTTGTTGCTAACTGTTGCTAGCCGTCCGGCCATTCAGTCTTCAGTATGGAGCCAACAAAGTTGGTAGCGGTTGATAAATATCTATAACTTGTCGGAAATCCTTTTCGCGACACACTAGCCAAATTTATGACCCGTATAGAACCGACTGACTGATTTCACATTTAAGTTGAAAATCCGAATCTTGTTATTTATGCTGAGTGATGGCAGAAGATTTGCAAACTGGTTTCAGATTGATGAAGGCATATCTTGTCTTTCCAATGCTGTCTGGTTCCGACATCTTCATCCGTGCTGTCGCCTGCAGTTTAACCAGTGCTTCCTAGATAAGTGGTAGAAGCAGCCTCATTCAAATTTATTGATGTGTTAACACTTAGTTGTTACTGTCGCTGTTGGTTGGCTATTTTCATCATCTCTGTCTTCTCAATGTTCACCTGGAGTCCTGTCTCCACTGCCAGTATGTTGCTTTTCGCCTGTAAGTCTTCGAGTTTGGGCGACGTTAAACATAGACCATCCGAGAACTTCATATTTTATAGGATCTTCTTATCAGTCCATCGTATTCCTATCTTCTCGCTCTCCACTCACAGTGTGCCGCATAATCCAGCCCACCACAACTGGGAATATCATTGGTGATAATAGGCAGACAGCCTTGTCTTACTCCTGTCTACGCACTTCAAAGGCTTCGCTAAGATTTCTGTTGTTCAGCACTTGACACTTGGTGGCATCATTATATAGCCAGCTGTTGTTGAATGAGGTTGATAAAGACATTACGTCGATTCTATTTTCGGTACTTATTGCCAAAAGAGCATTTGTGTATTGCAAGAAATTGATTTGTAATTAGGTTGTTTACCAAATCTAATACTACATCACTTCATTGTTTATATTAATAAACAAATAAAAAAAGTAAACAGTTTCTGATGGGGAAGAGAACGTAAATTGTGCAAATAAAACCTCCTAATCAATAAGTTATTTAGCTTTATGCAGTTGGTATAATGGTGATCCCTAGCATAGAAGAAAAATTATAATTTATTAATGCATCAGTTCTTCTCAACCCACTTTACCGCTGTGAGACCAAGGCGTAGAAAGTGGGGAATATGAAAACACAAGCTCCTTTTGAGCATAAGTGGTTCCGTTCAAAATCTCATGTAATAATTGTAACAGTATCAGGTAATGAGAGAAACTCAATCAATGGTGTTGTGAATTTATGTCAATTGAGATGATTAAGGCATGCATTACGGAAAACAAGCTATCGTCTTCCTCGTCGAGCAATGTTACCTAGTGCATAAAATCCGGTTGGAAAAGAGTAAGAGGAGATCAGGCGGAAACATGGCATCAACCATGAAGTTATCGACTGTTGGTTTAAGTCATACGTGGAGCTGTAGATTGCCTGGTTGAGGTCCATAGGATGCTAAGGACCGATATCTGAAGACTGTTAGTAACATGGCTTAAAATGTTCCGCATTGGCACGTGTGCATTCACTCATCTTCATTCTTCAGATTCTAAAAATAATCACTAATGTTTATCTGATCTGAGATCTCTGGGAGCGAACCAACCAGGAACCGATTGTGAAACGAATAGGCAGGAAGAAATGGAGTTAGGTGGATTGGCCATACTCTGAGGAAAACATCAAGTGACATCACTAGACAAGCTATCGCTCGAGTGGAGCCCGAAAGGGAAGCGGCGAGTTGGTCGTCCAAGGGTGACTTGGAGGAGGTCATGTGAAGAGGAGATGAAAACGTGTGGGCAGACTTGGAGCCAGATGAAAACTGTAGCAGAGAACCGAACGCAATGGAGACGCACGGCTGAAGCCCTATGTTTTTCTAGGAATTAAAGGAAACAATAATAATAATATCTGGTTATCCTCTGTCTAATACATTCTAAGTTTAACCACAGGGTAATATCAGCTAGAGAACCATTGAAAACCGTCGGGGAGTAGTGGACAACTAAATATCTCCTCTTTGTATTTGGGATTCACCAGCCGTACGCACCCACTACAGTGGTTCGAACCCAAGATCTTTCGATTACAAGTCAACCTCGTTGATCTTTAAGCCATTGGGACCCGACCCAATAACTACCACATGAATTCCAGCTTCTGACGTTTCACGATAAAGCTCGACCACTAATCAATGTCATCGGTGGTGAATATTTGTTCTTACACCCGACCTGCTGTGTCCCACAGGTCACAGATTCCCACTAAAACCCAGGTAACTACCTACCTGAATAGGGCCAGTCACTACTGAGCATCAGTTTAATATTCAAGTGTTGGTTTGCAGGGATTTGACTGGTTACAGGATTTCATCGTGAGCTGAGCTCGCCTCGAAAGTAGAAGGTCGTAGGTGTAAACTCTAGTGGTGAGTCGCAGCCAACCGGCTGTCCAGTACTCCCTAATGATTTTCCAATAGTTCCTTAACTGATATCAGCTCATGATGAAATCCTGTAACCAGTCACATCACTGAAAAACAACACCTGAATATGTCTAGGTAACTTCTGAAATAGACTGTTAAACATTAAATAACAACTTGGTGAATTTTATTTCATTGTGAAGAATAAGACCGGAACTAATTCGTGAGGTTTCAATTTGATTGGGATACTTCAGTAAGACTTAAATTACAATTTACGAATAATTTTAGCCTATTTTTATTAACTAATTATGTTGCAAATGAGCAGGATTAACTGCTGTTTACTCATAGTTTTATGAGGTTGTGGAGGTTTTATAAGTCAATTATCCAACTGGAGTTGGATAATGGATGAATGAAGAACAGATGAAGACTAGTTCAACCGTCTATACATTTTGAAAAAGCCTCCACTGTGAATGAATCCTTGTAATCGTCTTTCTTGGTGAGAGTTTAAATAACCGGAGAGACTTTCTCATAAGTTCAGAAAGTCATTATCAGAAGTTGGTCTCATGAACTATGGACTACAACTCAGAGAATCAAGTGATAACTCGGTTATCTTATAAATTTGGTTTAAAAGCCTCTTACCATCAACAAAAAGTTTGCGAAGAAAAAACAGCAACTTCTGATCTAATTGTGGCCAAAATATAACAAAGTCTAAGCTTCATTTCTGTAACTAAGTATCGCACCTGTATGAATAAAAGATTTGTACAAGTAATATGTTCCTCTGTTGAGCTTTCAAATGTTTCATCTAAAGGTTATAACACTGCAATGTCTTTGCGTTGTTCTCTTGATGACTATGGAGAACAGTGTTCTGAAATGCATTTGGAGAGTGTTCACTTTGTGAGGCAAATATAATTGGTTCCACTGGAGCATATGAATTTCTAAAAACACATTGAAATGGCTCAAAGCAAAAGTTTTTCCTTAGCATATCTGCTGACTATTTCCTGACTGAAATATTCTTCTCAATGACCTTGATGGTTGTTTAGAATCTCGGTCATAGTATAACGTTTGAATTCAACATCTAAAAAACAAAAGTTTCTTCGAAGTTTCAAGAATTCTTTCTGCCGATATTTTTATCGATGAATCTTGTGGAACATCCAATTAGAATGATGAGGTGTCTGAATACCACTGGTATAGATCTATCAATAATTATTATTGTTTCCTTTAGTTCGTAGAGGAACACAGGGCTTCATCGGCACGTCTCCATTGCGTTCGGTTCTCTGCCAACGTTTTCACCTGGCTCCATGTCTCCCCACATGCTTTCATCTCCTATTCATATCACCTCCTCAATATCACTCTATCACTGACCACCAACTCGCCACTTCCCTTTCGGGTTCCACTCGAGCGATGGCCTGACGTGTGATGTCACTTGGCGGTTTGTTTTCTCAGAGTATAGCTAATCCACCTAACTCCATTTCTTCCTGCATATTTCTTGCACAATCGGTTCCTGCCGCGTTAGTTCACTGTCAGAGATCCCTCACTATTGCCGATCTTTTCTGGCCGGCTATCGGATCTCGACTAGTATTGAAAGAAGACAGCTGTTGATCAAGGTGTGCAGTTTGCTTGAAGTGCAATTCGTGACAGGGCGCCAAGTCTATGATCCGTATAGTAGCACTGACTGACTTCACATTGGAGTTGAAAATCCGGACCTCATTTTTCATGCCGGCTGCTGTTGACCTCCACACAGACTTGAGAGTAATGAGAGCTTGCCTTGCTTCCCCAATCCTTGCTTTGATATCCTTGCCTGTAGTTGAAATGACGATGCTTCCCAGGTAGGTAAGTAGGCAGGTAAAGGAGGTTGATTCTTTCAGATTTCTCCCATTTATGCTGACTGTTTTCTGTTGTTGTGTCTGTTAGCCAGGAATCTTCATCACCTATTTCTATTTTCTCTATGTTCACATGAAGGAAGCCCTTTCCGCAGGCACCTTACCATCCCTCAACACCTCCAGTAGTGAAGTCATCAAGTTCGCTGTTGTCTCTGGATCCACTTTCAATGCCTCTGCTGGGATTCCATCTGGTCCTGCTGCTTTTCCAGCTTTTGGCATCTTCATTGCCTTCAGGACTTCTGATTTCGTCGGGGGGTTGGTGTTCACTGGTAGCTCTGTCCCCGTCATTGGTATTGTTGGGCGCGTTGTAGGTGGTGGTCGATTTAGGAGTCTTTTGAAGTGTTCAGCCCAGTGTTTCCTTTGCTCCACTTCTTTGGTGAGTGACTTTCCATTGCCATCCTTCACTGGCTTAATTTGTGTCAAACGTTTGCCCGATAGGTACCTAGTTGTTTGGTAGAGTGTTGCGAGGTTTCCTCCCCCCTGCAGCTTGTTTTGCCTCACTTGCCATGGTTTCATAGTACTTTCTTTTGTCTTCTCTGGCACTCTTCTTTAATCTTTTGTTCAGTGTCTTGTAGCTTGCGTTCAAATCCTGTTTTTGTTGCTCATCGGTGCACTGGAGAATTTTTTGTTTCACCATCCCTCTCTCTTCTATTAGTTTCCAAGTGTCCGTAGTGAGCCATTGTTTTTCCTGTCTCTTCTTTCTGCCTAGAACTTCCATGCATGCTTGACTCCACACTGTCTTCAAGTTGTTCCAGTGCTTTTCGACGCTGACCTCTTCGCCAGTGTTGATTTGTGTCTCGGCTTTGTCTTTTATGCTTGCAGTGAAGATGTCCTTTGTGTCCTGGTCCTTCAGTTTTTGAGTGTTGGACTTGGCTTATGGTCTATCTGCAGCTCCTGATTCTCTGAAAGCTTTTAATTTGATTTGGATTGTCCCTTGTACGAGATAATGGTCTGAGCCAACGTCTGCTCCTCTTCTTACTTTTGTGTCAAGCAGGCTGTGCCTCCGCTTCCTTGAGATTGAGATGAAGTCGATTTGGTTTTTGGTTCGCCCATCTGGTGACACCCATGTAGCCTTGTGGATATTCTTGTGTTTGTATACGCTGCCACCAATCACTAGTTCATTGAAGGCACAGAAGTCGGCGAAGAGTTCTCCGTTTTCATTCATTTCTCCGAGAGCTTCTCTACCCATGATGAGTTCCCTTCCTGTGTTGTCTGAACCCAATTTGGCGTTCATGTCTCCCATTAGTATTTTAATGTCGCCGACTGGAGTATTGTCCATTGTTGCCTGTAGTTGTCTGTAGAATTCTTCTTTCGTTTCGAGGTCTGAGTTGTTGGTCGGTGCATAGCATTGTATAATTGACACTTTCCTTCCTTTGGAGTTGAATCTGGCGGTTATTATCGCCTCCCATTGCATCAGGGCCTACGTTGCTGTTAGTGACATCATGTTAGCCAAACCGTCGGTGTGTTCGTGGTTGTCTTAAGGGTGACCAGAGTAGATAATCGACTCACCCGTTGACAATTTGGTGAGCCCACTAACATTCCATACACTTTCACATATTCCTAGTGATTGAATTCCGTATCTTTTCATCTCGTTTGCAATCTAGGCAGCTTTGCCAGTTTCATACGTAGTGCGAACATTCTATGTTCCCACACAGACTTGTCTTTTTGTCTTAAGGAGACTCATCGTACTAAAGTTTCTGCAGCAGATTTGCTTACAGGATGGGGTTGCTAGCCTCACGCCTGAGAAGGGGGTTGTTAAATCTACATATAGTTTACAGAGGAGCGACTTCTTGGGTTGCTCCCCTTAGAATCAGGAAAACAAGGAATAAAGCAATCGTAACAACACCAGCAATTGAAAATTTAAAATATTTCTAACAGGAAGGGCAGTGACAACAACAAAAAATACCGTAGCAGTTATATCACTGTCAAATAGAGTTAACAAAACCATAGACTCACTGACTTAGGTCAACTTGGGTATGTAAATCCAACAATATACACAAGTATAGATATTAGTGTTAAACAGTCACAAAATACGAAACAGTTAATTATAGGTATTATTAGTCAACAAGATTATATCCACAGGTTTAGTGTTAGTAGGTAAAATAATTAAAATAAATTCCACAAATTCCTGGCCAGAAACACCAGAGAAATAAGAGTTTTATGTAACTAAGCAAACGTAGCGCACCAATCGAAAAGCGCGTCAAGGTCCATATAATGATTTAATCAGGTTTCTTTTTCTTTTGAAAGGGATCCAACTCTGAAAATTAGTATACAGAACTTTCCATGTCGGCTTCCGGCAGGCTGGTCCCTGAGATGAATTATCAGATCTCCTTTCCGACTAGTTAGTTCCTCCAGGTTGGGCAAGAGTAAAGTTGCTTGCCTGTGACACTGGCTGGCGGTTGTGTTAAATATTTATCATGAATTGGCAGAAGATGGAATTCAAGGAACGTTTAGTCAGGACCCAGTGTCTGGATGATCTACGAGCTCGCTGCCTGGTAGCCGGAAGGTCAGTGGTTCGAAACTAAGAGGATGAGCACTGACGAAGAGTCCCAATTACTAGGGCAAAACGGTTGTCCAGTACTCCCCAGTAGTTTCCCAATGGTTTTCCAACTGATGTCATCTCATGACTTATCCTGTAACCAGTCAAATCCATGTGAGCCAACACTTAAAAATCCAATTTAACAGCGAAAATGCCGTACGTTTTACTCCTGTGTCGATGATGCGGTAAATCTTCTCACTCAGTCAATCCTTCCCATCATGTAACCATTCCTGGGAGTGTCAAACATTGAACCTTATGGAAGCCAACGGGACCATAGGTATGACATCATTTCAAACCACTAAAGGCAGTATACCAAGATGATATCAATTCTCGGAGAGTTGAATTTCAGCTATTGAGCATGTATACTTCTGAATCGTAGAATATAAATATAACACTGAAATCTTCTCGGGAGACAGAGATAATTAAACATAAAGACTTGTCCCATATCTTTAGTGCTGGAAAGCTAAACTTTGAAAGGATCGATAGATCTGCCTGCTCAGAATGAAAGATTGTAGTTAGAACAGCTAATAACTGAAGCAACATCATGGTAACTTCTACGGAAGAAGTGGATCTTTTAATCTAGTAACTATTTGAACTAAACTTTAATGGCTTCTTGGTGCTGGGAGCTCCATCATTTATTGGACTATATCCACTAACTGACAAATCTCAGTCAGAATACCTGGGCAAAATGACTTTCGATCATGAATTAAAAGACAATCTTGGAGTAACGAAAACTCATTGTTGTACAATCTTTAGTATTCTGACAAAATTCCTGCAGACACTTAATAAAAAAAAATGTTGAAAGCAAGCAGTTTACTTATGTTGTTGTAAACTAGCCATAAAATTTAAAATTATTGATTAACTTCAAAGTTATGACATGAAAAAGTAATTTTTACTCCATATTTTACTCACCCCAGACAAGAGTTAGATAGTCATTTGTTTTTCCTGTTTCGCCTAGAAGAAATTCAAAAAAAACTTGTTTAGAAAAAAGGTGAAGTGGAATGTTTTTAAGAGGAAACATATTTTCAATGCATATCGTTCAAAACTCACTCGTCTATTCTTGAATCTAACGACTGTTCCCACCGTTTAAAGAAGGGGCTAGTGAAACTATCTAACTGGTTGTACTTGGTAAATGAAACAACCCATAACCAAAAAGTTGAAAATAAACTCCGTATACTCATAAACTGAACTTTTATAGTGTTATTTGTTTAATGACTTGGAATGATGGGTCCTACGGTCGAGCCTCATTCTGTACGTGCACGTATGTGTAGGGGTGGGGACATAATAACTCACTGGAAATGTAGGTGTAGATACACTCAGATGATGAGTCAAGAATAGAATGAAACATGCATCCTGGTTCCCACTGTTCACCTCCACCAGCCAATTAACGTTGATAAAATGCATTTATGATGAATTTTTCCAAACAAGAAGTATTCCAAATAACATATTTTCTTGTTAGATGACTGGAGGCGATCGGCAGGAAGCCCTGGATCTAAATCTCATGCTTGCTTGAACTCACCAGTCATCAGGACGTGTCCGTAATGTTGAAAGAACTCATGTTCCTTCCAAGATTTGAAAGCGTGTCAGAGACGTTACTAATGAGCTATTTGGGCTCCCATTTTACATCCTGTAGGACGGTAATGGAAAAGAAATCAAGGAATTCTAGTCACACAGAAAGATAGACGCATCTACTTCCAGTCATATATAGCCTGATGTTGTTCACCACTGAGTTTCTTTGTTTTGTGTGACGTATGAGCGAGGATTATGATTACTTGGAGAGTTTAGAGTGACAACCATTCACTTTCTTGGTTAATTTTAGTTTTTTTGACTTACATTCAAATAATCATTGAGGACAAATGAAAGTAGACAGTAACAAGGAATGTAAAACGTATTTTTTAAATGAACTCCCGATAGATCTATTGAAAATTTTGTCATATTTGATTAACAGCCACTGTAAGACTCATGTGAATACTGTTCACTTACAAGTTTCATCATCACTGCAGGATGTTATGATGGGGAACTAACAAGACGACCCATTGGAAACTTAGGAGGGTCAGTCCATAGAAAACCCACCCGGAACGGTCAACTAATGGGTTTCTGCAGTCGAGTGTCTGTTGAACGAAAGCGAAATTTAATTAATTCACTTGACACAGATCCAACATGGCATCTGAAGTCGTGACGCTCTAGAAGCATAACTACATCTTCTGAAAGAAACCTTCATTCAAAAATAGGTAAATACCGAGGTTTATTGATAGGAATATCAGACCTATGGTTCAGAGGAACGAAACATTACTCGTTCCACAAAATAAACTTTACATGAACTTAGATTTCAGAAAAGACTTAACCTGCAATATCCTTAGGAGAGTTTCAGCATTTTTGAGAACATTCATCGCAGGAACGCAAAAAATTATTTTCTCTAGTCGTCCATTTGTAAGCAGAAGCCTCAAGGACAAGATCTCGCATTTGACCACTTCTAAGTGTGCATATATCAGTTAACCTCATGCTGCGGAGTAAGGTACATTGGTAGTTCGAAGCGTCTCCTGTACAAAAAGGGTTCAACAACGCTGTCTCACTGTATGATTGCAGAGAGGTGGTAGTGGCTCTATGAGGAGTGTGATAATCGAACACCTTGTCAACACTGACCACTCCATCTCAACAAACACCTCCTCCTTCAGAGTAATCTACAAAGTGAAAAATAAACTACCAAAGGCAATACGCACTCGTCTCCTGGTTGCATTGCCGAAGCCTTTGCCATTCAGTTGGAAAAGGCAGCGTTATGTATACAAAAGAAAATCATCCAACCACTTCTACTATCATGGCGACAACTGTGTTGATTTCTATTAACTTGATTTTTATATGCTTGTTTTTCCAAGTGATTATAACTCTTGTATTTATTCGGAATTCCTACATAACTCAGTATTTTCTTTCGTTTCTATGTGCACCGTGATTACAACTCATCCAATCAAATTACTCATCTTATTACTTAACTCCAATACACTTTTTCAATTCCTCTTAAGTGTGAACTGACATTAACAATTATGTTTGTGACTACTCATCACAGTTCTGACCCTCTCCTTCATGAAATAAATGCATATAAGTGGGATTGTATCAGTAGAAGGAATGAATTTGCCAAAAAGCGATTCTTCACTGAACTACGTGGTTTATTTTTCCCTAATGTTAACATATTCTCAAAAATTTATTGATGAATACGTAAGAATATAAAACATAAATTTTCAAGAATTATTTCATAGGGATTCTATTTGTTTCAGGCCAGTCCACAGATTGATGTCAGTTAGAGAATCACTGAAAACCACCGAAGAGTACTGGACACGTATTTCATCCTAGTTTGGGACTCATTGGCGTTACTCAGTATGAAAGACTAGAAATAAAAGTCTTGATCCATGGATCTCTTCGTTCAGGAAACTAATGTTCCTCCTGAGACTCGAACACTCATTCTTAAATTTAAAAGTCACAGAACAAAGATGTATAAGAGACACTCTGTTGGAATGCGATTTTTTCCAAGTTTGATCTCGGAGTGCTGTCCTTCGCGTACCACTGAAAACCAGGGAGTAATAGACAGCTGTTTCATCCTAGATTGGGACTTTTAATCAGTAAATATCCCAGTCCTAGGTATGAACTCTTGTTCGTCACCTGGAGTCCTAGTGAAAAGTTATCACCAGTGAAGTCCACCAAATCGGAAGTGAGGATGAATGCTCAACGATGACATTGGCTAGTGCCTGTCGGGCTAAATTCACCAACTGTTAGAAGTTGGAATTTATGTGCCGTTGATTCGGGTCACAGTGGCTAGTTGTTTTACAAGCTTAACTTGTAACCGGAGAGTAATGGGTCTGAATACTTGTGGGCGTGCATTATGAAGAGCTCCAGACTGGGACGAAACGGCTGTCCAGTAATCTAGCACTGATTTTGAATGTTTGTTTGACTGATACCAATCCGAAATCAAGTTCTGACCAAATTGCATTCAAAGCATCATAATCGAACAAAGTATGGAATGGCAATCAAACCTCTACCTCAACTTCATAGAATTTGAGAAGGCCCTCGACAGCGTTGGCCGTGAAGTAATTTGGAAACTACTCGAGTACTACGCCGTATCCCAAATATTCATCAACCTTATTCAACAGCTGTGCGACAACGGCACATGTCAAGTGATCCAAAAAGGAAAGCTCAGCGAGGCGTTTAAAGTGAACACAGGAGTCAGACAAGGGTGCTTATTATCACCAATGATATTCCTAATTGTGGTGGACTGGATTATGCGTCAGACAGTGGGAAACGAGAAGACAGGAATATCCTGGACCGACGTGAAGAACCTAGAAGACCTGGATTTCGCGCGAGGATGATTTATGTTTGATGTCACACAAAATCGAAGACTTACAAGCGAAAACCGACAAACTGGTCGAAGAAGCAGGCAGTGAAGACAGGACTCCAGGTGAATATAGACAAGACGGAAGTTATGAAAATAACCAACCAAGCAACAACAGCGGCATCCAGCGCCACTCACCATCAACGGGAGGGATTTGAAAGAGGTTACTTCATTCACTTATCTAGGGAGCATTGTCTCAACTGCAGGAGGAACGGACGAGGATGTCAAATCGAGAATCGGGAAGGCGAGAAACACATTCATCAACATGAAACCAATCTGGAAATCTTCGTCACTCAACTCACCATCAACAACAAAGTCCGTATTTTCAATACAAGCGTCAAGTCAGTCAGTTCTTCTATACGGATCAGAAACTTGGCCAGTGTGTCACAAAGAATATTTCCAACAGCCTTTGCAGATCTTTATCAACAACTGTCTTCGCTGGCTCTATACTGAAGATCAGATGACCGGAAAGAATCACGAACAAGAAACTATGGGGACAAACAAAACAAGAACCAATCGCCCAACAAATATGCAGGAGAAAGTGGAGATGGATTGGACACTCGATGAGGAGGCAGCTGGGTGACATCGCGCGTCAGGCCATAGTTCGAGTGGAACCCGAAAGGGAAGCGGCGAGTGGGACATCCAAGGGTGACATGGAGGAGATCGTGTGAAGAAGAGCTGAAACAGTATGGACTAACATGGATGCAAGTGAAAAGTACAGCACAAGACAGAAGCAAGTGGAGACGTGTAGATGAAGCCCTATATTCCACTAGGAATCCAAGGGAACAATAATATAATCCGAAATCGATTCTGAAAGATACTCAAGTTATGACTCGTCCATGTAGTGCTTATTTACGTTTTATTTTATTCGAAGCAAACTTATTACAATATGGGCACCGAAAGATTCACCAAGAAATAAACAGTGAAATGCAATTTATATGAAAGAAACAGAATGATTGTGGAATACGGTTATGAGGACAGACAAACATACTCAACATTTAAGGAGTGTTCATCCCTTCATGTTACTTCCAGAAAAAGAAGAAGGAAGGAGATTGCAGCATTTCTGCCAGTGATTATGAATCTTGGCCATAGCTGCCAACATCCCAAGCCAGTGACCAGGATTGTCTCTGAGACTATTACCCAGGCGAATGGTGAACCAACAGATGCTAAATTCAAACAAATATCCCGCATCCCATGACGCCACATTATGGGATAAACAGCCTTTCACTTTTTCAACGCAATCCTGAAGCTGGTAAGCAGTGAGTTGTATAGGAGCCACTGGGATGACATTCACAGTCCATGTTCAAGTCAATGAAGCCAGTTTTCCGAAATGATAACATTAAGTGGAAAAAGATCTCCAACATGTGGAGGCAAACGCCACTATGCCTCAGAAATACTTACATAATAGTGTCACTGGATGTAAGCAATTCCGCGACGACGCTGATAATAAAACACGCAGATTAGCCCCACATTCTCAGCTGCGAGAGGTCAGATTTTGCAGGCATAGAACAAAACTAAACAATATACACCCGAACCTTGATAGCCAGAAGTGAACCAAGCTGGTGTATACCGTTGTGGCTTTCAGTCTATTATTTGAGACTTTATACGTCAAACTCACAGAACTACCTAGATTCACGAAGTTACCGGCTAATTCTAAAGGCTCACCCGCAAAGCTGAATGCAGGAACAAACCCTTAGACGGAGTTTATTCATGTTATAATAGATTTCACAGAATATATATGCTAGGTCGTAGGTATTAATCAAAAGATGATTGCAGCGTAGAAAAATTTTCTTTTCGACGAAGTCATCAGCAGGAAATCCAGTTCCATTTGAAAAGTCCTTCAAAGTCATACACAAGATCCAATCAAACCTATTCAATGGAGTGAAATCAATGCGTCTAGGAATACCTAAGGTACTGGCGATCCAAAAGTTGAAGCCCACGTTAAGTATTCAAAAGGAATACGTTGAACTGTTGTCCCTAAAAGTCAGTCCTATCAATTATGATTGACCTATTGCCTTTCTTATGCAGTCTTCAGTTTTATTTCTCTTATTTTAAAGTTTTTATAATCCCTATCTGCATTACTATGCTTTTTATCCGAACTTCCTGTCTACTTTGTTAATCACTACACTCTTAATCCCTAATTGCACAAACAGTCAGGTTTTTGACTAATTACGATCCTACTATACCTTTTTATCCGGTCTTCCTGTTTATTACGCCTTGTAATTTTATCAGTTTTACCCCTGATTGGAAATAGTTCCAGAAATTTCTCACTCGCTTACTATAAATACAGAATGTACAGGTTTATCAGGTTGATGACTTCGTCGAAAAGACGATTTTCATCGTTGCAAACATCTCCTTTTTTAAAATAACGGACTTGATATTTCTGTTTCTTAATCTACTGAAACTATGAGCAATAAGTTGGTTTGTGCAAAAAACGCCTGATTTTACAGTATGTTTAATCCCATAGTGACATAAACTGTAAGAGTATTGATCTGGCGTAACAACTCATTCTCTCCAATCCCCAAGAGGCAAGCAGATCTCATTACCATCAATTCGTGAGATAAGCACTCTGATATTTGGCCAATGGACCAGAGACTTTCATAATCCACATTTCTCTAAGTGCTATTATATCTCAGTAGGGTCTTATCACTACTACTATAACAACAGAAGGCAAGACATGGAAGCCAAGGTATAATTTTCAATAATCGAACTGCTGTTGATATATCTACAGTTTATTTTCATCAACCAATCACTGAGCGTGTGATTTCGGTTAACGTCAAACGACAAGAAATAGAATTTTTTTATTTTTATTTTGATTACAGCTTGATGCTACACCGTCTTTTCAGTACAAGTATGGAATTTTCAGCATGGATATCGGTAACCCAAATTTTGCAGGCTGACCATAGATATCGGGTGTGCGTCGGCAGAGGATCGAACCCCGGACCGTGTGCATGGTCGGCGAGAGTCCTAACCACCGTTGCCAATGCAGTACTGAACTGTGGGAGCATGTGAGAATAACATTCCGTTGGTACACATTGTCTGTATCACACCACCACACTACTACTAAACAGTCGAAGTGTCAGGAAGTTATGAACTCATTTTCCATGTTTTTGGGCACTCATCATCAGCAAGGCATATTTGCAATGTCAAAGAAACCATAACTCCTAAAAAACTTATTGTATTCATAACTAGACAACTTTAAGAGAATTACTGCCCAATGGTTCACTGATATAATTCTGGGTTCCGTTGAACCTACAGATAGATGATGCACACTTTTACTGAAGTCAAGGTGTATTTATTTACCCTCTGAATCTCAAAATTAAATTCATCTCTTATTTATTTTTAAAAAGGACTCGCAAAACAGCACAACAAATATTCAAACAAATGCGAAAATCAGTAGGCGAGCCATTAAAAATCATAGCCGTTTCGTCCTAGTGCTTGGAACTCACCGCAGTAGGCACCTACCAACTAGGTTTCGAATACAAGACCTTCCAGTTAGAAGGAAAGCTCATAGAACATTCAAGCACTGGCACCCGATTCAATGGCCTGACTATGAATCATATCATCTATCAAATCTTTAGAAACAAACTCTTGGAAATTAGTCTGATGCTCACTAGTGTGTGTGACTAGCTACAGAACTAAGTTGACTGGAGCTCCTTCTAGTGAGAAATCGTCAATAGTGGGGTCCACCACCAGATCGGGAGTGAAAACTAATACTCGCCACCGATAACACTGGCTGATGTCATTTGCGCTAAAATGATCATGAATTGGTAGGTTTCGGAATTGTTGATCCATCGGATCGAACCTTGTAACCGGTAGGTCCTGGGTTTGAACCCCTGGCGATGCATGCGTACTGCCGGTGAGTCCCAATCCAGGACGAAACAGCTGGTTTTCAATAGTTCTCTAAGTGACATCAATCCGTGATCAAAACATGAAAAAACAAATAAAATTTCTACAAACAAACTCTTGAAAATGTATTACTTACAGTGTTTCTGCATATCACTGTCATCTTCAGTATTCAATTTTTCTTCTGTATGTTCTTGAATAGGATTACCGTTATCATTGTTAGCCAGCTCATCATTGACATCAGTATCCTTGGTGTTTATCCCGCCGCCACATTCATCACTGAGATCATTTAAAGCAGGATCTGGTATCAATAAGTCTAGTGTACTTTTACTTTTCCGTTGTAAATGTCGGAAATCCCCCTGATGATGATGATTATTGTTATTTGATGATGATGACTGACTAATATCTACGGACATTAGATCAGAATCCATTGATGGTGAAGAAGATTTCACCCAAGCATCAATATTCTCTCTACGTTTCATTATTATCTTTGTATTATATTCATCATACAGGCTACTGTCCATATCTAATTTCAACTGATATTGAGCAATATCTGTAGACAAACAATCATCAATATATTCATCAGTCAGCTGTTCATTTGTCATGGCAGTTGTTCGACCAGAATTTGAACAACGATGATGATGTTGATGATATGCTCTACAGCTTTTATAATATGCGTAATAATCATTCATAGAGGTATCAGTTAAGTTAACCACAGATTGGCTGGATGACAGGGGTGATGTACACATGGAATGAGCAGATGGACACCGGGATCTATAATTATTGTATTTACCGTTATTATTATGATTATTATTACTATTGTTAGTAGCATTATTGTTATAGTAAATGCGTTGCCCAGCATGATAATAATATCGATTGGGTATACGACCACCGCCTTTACGACCATGATGATGATAATAATAATAATAATTGGATCCATCTGCACAATTACCACCATTGTAGAGCTTTGAACTATTCTTTGTAAAGTATCGTCTACCGAAGATATTTTTTGATACATAACCTCGATCAGCTGGTACCACTGAAATTTGTTTTAAAGAAATAAATAAGAACATACAAAATGATTACAACGACTATAGTGAGGCAAAGAAAATTCATGAAATCAGGGTAGGATCAAATCAGTTGATCTGAATATGATTATTGATTCTTACATGCAAAAATAAGTATTTGAACCGTGTAGGGATTTTATAAGCGAGTGATTCTATTGTGGAACATGGATTAAAGTTGCATAGAATACATCGATGATGTTATTATTATTGTTCCTTTGAGTTCCTAGTGGAACATAGGGCTTCAACTGCACGTCTCCACTTGCTTCTGTCTTCTGCTGTACTTTTCACTTGCATCCATGTTAGTTCATACTGTTTCAACTCTTCTTCACACGATCTCCTCCATGTCACCCTTGGACGTCCCACTCGCCGCTTCCCTTTCGGGTTCCACTCGAACTATGGCCTGACGCGCAATGTCACCCAGCGGCCTCCTCAGCGAATGTCCAACCCATCTCCAATTTCTCCTGCATATTTGCTGAGCGATTGGTTCTTTTTCTGTTTGTTCCCATAGTTTCTTGTTGGTGATTCTTTCGGGCCATCTAATCTTCAGTATTGAACGAAGACAGTTGTTGATAAACGTCTGCAACTTGTTGAAAATATTCTTGGTTACCCGCCAAGTTTCTGATCCGTATAGAAGAAGTGACTGACTTGACGTTTGTATTGAAAATCCGAATTTTGTTGTTGATGGTGAGTTGAGTGACGAAGATTTCCAGATTGGTTTCATGTTGATGAATGTGTTTCTCGCCTTCCCGATTCTCGATTTGACATCCTCGTCCGTTCCTCCTGCAGTTGAGACGATGCTCCCTAGATAAGTGAATGAAGTAACCTCTTTCAAATCCCTCCCGTTGATGGTGAGTGGCGCTGGATGCCGCTGTTGTTGCTTGGTTGGTTATTTTCATAACTTCCGTCTTGTCTATATTCACCTGGAGTCCTGTCTTCACTGCCTGCTTCTTCGACCAGTTTGTCGATGATATACACAGGTGTAAGTGTTTAAAACAGTCACCCGACAGCCTGCTTAAAACGTGGACTATCAAAACCCTCCATTGTTATATTGCATATCATTTCTCCTGATCATTTTGTTTTAATCGATTAAAATAAAACTTCTAATGGTATTATCTACTGTCGCCAGTATTTAAAATGTTTACATCCTGTTGATTCGCTAGTTTATAATAAACTTAAGAAAAGGCATAATTATGGGTGGAAGGGGGAGGCGGCAATGAATGTGTTTAAACGTGATAACGGTCCCTAAGTTATGTCCTTGAGTTTCAAAATGGACTCCTGAACGTCTTACAATTGGCTTTCAGCCAAACATAATGCATTTCCTGAAGGATACAAAGCAGAAATATCATGGTGGATTGGTTTTCCCTTCGCGTTAGACAGCATTGTGTCAAAGGACCCAGTGTCAGTTAATATTTTATCTGAAGGTCTTGAACCAGAAGGAAACATCATGTAATAAACTCCGGTGAAATTCCTGCACATTACATAAATACTGTCCAGAATAAAGCCGTTATTATTATTATTAATGTCTAGTTTTCTTTTTTCACACTGGCTTCAATGTTTATTATTACCATTATCACCTTGGGTCCCGAATGGAATATACGGCTTCAACGACACATCTCAATTTTCATCTATTCCATGCCGTCCTCTTCAGCTGGATCCGCGATCTCCCGTAGTCTCTCATCTGCTCCATGTCACCCTCACTCCAACAACCCGCTTGTCGCTTCCAACTGGCATTCCACTTGAGCGATGGCCTGCGTTGCGCGTGATGTCATTCGACGGCCTCCACAGCGTATGCCCGATCCACCTACATTGAGTGCTCCATACTTGTTGACCAATCGGCTCTTCGTTGGTTTGTTCTCAGCCAAATTTTCTAGTTGCTAATTCTTTCTGGCAGGCTGGCTGGCTGGCCAGGTGATCTTCAGCATGGAGCCAGCGAAGGTAGCAGATGTTGATAAAAGTCTGCAGCTGGCTGTTAGAAATACTTTTTGTGACACTCTGGCCAGGTTTCTGACCCGTATAGAAGCACTGACCGACTTCAAAACTGTGCTGAAAATCCGAATCTTGTTATCATGCTAAGTGCAGACGATTTCAGTGTTGTGCTCTCCTAATATGATGTAAATAATCTGTTTGCTGCTAATGTGAGAAGGTGCTTTTTGAAGTATTATGCATCAGATTATGCCACATTTTGATACATATTAAACAAAGGTAACAGAAAATGACTAGGTAGAATTAGATTTTCCATTGAAATGGATTCCTGAAAGCTCTGGGAAGATACAACTACACACTGATTTCATTTGTTGAAGTTGTTTCTTCGGTGTTCAAACTCGAAGGCCCTGATTTCGAGCATCATGGCGAATATCATCACTCAATGAAGATGAGTCTATACACGGCTGACGAGCCTTGGAACAGACGAAAGTAGCGCTATGCATTCCACTACTATCTACGATCAGCTAAAGAACACATAAGGATATCTATTTAATGATGGCAACGACAAATGGTCAAGATATATAACATTTTACCATCCAGATGACAGCCTTCCAGTCACTAGACCCAGCTTTTATCTGAGGGACTGCGTCTATGCACTACTCAAGAGTCTTAAAGTAGGCCAAATATTGCTATTTGGTTTTTCTTCATTTCTGGAGAGCTTCTAATTATTGTTGACCTGTAGCGAAGGCTACTTTCATATTAACAGATTCCCTGCAAGTCTTTTCTAATTGAATTAAGTGTGAATACAAATGTAGTCGAAGGTAGATTTAAGAATTTAATTGCTAGAGGATTTTGATTCATTTCAATTTCAGAATTTACAAATTGATACATCAGTTAGAGAATTGTTGGAAACCAGGGAGTATTGTTCAGGTATTTCATCCTAGTTTTGGACTCTTCAGTGGTGCACACTTGTTTCATGCGTATGAGAGAATGTTCAAAGAATGTTTACCGAATATCCCTTTAAGATATCATTGAGATCATCTCGGACATACCACTGCAGACCAAATTGTTCGTGAACGCGGTACTGATCTATTCATAACTATACAGTTCACAGTGATTTTCTCTCTAGCTACGATCTATGCAGAGTGTAAACCACTGACTGCTGTTTTATTTCGTTGATTAGATATCACAAGCCCAACATGCACTATTCAACATTTTTTGAATTTCAACAGTAACGAAGTGTACTGATCAGTTGGAAATTGTAACAACAATTGTATATTGAACAATTAGATATTTGAGTGGATTAATTAATGAATTAATTAGTGTAATTTCACGTAATGAAAAATGTATCTATTTCAACTTTTTGTGTACTTATGAAAGTCTATAGAGCAATAAATCCATGTATAAATGTCTTTATTTGCTAATGACGCATTAAGGATCTACACGCTATATACTACTGAGTGATAATGAGTAGTTGGAAATCATTTCCAGTTAACTAGTCATGTCAGTTAGTCAAATCAAGGTGCTGCAGCCGTTTGGTTCGTTTAACAATGAGCTCAACATCAATACACTATATTCGTCTTTTTTCAAGTATTCTTTTGTAGGGATTTTGTTTGATTGGTTGGAGGACTTCATCATGAGCTGACATCGGTTAGAGAACCATTGGGAAACCACGTGAGAGTACTAGACAACTGTTTTGTCTTAATTTGGGAATCTTCATCAGTACGCACCCACCGCAGGGTTTCGAACCCAGGGCGTACCGGTTACATTACGAGCTCGTAAACCATTCAGCCACTGGGATCCCATCCAATGGCCAGCCCATAAATTCTAACTTCTGCCAGTTGACGACATAGTGCGACCACTTCGTAATGTCTTCGATGAGTAAATGTCCTCACCTTCGACCTACTGTGCCTTACTGGTTGCAGCTTCCCAATAGAGCACCAGATAACTGCCTGAATACACCCAGTCTCTAGTGAGCATTTGTAATAGTCAGCCAGAACCTGAGTTATTTGAACACCCTTGGCTATTTGAGATGAGTTAATCAGAATTCGCCATTAATAAAATCGACTTTGAATAAGTGAACTAACTATGAGGTAACTGGATTATCTTGACCTGACTAACGAACGATACTCTTTAGTGTGTGTAGCTTCCATGTGTGTATTCAAGCCAAAAGAATATCCATGGGGACCTTTACGACCACATTCTTGGAGTTAATTATGGTGATTAGATGAACTGCATATTCTGTTCGTTTTTCAACTCTAATTCTAGTTGGTTATCCTGAGGATATGACTACCTATCTTTTCAACAGCTTTGGGTCAATAATTGATTGAATTTTGAAACCTTAAGCTATCATTTGGTGTTTCTGGAATGTTCTTCAACGAAGTGGATTAGTTACTACTGCACAGGATCACGAATTAGATCCGATTACTGTGTGTGTGGGAGAGTGGGATGGGATTTCCTAAGTTTCCATACTGTAAGATGTTTAAACTATTCCTACATAACCCTAAGTCGCTATTTGTTCTTACGTGTATCTCTGGAATGTTTTCAACCTAGCGTTATACACTTTTCGAAAGAAATGAGAGTGAAGCTTCTTGGGTAATGGCAGTGTTCTTCAAACAGGATAATATTGTATGAAGAGACGGAATATGGACTGAAGATTCTGCATAAGAAGAAACATGTTTTACCAAAAAAATCTCTAATGCTTTAATGCTGTAGAGAATAAGGCTAAGATTAAGTGGGGAGATAAATTTATTTAGAATTCCCTGCTGACGAATTACATTGAAGTGAAATAGTCAGTTTCTTTTGGCACGTCAGCTACCATGACGGAAGCTTGTGGCACTTGAAATCATGAGTGCTGGGTTCGAGTCCCACTAGGAACACAATCACTCATCGGATAATGCAGGTATATCTAACGAATTGATCACAAACAGCACGAAACACAAGCAACGATCAACAAAGGGACATGGAGACGAATAGTTTACCTAATTTTTCAATCCATAAGTATAAACAAATAAATCTATCAATTAAGGATCTACAATCTAATGGTTGGACACCTCAATGAAAATTACTGAACAGAAAAATTACATAACATGCATACATTGAGATTTAAACAAAAAAAATCAATGAAAATTGTCAATTGAACAATTTGTTTTAATTAATTCTATTGAACCTTTTCCGTAGTGTTGCATGGTGTTCAAGGTAGTTAGGATAGTAAATTCATTTTAAAAACCATTAATTATGGGATATTGTGACAATTTATTAGTGTAGCTTGTTTCCAAATTCCCAATTATTCATTTAACCAGTCACCCTAACCCACCATAGGAGAATCTGAATAGCGTCTTCAGACAAACGTCTCATTGCTATATCACTTGCAGCTGGATCCCGTGCCTATAATCTCTACCGACCTGTAAGTAACGCAGAGTGGTTACTTCTGTTTTAATGACAATAAACAGTAAACTTTCGAATCCCATACTGACTTTTCTATCTGATGTATCCCACAGTGAAACAGTAATACTGTTTACTGGAAGACGTTTCCAGGACAACTAAATGGTAATGTGCGTAGGTGGCACAGTGGTTAGGACTCTCGCCGACCATGCACATGGTCCGGGGTTCGATCCCCTGCCGGCGCACACCCGGTATCTATGGTCGGCCTGAATTTGGGCTACGGATATCCATGCTGAAAATTCCACACTTGTACTGAAAAAACGGTGTGGAATCAAGCTGTAAATGAAAAATCAAAAATCAATAAATAAATCGATATCATTTATAAATACACAACTTTAAAACTTTCGTACTCGAGTTTTCTTTTTTCTTTCCTACTTGTCGTAGAGGTAGTAGAATTTTACAGATGTTCTGCTGGGAAGGTGTTGAATCATTCCTATCGCGCATATTTTCAACTGAATAAATGAAAAAAGTTTCCTTTATCAGTCTTTCCCTCCACACCTTGTTAAATTAGATTTTGAAACTGTCATCTTATCGCATCCTATTGTATGGCTGTGCATAACTGCATGGAGTGCCATAGCTGATCTATTCTCTAGATATCTTATCTTATTAAGGTCAACTAAGTGAGATTCCGCTAGGTTTCTGTACTCTGCTAGCCTGAATGACCTCTTTCTACTACACTGACCAATGCATTTGACCTGACAATTATTAAAATGAATTATTTTGCTTAATGGGCTTGACGGGATCTTTTAAGGGACATAATTTCTTCCTAAGTGAGTTTATGGGTGATCCCGTCTAAAACGTGACATAATTTGCGCAAAACCCTGATCAGAATAACACAATCCGTACCCTTTGGAAACCCGAACACCCAGTCTCTGCACTGTCAGATAAGTGCCAAATGAAACGTGACAAAATCCTCGCAATGTCTACTTTTCGGGATCTTATCAGTTAAATGATGCACTGTATATATAGATCACCACAAACTGGCATGAGTGCTTTCTCACTAAACACATCGATCAATATAATATTACACAACTCCAGAGAGTACAAAGAGACACTTGACAAACTTACTTCCTTCATAGATAACTTCTCCACGTATCCATGGAGTTACAGGCGCATCATCCGGGCGATAGTCTTTTTGATTCGGGTTTGAGGAGTTGTATTCTGATTTACATTGCATTGGAGTTGAAGAATTAGAAAATTGATCACAATTGGAGACCATATTCTTTTAGGCTTGATATATGTATGAACAGTCGATTCAGTGTTTCTGTGAAATAAAGAAGTAAAGCAATAAATGGTCACTAGATTCTTGAAAAAAATGTTTCCAGAGAACAAAAAATAGGTATAACTGATGTGAGCAATCAAATAAGTAAATTGCCGTTGGTGATAAACTGTCACAGCTGGTAGACATCAGCAAGGCACTTCATCTACTTAGGATCTAGTTCAATTATGTATTATCAGTTCATCCAAGTGGCAAACAAGAATCCAGATGGTTTGAACTGACTTGGCTGTCTTATCTAGTTCCAGTTAAATATGCCGTTGATCCGAATGCTTCTATGTCGGTTACTTCTCAGTCAGATTGTTCCAAAATGAATAACTTCTCACAGATTTGTCAATGGTCCTTTTCAATAAATAATCATAAACTTAGTCCCTTTAAATGTCAGGTCATTCATTTCACTTTCAGAGACAAATGCGACCTACATGAACTGGTTCATACACATGATCCTACTATCCTTCACATCACTGTAGCTGAAACTAAGTCGAATGTTAAATACATAACTGTGATTGTGTATTTCCTGTGATCCTTCTTGGTTTTCCCACATCATTTCAGTTTCTAGAAGGATATTTCGTCCAAAGTTCTACGTAAGGAAGTTAAGACAATCTGGTATCACTCAGCCAATATCTACTTTTGCAGTTCGATAATCCTTCTATTCTCTATTGCTCTCATTCCCACCCAACCACCTTAATCTTTCCTAGAAGGGCACTAAAATCTGTTAGTTAGCGATTAGGTTGCTGCTAAACCAACTCGTTCATTAATATTGTTGCATCTTTAGCATCCCCACTATGCACAACTCTCTCCTTACATCTGTCTCATCAAGTAGGCGAAGTAGAAGCAACTGTAGAAAATTGTATGCTCGGATGACCAAGTATCAAAACTCTACAATAACGTTATTTGGCTGGCACACATTTTATGTGGTGAAAGAAGTGTTAGGCTTGACATTGCCAAATTACTGAGTAACACTAAGTAAATAGCCCTTTTAGTTCTTTCATTCAATGTTATATTGATGTTGATATTTCCACTTAAATTCTGACTTTATATTCATATCCTTATTTAACAATATGATCAGTTTAAATGCCCTATTTTAATTATTACCCTGGTTATGAGAAAATTAGATGCAGTACTTTAATACACGCTGAAAAATTCATATTTGAAACAAAAGTATAATTTTGAATAAAGGTGTTATCATTAATATTGTAGATTCCAGCTAATTTGAATAACATGAAAAAAAACAGCTCTGTCACTGCTACTCATTCACCTCTATATGAAATCGATCACACAACATATTGAGATAGGATCAAAGTATTAAGAAGTAAGATATTGTGATTGTGAGAGAGAGAAGTTAATCACTGGATCTCTATTCATCAAATGACGCAACACTGATCCCCAAAGACCGGATATTATATAAATCAGATGAGAAAGTCCTTTAAATGGCTATTTATAACTCTATGATGCAGCAGTTTTGCTGGACACCCTATCCATTTGGTAACATCATAACATTATGGGTGATATCAAGTAAACGTGTGATCCGATCTGATGCTTATTATTGATGAAAACTATTCAGATTTCCAAATTGGAAACAGTTATCCATAGATATTTGATCCAGCACTACAATTACGTTCAGTATCTACAAATCGCAACACTACGTATCACCGAAGAGCAGAGATTGGAATGGCAGTCACCTCTCTACCTCACTCAATTTCACTGACTTTGAAAAGACCTTCGACAGCGTCAATCGATAGGTGATTTGAAAACTAGTTTGCTACTATGGGGTGCTGGTCAACAATTATACACCTCGTCCGTTGTACGATAATGCTGCATGCCAAATAATCCACATTGGGAAGCTCATGGAATCCTTTTAAGTGAAGACGGGAGTAAGAAAGCTGCCTGCCTACCATCTCCAATGACTTCCCTGATTGCGGGCGACAGACTGGATAATGCGAAAGACGGCGGCAGGCAACGAGGAGACATGAATGGAACACGGCCACACAAAAAAACTTTGAGGTTCTGGACTTCCCCAATGATATAGTCTGATTTTCCACAAACTGGGAGATATGCAAATGAAAAGCAGCAGGTTGGCAGAAGAAGCATTCAGAGAAGATATAACTTCGTTCATGTGAACATAGAGAAAACAGAGGTAGGTGATGAAGATTCCTGGCCAACAGCAGCAACAACAACAGAAAACAGTCAGCATGAATGGGAGGAATGTGAAAGAAGTAACCTAATTTAACTACCTTCCTACCTAACTGGGAAACATCGTCGTTTTAACTACAGGCGGACAGTACTGATGAGGAAATCAAATCGAGGATTGGGAAAGGAAGACAAGCTCTCATTACTCTCAAGTCTTTGTGGAGGTCAACAGTGCTCAGTTTGAAAAGTAAGATCCGGATTTTAACTCCAATGTGAAGTCAGTGCTACTTACTATACGGATCAGAGGCTTGAATCAGTACCGTGTCACGAAGGCCACTTCGAACAAACTACACACCTTCCTCAGCATCTGTCTTCGCTCAATATTACTCATATTCAGATGGCTATCCAGAAAAGACCAGCAGTTGGGAGGGATCTCTGGTAGCGAACCGACCCAGTAGGAACGAATCGTGCAAGAAATATGGAGGAAGAAATGGAGTTAGGTGATGTGGCCATACTCTGAGAGAACAATCCATCAAGTGACATCACACGTCAGGCCATCGCTCGAGTGGAACTCGAACTGGAACCGGTAAATTGCCACATTATCGTTTTCCTTAATTTCACCTGATAATTAATTATTCTATACTTGTACTAAAGGTACTGTTTGAAATAAAGCCATTATTATTATTGTCGGTGATATGGCGCAAAATCATTCTCGATGGCGAAGGTGTATTCACTCTTAGTGACCTCTTGTTTGTCTTAGACCCTAATGTTTTCCCATGTTACTATTATTTCTGCCTTAATATTCTGCTTATTGCAGCTGTATGAGTTGCCTGATCTTATGCCTTTCAAAGGAGTGAACGAAAATGAAGACAATATAATCGAAGGTTATAGAGTTTGAAATGTAGTAGGGGAAATATACATGTATATATTTCGATAAATGATTACTAACTTTTTGAATTTCTGCTATGTGTTGGTTTGCATACCATTCTTCCTCTACTAAATCACTTCAAACTTCACCTAAAAAATTACTCCAAATCAAATGGTGAGTAGGCATGCGTATGTAACGCGTGTTCTGATACCTTGTTGACTGCCTTATTCATCAGTCCCATAATTCTTGTAATATCATCAATGATATTCCTAATTTTGGCGGACTAAATTATATGGCACACCATAAGTGGGAGGCGAGAAGGTAGGAATATGTTGGAAACAGAGAAAAACTCTACAAGATCTGGATTGAGTGAAAAACTGATGTCTAATCTCACATAAATTTAAAACCTTACAGGCGAAAATCAACAAACTGGCAGAAGAGGCAAGTAGTGAAGACAGGACTTCAAGTAAACGCAGAGAAAATGGAGTTGATGAAGATACCCACATACCACCAACAGCAACAACAATCAGCAGCAGTCACTATCAACGGAAGAAATTTGAAAGAGGTCACTTCTTTCACCTATCTAGGAAGTACCGTTTCAACCTCAGGCTGGAGGGACGGATGAAGATGTCAAAGACAGAATCGGAAAGGCAGAACAAACCTTCATCAACCTGAAATCTTCCGCCTTTCACTCAACATAAAAAAAATCCGAATTTTCAACAATAATGTTAAGTCGGTCAGTCAGTTCTTTCATATGGGTCAGAAACATGCCACACGCGTCAGACAAAGCATTTCCAACAATCTACTGCATACTTTTATCAACCGCTGCCTTCGCTGGCTCTCTTTTGAAGTTCAAATGGCTGGTGAGAAAGAATCAGCAACAAGAAATTCTGGGAACGAATCAATGAAGAAGTGACTGCTCAACAAATATGTAGAAGAAAGTGAAGAAAAATGGGCAAACACTGACGAGACCATCAAGTCACACTGTGTGTAATGCAGTCCACTGCTGTAGAGTTTGAAATGCGTCCAAGGGTGACATGAAGGAAATCGTGTGAGGAGGAGGACATGAAAGCTTAAAGGTAATCGTGTAGTCAATTGTCTTTAGACAATTGCAAAGAACATGGCAAAATGAAGATGTGCGTGTTGAAGCCCTATGTTCCACTCAAAATCCAAAGAATAATAATAGTAAAACTACACAGTCAATGATAGTCAAAAATGAATAAAGATTTGATCAGTTCTTCACGTTTAATGGTCATGTTCTACAGTCATACAACTAGACAAATTGAAGTAATAAACAATAGACGCCAGGTTTAATCTACAATCAGTGACGATTAAATTCAGTGTTATGAACTAAATCTAGAGACTATAAAAGTCTAATTAATTTGCCAATATGAAATAGACACACACACAGACAGAAAGTTTAAAAACTCGGGAGTACTGGACAGCTGTTTCGTCCTACCTTGGGACTCTTCATCTGTACGCACGCACCAGGGGGGTTCGGGCAAAGGTTACACTGGGACCCCATCCATTGGCCGGCCCATGAATTCCAGCTTCTGCCAATTCATGACATAGCACGACCACTTTGCAATGTCTTCTTCGATGAGTTACCGCCTCGCCTTCAACCTGGTCACGACTTCCCACTAGAATTCCAGGTCACTGCCTGAATAGGGCCAGTCAGAATTTGGAATTCAAGGACCGCTGAATCAGGACCCAGTATCTGGATGATCTACGAGTTCGCTGTCTGGTAATCGGAAAGCCGTTGGTTCTAACCCAAGAGGGTGCGTACCGATGAAGAGTCCCAAACTAGGACGAAACAGCTAGCTGTCCAGTACTCCCAGGTTCTCCAGTGGTTCTCCTACTGATGTCAGCTCATGATGAGATCCACCAATCAATCAAACAAAAATCCCTACAAAACCAATACTTGAAAGTTTGAAACCTCCTTTAACACCTAATCTTAAGTCAAAGAAGTGTGACTTGTAAGGCTTTGTCAACAAATCTCTCAATAATGTTTACTCTATGTCTGTTGACTACACAATCAGCATGTTGAAAGGTCACAACTAAAACAAAAAAGATAATGAGATAGTAGACAATTAAACAACATTTGAGCGTTGAATTCACAGGAAGATCAAATAAACAACCGAAATTCAAAACCTTAATTCTTGAAGTTTTAACAAGCTTCTTAGATAAAAAAGAAATAGAGATAATTGTTGTTTTTTAAAACAAGAATCAAATCAACCGCGTAGATAAGCTACATTACTAAATGTCGTTCTATTGAACATTGAATTATTCAATTTTAAAACATTAACAAAACAAATCGTTTAGTGAAGAGGCTATTTGTGGTAAATTCATTTTCTTTAACTTGACAGTTATATTTATATGACAACTTTCTCAATAAAGTAAGATAGTCAATATGAATTATCATAAGCATAATTACTAATACTAATCAAAGTGTAAGAGAAGTTAATCGAAGGTGTTAGAATTACGTAATGCGATAAATAATTGAATGGATGAGTTATATTGTAACTATTCAGCCAAACAAAACAGAATTCACCTTTCGATAGAGAGACAGAAAGACAAGATTTGCATTATAAACCTGGAGTGGATAATACCTTCACCACAACAGCTTCTGCTCTATAAGCTATAAGGACAGTGTACGACAGAGGCAGGAAGCTATTTTCACAGAACAATTTGAAGGAAGAATTAGGTTTCGTTGAGAAATGCCTAAGAGAAAATGGATACCCTAAGGGATTCATACAAAAGTATAGCAGAGAAAAAGATAAGAAAGAAAACACCCAACTGTAGAAAAGAAGAAAGTGTTTATTTGCCTCCCATTTAAAGGGGATACAGTATCACAAAAGATTAACAAAAGATTGAAAGGTGCAATAAAAAGAAGCTACCCGGCAGCAATCTCACAACATTTTACAGCACCACTTCTTCTATAAACCACTCAAAACTGGATAAATACCCTGCTGATGTCACCTTCAGTTGCATTTATGAATTTACGTGCACTTTCGGTAACAAGTACATTGGAAGGACGAAAGAAGGGATTCTATCCGGTGTTTTCTGAACATATTCCAAGAAACTTGTGCCTGAAAGGAAACAGATATTCTCACAGTGCAATTACCAGGCATATTGTTTATACTGGTCTCTTCGCAGAGATTTCTAAGTCCCTCAAAATATTAAATAGACAAAGGACAGCAAATTTACTACGATTTGCCGAAGCGATCGCAATCAAACAATGTAAACCAGACTCATGCATACAGAAAGAAACTGTGATTAACCTCTCACTCCTTTGGTAACTGGATTTTGATCTTGATTACATTAATTAGTCATCTAATGCAGCGATGTCAACTAACTGAACAAATCTTAATCTCATAAACTGTAACCGTTTTTGTTTTTCCAGTTGCTATGTGAACCTTCAAGGTAAGACTGTTTCTTAATTTTTTCTGTTTTCTGTCTCACTCCTCCCTCTTCTTTTCTACTTTGAAAGTGTCTAAATATATGATGAAAACTTAAACTAATAATCGTAATGCTTTCATTCTTTTTTGGATGCGTCAATTTTATCTCTTCTCTACTACTAATCAAACATGAAAGTATGTTATTATCACCTATATAACCACTGTCATTTCAGGTAGTCTGCAGTTGATGAGAACCTGTGAAATAGAATGATATCATTTTATACTGCAAATCTGGTCTTTCTTTCTCTATCGAAATTTATCAAGGGAACCAAAGGTATGGAAGAATTCACCTTCTTCACTGAACTAATTGTTTTCATTTACTCTGGAGTGAATATTATCGGTGACGTTATATTCTTAAACTGCGTTACATTTGCTTCACTTTTATCAGAAAATCTTCCCTATTATGAATAACTGCACAACGTAATGGATCAAAGGAGACAGTAAGTTCAAAATTTAAACGTATCCTATTGAATTTCGGTAAATTATCGCTGGTCTGTTTTGGCTTATTCATTGAAAATTGATAATACCCGCTGGATGAAGTAGGTGAAGCCATTTCAGGCAAAGGATTAGGTGACTACACTTTTTGTTGATTACCGAGGGGAATGAATAAGCCTATCAAATGAATGAATGAATGAATGACAGATTACTGGTGCTGAAAATGCCATGATAAAATGTTTCAACGACCATATAAGTCCCATCCACAAGTTTGCATTGACTGATCAATATAACAAGTAGAAAATCAATAAATCAAGTATGAATGAAACTGAAGCTGAAGAAAATCTTTCACTGAGAACACACATGTTGGTAAACATTGAATCGTTTGTTTATTCCAACTGGTCTCCATTTGGCGGGAGACAGCAATGGCAACCGTTGCTTAATTGTGTGCTAGTTGACAGAAGAGACTAGAGAAGTACGATCAGAAGTATCATTGTACACTTTATTAACGTTTATTTACGGAATTTTCCCACAGTAACTTGTAGTTCTGTTTCATTATCGGTGGAAGGGTAAACAATAGTATTGTCCAACAGCTTTCTGTTGTTCCCCGTAGGCTAATGTGCAAAGTACTATGTGTGTTAAGCATAGTCTTCTGAAATCAGTGATAGGTTCAGAATTCCTGCGATCTGGGCAGTTGACACACGTGTAATGTCGTATAAAAAGTGTCAACAACAATGCAATCACAGTAACATCGAATTATTATTTTTTTTTTTGATTTACAGCTTGATTTCCACACCGTATTTTCAGTACAAGTGTGGAACTTTCAGCATGGATATCGGTTGCCCAAATTCAGGCATACCATAGATATCGGGTGTGCGCCGGCAGGGGTTCGAACCCCGGACCATGCGCATGGTCGGCGAGAGTCCTAACCACTGTGCCACCGACGCACAAATTATAAGGTGGAAGTGTAAAATGCTGGTATAGAATTAAGCAGAAAAGAGTAAAAAGACGATAGAACAATTGAACAAAGTTTTGGAAGAAGTTATTTGATCTTCAGAACTGTAACAAACTAAAAACTGTTCTACAGACAGTCTACAGGTTTGGAGTTACAGCACTTTAAAGACTTTAAAGTCGAGTTGTTTATATATATCCTGACGAAATGGTGCAGGGCATCGGTGAGATTACAGACGAGTAAAATCACATGGCTGCGGACAGCTGGTAAGAAACGCTGGACCTAGGTTTCGTGTTTACTGGCACCTGTCATCAGGGAGAATGCATAATGTTGAAGAAACTGTACTGAAGATTTGTCCATCGAAACAGAAAAGCTAGATTTCTGTATACAGAAAAAGTTCGTTCAACCCCTCCAAAACTTATGGTCATAATCTCTCTATGCTAAAGTATGATAATCGCCATTCATATTTTAGCTCTACTTATTTTTTCGTTTTCTTTATTCAGTTTGTATACTCTTCCTTTATTACATCAAGTGTCACCAATATAATTCTCACTTCGAACTGTCGCCGGTAGAGTTTCACGTGTCCCACTTGTTATTCTAAATTCTATGAGTCAATAAATACAAAACCAAAGTCGAATGCTTCTTGCTCATCGCCTCCAACAAACTAATTGACATCACCTAGCTTGTCATTCACACACACACACACTCCAAACTCACCATCATGGCTAAGGACCAAAAACACGTGACATTCGTTGCACCCTATTGATCAGTCAATTTATCTATGTGCATTTTCTGTAGGCATTTGAAGATTTGATAATTATAGTTTCGGTGAATACAAATTTTATCTTAAGTATTCACATGATCCTTGTTATTTATAGTCAATAAGGCGACAACTTCTTAACTATCTTGCTTTCATCATCACTGTAATTCTGTTTTTTTTGCATGTTCTTTGCATGATTGACATTGCTGTGGTATTCTGTTTTCGTTATATATTGTTATATGGTATAAAACTACAGTAACAAAGGTGACGTAGAAATATCGATTGAATTAATAAATACTGCCATAAGAAAATCAAATATTGACCAATTGAATAATTCAAGAGTAAACACACACAATTTTGAGTAATTTATTTATATCAATAAATCAGTCAACAACTGAAAGTGTTTTCCTTCCATGTGAAAATATTATTTTTGAAAGTTTTTTAAATATTTAAATGTTGATTTGTAGGGAATTGACTGGTTACAGGAGTTGCATCATGAGATGACATCGGTGAGAGAAGCATTGGAAAATCAATGAGAAATTACCGGACAGACGGCTATTTCATCCTAGTGGTTCATCAATATACGAACCCATTGGTATCCTTCGAACCTAGGACCTTAAAGTTACAAGGCGAGCTTGTAGACTATTAAGCCTAACACGGGAGACATAAACGCAGACAAGTATAATCAAATACAGCTAGCCGGCTGTTTCACGTCTTCCACTTTCAACCGCAATGATTCGCTGGCAGACATGAAGGAGGACGGGGCGATCTGCTAAGCAGTACACACTCCCATTGATCAACAGCCGGCTAAATATCACATCTTCTTAGTCAAAGATGACGTATGTTGTAAAGCGGCAAACAAGAATTCTGTATCCATGCTGAGATTTCGTCGGAGATCAAACCAGTAAGCTGATGCAGCTTCCCACAAAGTAAGTATGGCGGTCAACACGCTCCACTGGTCACTTCACTCCCTATCTTTATGCTATTAGTCAATGTAGTCCAGTCCTGTAGCATCATCTTACACTTGGTAGAATGAAATCACATGCCAAACATAAACGGCATAGACTTTCAGAAGTATTTTCAGTTGGTACAGAAACAGGTGTAACAAGTATTCATCACTAGTTTCGTGTAGATGTTTTCTGGAAGTCTCACAAATATGTCAAAAACGTTGTGTTGGATGTATTCTATTTCACAATGCCTCACTCAGTTACCATAGAAAAATTGTTTTCCTGGTGATATATCTTGAGTTAAATCGTTCAATTTTTGAATTATGACCGCAAACTTCATCCTTCAACGGGTCACAAATGTATGGTAATCATTGCATAGAATACGCTAGCGTTTCATTGAATTTACAGTTAGTAAAGACTGAAGATGTTAACAGGAAAGACGATAAAATCACCAGAATTAAACCACCTAGCTCAGAGAATACAAACAAACCAAAAGCCTTCAAATCAAATCTTCTTTGAAGCGGAAACTGAATAAAAAATCTCCACTTTAAACGTTTAACTGACAAAGAAACCTGGGAGTACTGGACAGCTGTTTCGTCCTAGTTTGGGACTCATCAGCAGTACGCACCCACCGGGATTCGAACCCAGGACCTTCTGGTTACAAGGCGAGCTCGTAGACCATTGAGCCACTGGGACCCGATCCAATGGTCCTTGAATTCTAACTTCTGCCAATTCACGACATAGCGCGACCATTTCGCAATGTCTTCTTAGATGAGTTACTGCCTCATCTTCAACCTGCTGTACCCTACTGGTCACGGCTTCCCACTAGAACCCCAGGTTAACTGCCTGAATAGGGCCAGTCACTAGTGAGCATTAGATTAATTTTCAAGTATTGGTTTTGTAGGGATTTTGTTTGATTGCGTGGAGGATTTCATCATGAGCTGACATCAGTTAGGGAACCACTGGAAAACCTGGGAGTACTGGACAGCTGTTTCGTCCTAGTTTGGGACTCATCAGCAGTACGCACCCACCGGGATTCGAACCCAGGACCTTCTGGTTACAAGGCGAGCTCGTAGACCATTGAGCCACTGGGACCCGATCCAATGGTCCTTGAATTCTAACTTCTGCCAATTCACGACATAGCGCGACCATTTCGCAATGTCTTCTTAGATGAGTTACTGCCTCATCTCCAACCTGCTGTACCCTACTGGTCACGGCTTCCCACTAGAACCCCAGGTTAACTGCCTGAATAGGGCCAGTCACTAGTGAGCATTAGATTAATTTTCAAGTATTGGTTTTGTAGGGATTTTGTTTGATTGCGTGGAGGATTTCATCATGAGCTGACATCAGTTAGGGAACCACTGGAAAACCTGGGAGTACTGGACAGCTGTTTCGTCCTAGTTTGGGACTCATCAGCAGTACGCACCCACCGGGATTCGAACCCAGGACCTTCTGGTTACAAGGCGAGCTCGTAGACCATTGAGCCACTGGGACCCGATCCAATGGTCCTTGAATTCTAACTTCTGCCAATTCACGACATAGCGCGACCATTTCGCAATGTCTTCTTAGATGAGTTACTGCCTCATCTCCAACCTGCTGTACCCTACTGGTCACGGCTTCCCACTAGAACCCCAGGTTAACTGCCTGAATAGGGCCAGTCACTAGTGAGCATTAGATTAATTTTCAAGTATTGGTTTTGTAGGGATTTTGTTTGATTGCGTGGAGGATTTCATCATGAGCTGACATCAGTTAGGGAACCACTGGAAAACCTGGGAGTACTGGACAGCTGTTTCGTCCTAGTTTGGGACTCATCAGCAGTACGCACCCACCGGGATTCGAACCCAGGACCTTCTGGTTACAAGGCGAGCTCGTAGACCATTGAGCCACTGGGACCCGATCCAATGGTCCTTGAATTCTAACTTCTGCCAATTCACGACATAGCGCGACCATTTCGCAATGTCTTCTTAGATGAGTTACTGCCTCATCTCCAACCTGCTGTACCCTACTGGTCACGGCTTCCCACTAGAACCCCAGGTTAACTGCCTGAATAGGGCCAGTCACTAGTGAGCATTAGATTAATTTTCAAGTATTGGTTTTGTAGGGATTTTGTTTGATTGCGTGGAGGATTTCATCATGAGCTGACATCAGTTAGGGAACCACTGGAAAACCTGGGAGTACTGGACAGCTGTTTCGTCCTAGTTTGGGACTCATCAGCAGTACGCACCCACCGGGATTCGAACCCAGGACCTTCTGGTTACAAGGCGAGCTCGTAGACCATTGAGCCACTGGGACCCGATCCAATGGTCCTTGAATTCTAACTTCTGCCAATTCATGACATAGCGCGACCATTTCGCAATGTCTTCTTAGATGAGTTACTGCCTCATCTCCAACCTGCTGTACCCTACTGGTCACGGCTTCCCACTAGAACCCCAGGTTAACTGCCTGAATAGGGCCAGTCACTAGTGAGCATTAGATTAATTTTCAAGTATTGGTTTTGTAGGGATTTTGTTTGATTGCGTGGAGGATTTCATCATGAGCTGACATCAGTTAGGGAACCACTGGAAAACCTGGGAGTACTGGACAGCTGTTTCGTCCTAGTTTGGGACTCATCAGCAGTACGCACCCACCGGGATTCGAACCCAGGACCTTCTGGTTACAAGGCGAGCTCGTAGACCATTGAGCCACTGGGACCCGATCCAATGGTCCTTGAATTCTAACTTCTGCCAATTCACGACATAGCGCGACCATTTCGCAATGTCTTCTTAGATGAGTTACTGCCTCATCTCCAACCTGCTGTACCCTACTGGTCACGGCTTCCCACTAGAACCCCAGGTTAACTGCCTGAATAGGGCCAGTCACTAGTGAGCATTAGATTAATTTTCAAGTATTGGTTTTGTAGGGATTTTGTTTGATTGCGTGGAGGATTTCATCATGAGCTGACATCAGTTAGGGAACCACTGGAAAACCTGGGAGTACTGGACAGCTGTTTCGTCCTAGTTTGGGACTCATCAGCAGTACGCACCCACCGGGATTCGAACCCAGGACCTTCTGGTTACAAGGCGAGCTCGTAGACCATTGAGCCACTGGGACCCGATCCAATGGTCCTTGAATTCTAACTTCTGCCAATTCACGACATAGCGCGACCATTTCGCAATGTCTTCTTAGATGAGTTACTGCCTCATCTCCAACCTGCTGTACCCTACTGGTCACGGCTTCCCACTAGAACCCCAGGTTAACTGCCTGAATAGGGCCAGTCACTAGTGAGCATTAGATTAATTTTCAAGTATTGGTTTTGTAGGGATTTTGTTTGATTGCGTGGAGGATTTCATCATGAGCTGACATCAGTTAGGGAACCACTGGAAAACCTGGGAGTACTGGACAGCTGTTTCGTCCTAGTTTGGGACTCATCAGCAGTACGCACCCACCGGGATTCGAACCCAGGACCTTCTGGTTACAAGGCGAGCTCGTAGACCATTGAGCCACTGGGACCCGATCCAATGGTCCTTGAATTCTAACTTCTGCCAATTCACGACATAGCGCGACCATTTCGCAATGTCTTCTTAGATGAGTTACTGCCTCATCTCCAACCTGCTGTACCCTACTGGTCACGGCTTCCCACTAGAACCCCAGGTTAACTGCCTGAATAGGGCCAGTCACTAGTGAGCATTAGATTAATTTTCAAGTATTGGTTTTGTAGGGATTTTGTTTGATTGCGTGGAGGATTTCATCATGAGCTGACATCAGTTAGGGAACCACTGGAAAACCTGGGAGTACTGGACAGCTGTTTCGTCCTAGTTTGGGACTCATCAGCAGTACGCACCCACCGGGATTCGAACCCAGGACCTTCTGGTTACAAGGCGAGCTCGTAGACCATTGAGCCACTGGGACCCGATCCAATGGTCCTTGAATTCTAACTTCTGCCAATTCACGACATAGCGCGACCATTTCGCAATGTCTTCTTAGATGAGTTACTGCCTCATCTCCAACCTGCTGTACCCTACTGGTCACGGCTTCCCACTAGAACCCCAGGTTAACTGCCTGAATAGGGCCAGTCACTAGTGAGCATTAGATTAATTTTCAAGTATTGGTTTTGTAGGGATTTTGTTTGATTGCGTGGAGGATTTCATCATGAGCTGACATCAGTTAGGGAACCACTGGAAAACCTGGGAGTACTGGACAGCTGTTTCGTCCTAGTTTGGGACTCATCAGCAGTACGCACCCACCGGGATTCGAACCCAGGACCTTCTGGTTACAAGGCGAGCTCGTAGACCATTGAGCCACTGGGACCCGATCCAATGGTCCTTGAATTCTAACTTCTGCCAATTCACGACATAGCGCGACCATTTCGCAATGTCTTCTTGTGGAGATGAGGCAGTAACTCATCTGAGAAGACATTGCGAAATGGTCGCGCTATGTCGTGAATTGGCAGAAGTTAGAATTCAAGGACCATTGGATCGGGTCCCAGTGGCTCAATGGTCTACGAGCTCGCCTTGTAACCAGAAGGTCCTGGGTTCGAATCCCGGTGGGTGCGTACTGCTGATGAGTCCCAAACTAGGACGAAACAGCTGTCCAGTACTCCCAGGTTTTCCAGTGGTTCTCTAACTGATGTCAGCTCATGATGAAATCCTCCACGCAATCAAACAAAATCCCTACAAAACCAATACTTGAAAATTAATCTAATGCTCACTAGTGACTGGCCCTATTCAGGCAGTTAACCTGGGGTTCTAGTGGGAAGCCGTGACCAGTAGGGTACAGCAGGTTGGAGATGAGGCAGTAACTCATCTGAGAAGACATTGCGAAATGGTCGCGCTATGTCGTGAATTGGCAGAAGTTAGAATTCAAGGACCATTGGATCGGGTCCCAGTGGCTCAATGGTCTACGAGCTCGCCTTGTAACCAGAAGGTCCTGGGTTCGAATCCCGGTGGGTGCGTACTGCTGATGAGTCCCAAACTAGGACGAAACAGCTGTCCAGTACTCCCAGGTTTTCCAGTGGTTCTCTAACTGATGTCAGCTCATGATGAAATCCTCCACGCAATCAAACAAAATCCCTACAAAACCAATACTTGAAAATTAATCTAATGCTCACTAGTGACTGGCCCTATTCAGGCAGTTAACCTGGGGTTCTAGTGGGAAGCCGTGACCAGTAGGGTACAGCAGGTTGGAGATGAGGCAGTAACTCATCTGAGAAGACATTGCGAAATGGTCGCGCTATGTCGTGAATTGGCAGAAGTTAGAATTCAAGGACCATTGGATCGGGTCCCAGTGGCTCAATGGTCTACGAGCTCGCCTTGTAACCAGAAGGTCCTGGGTTCGAATCCCGGTGGGTGCGTACTGCTGATGAGTCCCAAACTAGGACGAAACAGCTGTCCAGTACTCCCAGGTTTTCCAGTGGTTCTCTAACTGATGTCAGCTCATGATGAAATCCTCCACGCAATCAAACAAAATCCCTACAAAACCAATACTTGAAAATTAATCTAATGCTCACTAGTGACTGGCCCTATTCAGGCAGTTAACCTGGGGTTCTAGTGGGAAGCCGTGACCAGTAGGGTACAGCAGGTTGGAGATGAGGCAGTAACTCATCTGAGAAGACATTGCGAAATGGTCGCGCTATGTCGTGAATTGGCAGAAGTTAGAATTCAAGGACCATTGGATCGGGTCCCAGTGGCTCAATGGTCTACGAGCTCGCCTTGTAACCAGAAGGTCCTGGGTTCGAATCCCGGTGGGTGCGTACTGCTGATGAGTCCCAAACTAGGACGAAACAGCTGTCCAGTACTCCCAGGTTTTCCAGTGGTTCTCTAACTGATGTCAGCTCATGATGAAATCCTCCACGCAATCAAACAAAATCCCTACAAAACCAATACTTGAAAATTAATCTAATGCTCACTAGTGACTGGCCCTATTCAGGCAGTTAACCTGGGGTTCTAGTGGGAAGCCGTGACCAGTAGGGTACAGCAGGTTGGAGATGAGGCAGTAACTCATCTGAGAAGACATTGCGAAATGGTCGCGCTATGTCGTGAATTGGCAGAAGTTAGAATTCAAGGACCATTGGATCGGGTCCCAGTGGCTCAATGGTCTACGAGCTCGCCTTGTAACCAGAAGGTCCTGGGTTCGAATCCCGGTGGGTGCGTACTGCTGATGAGTCCCAAACTAGGACGAAACAGCTGTCCAGTACTCCCAGGTTTTCCAGTGGTTCTCTAACTGATGTCAGCTCATGATGAAATCCTCCACGCAATCAAACAAAATCCCTACAAAACCAATACTTGAAAATTAATCTAATGCTCACTAGTGACTGGCCCTATTCAGGCAGTTAACCTGGGGTTCTAGTGGGAAGCCGTGACCAGTAGGGTACAGCAGGTTGGAGATGAGGCAGTAACTCATCTGAGAAGACATTGCGAAATGGTCGCGCTATGTCGTGAATTGGCAGAAGTTAGAATTCAAGGACCATTGGATCGGGTCCCAGTGGCTCAATGGTCTACGAGCTCGCCTTGTAACCAGAAGGTCCTGGGTTCGAATCCCGGTGGGTGCGTACTGCTGATGAGTCCCAAACTAGGACGAAACAGCTGTCCAGTACTCCCAGGTTTTCCAGTGGTTCTCTAACTGATGTCAGCTCATGATGAAATCCTCCACGCAATCAAACAAAATCCCTACAAAACCAATACTTGAAAATTAATCTAATGCTCACTAGTGACTGGCCCTATTCAGGCAGTTAACCTGGGGTTCTAGTGGGAAGCCGTGACCAGTAGGGTACAGCAGGTTGGAGATGAGGCAGTAACTCATCTGAGAAGACATTGCGAAATGGTCGCGCTATGTCGTGAATTGGCAGAAGTTAGAATTCAAGGACCATTGGATCGGGTCCCAGTGGCTCAATGGTCTACGAGCTCGCCTTGTAACCAGAAGGTCCTGGGTTCGAATCCCGGTGGGTGCGTACTGCTGATGAGTCCCAAACTAGGACGAAACAGCTGTCCAGTACTCCCAGGTTTTCCAGTGGTTCTCTAACTGATGTCAGCTCATGATGAAATCCTCCACGCAATCAAACAAAATCCCTACAAAACCAATACTTGAAAATTAATCTAATGCTCACTAGTGACTGGCCCTATTCAGGCAGTTAACCTGGGGTTCTAGTGGGAAGCCGTGACCAGTAGGGTACAGCAGGTTGGAGATGAGGCAGTAACTCATCTGAGAAGACATTGCGAAATGGTCGCGCTATGTCGTGAATTGGCAAGAAGTTAGAATTCAAGGACCATTGGATCGGGTCCCAGTGGCTCAATGGTCTACGAGCTCGCCTTGTAACCAGAAGGTCCTGGGTTCGAATCCCGGTGGGTGCGTACTGCTGATGAGTCCCAAACTAGGACGAAACAGCTGTCCAGTACTCCCAGGTTTTCCAGTGGTTCTCTAACTGATGTCAGCTCATGATGAAATCCTCCACGCAATCAAACAAAATCCCTACAAAACCAATACTTGAAAATTAATCTAATGCTCACTAGTGACTGGCCCTATTCAGGCAGTTAACCTGGGGTTCTAGTGGGAAGCCGTGACCAGTAGGGTACAGCAGGTTGGAGATGAGGCAGTAACTCATCTGAGAAGACATTGCGAAATGGTCGCGCTATGTCGTGAATTGGCAGAAGTTAGAATTCAAGGACCATTGGATCGGGTCCCAGTGGCTCAATGGTCTACGAGCTCGCCTTGTAACCAGAAGGTCCTGGGTTCGAATCCCGGTGGGTGCGTACTGCTGATGAGTCCCAAACTAGGACGAAACAGCTGTCCAGTACTCCCAGGTTTTCCAGTGGTTCTCTAACTGATGTCAGCTCATGATGAAATCCTCCACGCAATCAAACAAAATCCCTACAAAACCAATACTTGAAAATTAATCTAATGCTCACTAGTGACTGGCCCTATTCAGGCAGTTAACCTGGGGTTCTAGTGGGAAGCCGTGACCAGTAGGGTACAGCAGGTTGGAGATGAGGCAGTAACTCATCTGAGAAGACATTGCGAAATGGTCGCGCTATGTCGTGAATTGGCAAGAAGTTAGAATTCAAGGACCATTGGATCGGGTCCCAGTGGCTCAATGGTCTACGAGCTCGCCTTGTAACCAGAAGGTCCTGGGTTCGAATCCCGGTGGGTGCGTACTGCTGATGAGTCCCAAACTAGGACGAAACAGCTGTCCAGTACTCCCAGGTTTTCCAGTGGTTCTCTAACTGATGTCAGCTCATGATGAAATCCTCCACGCAATCAAACAAAATCCCTACAAAACCAATACTTGAAAATTAATCTAATGCTCACTAGTGACTGGCCCTATTCAGGCAGTTAACCTGGGGTTCTAGTGGGAAGCCGTGACCAGTAGGGTACAGCAGGTTGGAGATGAGGCAGTAACTCATCTGAGAAGACATTGCGAAATGGTCGCGCTATGTCGTGAATTGGCAAGAAGTTAGAATTCAAGGACCATTGGATCGGGTCCCAGTGGCTCAATGGTCTACGAGCTCGCCTTGTAACCAGAAGGTCCTGGGTTCGAATCCCGGTGGGTGCGTACTGCTGATGAGTCCCAAACTAGGACGAAACAGCTGTCCAGTACTCCCAGGTTTTCCAGTGGTTCTCTAACTGATGTCAGCTCATGATGAAATCCTCCACGCAATCAAACAAAATCCCTACAAAACCAATACTTGA
This sequence comes from Trichobilharzia szidati, assembly GCA_944472155.2. NCBI lineage: Eukaryota > Metazoa > Platyhelminthes > Trematoda > Strigeidida > Schistosomatidae > Trichobilharzia > Trichobilharzia szidati. Next base: position 190,541,226 of record OX235271.1, read on the forward strand.
AAATTAATCTAATGCTCACTAGTGACTGGCCCTATTCAGGCAGTTAACCTGGGGTTCTAGTGGGAAGCCGTGACCAGTAGGGTACAGCAGGTTGGAGATGAGGCAGTAACTCATCTGAGAAGACATTGCGAAATGGTCGCGCTATGTCGTGAATTGGCAAGAAGTTAGAATTCAAGGACCATTGGATCGGGTCCCAGTGGCTCAATGGTCTACGAGCTCGCCTTGTAACCAGAAGGTCCTGGGTTCGAATCCCGGTGGGTGCGTACTGCTGATGAGTCCCAAACTAGGACGAAACAGCTGTCCAGTACTCCCAGGTTTTCCAGTGGTTCTCTAACTGATGTCAGCTCATGATGAAATCCTCCACGCAATCAAACAAAATCCCTACAAAACCAATACTTGAAAATTAATCTAATGCTCACTAGTGACTGGCCCTATTCAGGCAGTTAACCTGGGGTTCTAGTGGGAAGCCGTGACCAGTAGGGTACAGCAGGTTGGAGATGAGGCAGTAACTCATCTGAGAAGACATTGCGAAATGGTCGCGCTATGTCGTGAATTGGCAAGAAGTTAGAATTCAAGGACCATTGGATCGGGTCCCAGTGGCTCAATGGTCTACGAGCTCGCCTTGTAACCAGAAGGTCCTGGGTTCGAATCCCGGTGGGTGCGTACTGCTGATGAGTCCCAAACTAGGACGAAACAGCTGTCCAGTACTCCCAGGTTTTCCAGTGGTTCTCTAACTGATGTCAGCTCATGATGAAATCCTCCACGCAATCAAACAAAATCCCTACAAAACCAATACTTGAAAATTAATCTAATGCTCACTAGTGACTGGCCCTATTCAGGCAGTTAACCTGGGGTTCTAGTGGGAAGCCGTGACCAGTAGGGTACAGCAGGTTGGAGATGAGGCAGTAACTCATCTGAGAAGACATTGCGAAATGGTCGCGCTATGTCGTGAATTGGCAAGAAGTTAGAATTCAAGGACCATTGGATCGGGTCCCAGTGGCTCAATGGTCTACGAGCTCGCCTTGTAACCAGAAGGTCCTGGGTTCGAATCCCGGTGGGTGCGTACTGCTGATGAGTCCCAAACTAGGACGAAACAGCTGTCCAGTACTCCCAGGTTTTCCAGTGGTTCTCTAACTGATGTCAGCTCATGATGAAATCCTCCACGCAATCAAACAAAATCCCTACAAAACCAATACTTGACAAAGAAACCCGATAAGACATAGTACAGAAAACTATATAGGAAAAACTGAGTAAAACGGCCATTTGAAAAACTCTTACAGTTGGGTGTCTAGAAATCACAAGTAAAGCCTGAAAATATCACATACGAAAATGATCTGAATAATTTACAACTCTGAGTCAGCAGATGAAGAGATCATTCTTTTGCCAGCCAAGCCTCCACACTTAATAGATAAAAACATAAAACCCATAACTAACAACAACAAAATTTTTGTGCTGAAAAAGATGTTCCACATGAATATGGCATTCAGAGGCAACCTTCTGGTTAATATTCGGAAGAAGAGAATATCAAACGTGTTAAAAAGAACATTCTTCACCTCTATATGACGATTGGTATTCTTTTGCTACAATACAATGTTTTCTAGTATCTCTGAAGATAAACTGCCATATTTGACTCCATATTAGTTTGTTTGTTTGGAATTACTTACTACCACAGTGCCCAAGTTTTACACATATATAGTAATATGCCATATTTGACCACTTCTGTGTATCTACCAATTTACTTGCTCAAGTGGAGAGAGATATATATAGGACGTTCGATGAGTGTTTTATCTAAAAGAGTCATATCATATTCCATACTTGTACCAAAAATACTGTGTGGTTTCAAGATCTAATAAAAAAATTTAAAAAATCTAACTTACTAACTCAATCTTACTCTAGCTGCTGTCTGATTAACCTTGTTTCTATATTAGATCATTCTTGTATTACCTGATCAATTATCTAAACTTGACAAACCTCATGTACACACATAGAGATAAAAAAAGTATTAATACGTAGTTGTGATTGTACATCTAGGTGAGTGAATAAGCCGAAAAGAGATTCATCATTGAACTCCTTTTTCTTAAACATTTTTTATAACTATCAATTTTGATTCCGGTTAATCTCTTTATCAAATAGAATTTTCATAACGTTCGCCACATGTGGCTGCTGAAAAGTGATTACGCGTATGTTAAAACCCTGGGAAATATGATCTGAGAGTTAGATGACTAATAAACTCATTCCCTCCATAAGAAATAATTTTGCATACCAGCCAGAACATTGAACAAAGCCCTGGAATGGCAGTCACCTCTCTATCTCAACTTCATCGACTTTGAAAAGGCTTTTGACAGCGTCGATCGAGAGGTGATTTGGAAACTACTAGTCTACTACGGGGTGCCACCGACAATAATAAATCTCATCCGACTGCTGTACGACAATGCTGCATGCCAAGTAATCCACAACGGGAAACTTACGGAATCCTTCGAAGTGAGGACAGGAGTAAGACAAGGCTGCCTGCTATCGCCAATGATTTTCCTGATTGCAGTAGATTGGATAATGCGACAAACAGCGGGCAATGAGGAAACAGGCATAAAATGGACTCACACAAAAACTTCGAGGATATAGATCGGGATTTCGCCGATGATATATGTCTAATTTCCAACAAACTGGAAGATATGCAAGCGAAAAGCAACAAGTTGGCAGAAGAAGCATCCAGAGAAGATAGGACTTCAGGTAAACATAGAGAAAACAGAGGTAATGAAGATTCCTGGGCAACACCACCAACAGCAACAACAACAACTGACAACAATCAGCATAAATGGGAGGAACCTGAAAGAAATAACCTCTTTTACCTACCTGGGAAGAATCGTTTCAACTACAGGTGGATGGAACTGACGAGGATATCAAAGCGAGAATCGGAAAAGCAAGACAAGCTTTCACTACTCTCAAGTCTGTGTAGAGGTCAACAGCACTCAGCATGAAAATGATTATAAGATCCGGATTTTCAACTCCAATGTGAAGTCAGTGCTACTCACTGTACGGATCAGAGACTTGCACTGCGCGTCATAAAGAGCATCTCAAACAAACTACAGACCTTCATTAACAGCTGTCTTCTCTCAATACCACTCAAGATCAGATGGCCAGAAAAGATCGGCAACAGGGATCTCTGGGAGCGAACCAACTGAGCAGGAACCGATTGTGAAACGAATATGCAGAAGGAAATGGAGATGGATTGGCCAAACTCTGAGGAAACCATCAAGTGACATCACTAGACAAGCCATCACTCGAGTGGAACCCGAAAGGGAAGCGGTGAGTTGGTCGTCAGTGCGACGGTGACTTGGAGGAGGTCATGTGAAGAGGAGATGAAAATGTGTGGGCAGACCTGGGGCCAGGTGAAGACTGTAGCAGAGAACCGAACGCAGTGGAGACGCACGGCTGAAGCCCTATGTTCCTGTATGAATTAAAGGATACAATAATAATAATAATTGCTTTTGGTTCAAAGTGGAACATAGGGCTCGAACAGCACAACTCCAACTAATCCTCTTCTTTGTGTTCCTCATTAGCTGGCCCCACAACTTTCCATTGTCTCTTAACTCCTCCTCCTCCTCACAGGAACTCCTGCATATCACCCTCGGCTCCATGACCCATTTTTCGTTTCGCATTCAAGTTCCAAATAAGCGATGGTCTAGCTGACAAGCGATGTCAGTCGACAGTCTCCTCAGCGTGTGCCCATCCATCTCCATTTTCTTCTAAATATTTGTTGAGCGACAGATTCTTGTTTCGTTTCTTCACTAAGTTTCGTATTTCTAATTCTTTCTGGCCTGCCATTCATCTGATCTTCAATATGGAGCTAGCGAAACTGGCAGCTGTTGATGAACATCTGCAGATGGTTGTAGGAAATGCATTTCGTGATGTCCATATAGAAGAAGTGACTGACTAACTTCATATTAATGTTGAATATCCGAATCTTTTTGTTTGTTTTTTATGCTGGCTGAGTGTCGACGACTTCCAAACTGGTTTCAGAGTGTTGAAGGTGTACCTTGCCTTTCCAATTCTGTCTAGTTTTGACATCTTCATCCGTTCAGCCGCCTGTAGTTGAAACGATGAAGGAAGTAACTACCGTTCAAATTTATTCCGTAGACAGTGTCTTTCGCTGATTATTGTAATTGTTGGTTTTTATTTTTATCACCTCCCTTTTCGACTGAAGTAATTAGACAGGTCTTATGGACAGGCTAAACACCTACCTGTTTACATTACGAAAAACTTCAAATGAAGCATCCAACACCTTGGAAGTTGTTGCAATTGTCTTTTAACTTATGAGGCACTCATCCATTCAACGACCTTATGTGTGCCATTGTTTAGTGATCGGTCAAATACAGAAGACACTGCATAACAGACAGGTGAAATAAGCGATAAATGTTGAATATTCTTTAAGAGCCAACTGTTTCAATTCATTGAAATAATAAATGTTTGGTTTCAGATTTCAACAGGCATTTAAAAAGATTTACAAAAACAGAGGTGTTGGTGAGAGGGAGTATCAAGTGAATGAATAAATCTCAATCGTGTGAAAAAAAAGTACACACAGTGAATAATCACCGTTGTCCATTAACATAGAGAATAGCAATAGAGAATTTTAAGGTAACCATGTCGTTTTTAATCAGAAGTTCTCTCAATATGATATTAAACGCACATACGAAACTCTCATACATGAATATATATAAATAATCAATAAATCAATAAGCACTTAAAAAATTAACTTTGACACAAAAAATCACAGCAAAATAAATATGAAAGTAATATCAGTCACTAAGTAAGAGTCGTTACTTTTAAATCATGAGAATATTCTCAGAAAAAAATTATCATCACAACTACAAAATTTATCAGATAAAAGAATCTACAATATTAATAATACACCACTAGAAGTTTCTAAAAATAAGCATCACTCTTCAACTGAAGCAAATGCTTTCTAACAAATAATAGTTATCTCGTGTGGGGTAATCAAGTGTCGGTGACATCGGATAGAGAACCATTGGAAAACCATCAGGGAGTACTGGACAGCCGGTTATTTCAGCCTAGTGGTTGACACTCTTCATCAGTACGCATCCACCTCAGGGGGTTCAAACCCCGGACTTTTCGGTTACAGGCGAGCTGGTAAGTAAGAGTAAAGTCACTCATCTATGACATTGACGGGTGGTTGCACTATATTGTGAATTGGTAGAAGTTGGAATTCATGGGCTTGTCATTGGATCGCATCCCAGTGACTTAATTCTCTATGAGCTCGCCTTGTAACCAAAAGGTCCTAGGTTCGGACTCCTGTGGTGGGTGCATATTGCTAAAAGTCCCAAGCATTAGGAAGAAACAGTTAGATGTTAAGTACTCTAAGGTTTTCCAGTGGATCTCTAACCGATGTCAAGTCTAGATAAAATCCTGTGATCAATCAAATCCCTGCAAACCAACACTTAAAAAGATTGTCATTGCCGGTGTCACAAAGACAGGTAAAAAGGGAAGGTTTGGAGAGAGACTAACTAGGAGTGTGGATTAAGAGACGTTAACCAATGGACGCTTGTACTACACATCAGCAGTCTGCTGTGTAATCCTTCTTGGTTGGTTGTGAGTGAGACATGGAAGACATGGAAAGGCTGGCTACCAGTCTTTCATCATACGAGTCTGAGTTCTGTCTCCCATGTTAGGTGGTAGGGAAAATAGGGCGAGTAATATTGAGGTTAGGGAGATGGTTAGGACATGTGTTATGCATGCCTAGACATAGTCATTGCCGTTCTCAATCGACTTTCAGTGGTAGCTGACATAGGATAATTCAGAGTGGAAAAGAGCTAGTGGTGGTCAAACCGAAAACAACTTGGCTTCATCATTCAATGAAATCCATAGCAGTTACTTTAAGCCAGCCATTCAGACACTCACGTAGACTGCTTGGCGGCTAGCTGGGTTCTTCGGGATGATAAGAACCAATGAAGATTGGAGACAGTTGGTGATATGGCTCAAAATTGTAGTCAAATGCATTCACTCTTTGTGATGATTTGTCATGTCAGGTACACAAATTAATAAAATCATAACAGTTAATATCAATATTCTGTAAGGTGGAAGTCAACACAACAGTAGGTTAGAGAAAACAAAATATTGGTTAAGTTTCTCAGTTATGTCTATTAGAGAATTGATAACAAGCTCAACGCTTAAGTCTAAATATGTCTACCCCAAGTAAATTGTTGGTATTAGATGGTTGGAGGCAATCGGCAGGAAGCCTTGGACCTAGGTTTCGTGCTAGCTGGCACTCATCAGCAAGGCGTATCTGCAACCTTGAAGGAACTCATGTCCCTTCTGAGATTCGAACCCGCGTCACCCAGTGCTGCAGTCAGAGACGTTACCACTGAGCTATTCAGGCTCGCGACTGACTTCCTGTAGGACTGTATTGGATGTTTTTGATTGCACACTAGTCAGTAACTAGTGTGCAATCAAAACTACCCGAAGTAAATCTTAACAGACTACTACTTTGAACTGTTGTGTTAGATCTCCTAGTGATTACACTTCACATTTGATGGATATTGAAGTAAACAGTCACTCCGAATAAATTAAAGACTTCCATTTAGACGAATATAAATTGGGAAGAGTACAATTTTTTCTAAAAATTACCAAATCTGTCTCTAAAGTTATGTATACACATAGTGTTTAGAGAATAATTGATTATCAGGTGAAATTAAGGAAAAAGATTGCGCGGCAATTTAAAATGGTTCAAAAACAACAATAACATGTACAAACAAAGAATTAGGAAGCACTATGGTGGCTCACTTGGTGGATTCATTATTATTTGTCTCGTTTAGTTCCTAGAGGAACACAAGGCTTCAGCCACACATCTTCATTGCGATCGGTTCTCTGCCAACATTTTCACTTGGCTCCACATCTGCCACATGCTTTCATTTCCTCCTCACATCACCTCCTCCATGTCACCCTCAAACTGAAAACCAACTCGCCGCTTCCCAATTCGACTTTCACTCGAGCAATGGACTGGCGTGTGATGCCACTTGATGGATTGTTTTCTCAGAGTATGGCTGATACAATTAACCCCATTTCTTCCTGTATATTTCTTTCACGATTCGTTCCAACTGGGTTGGTTCGCCACCAGAGATCCCTCCCAACTGCTGGTCTTTTCTGGCCAGCCATCTGATCTTGAGTAGTAGTAAGTGAAAACAGCTGCTTATGAAGGTGTGTAGTTTGTTCAAAGTGCAATTCGTGACGTGGTGACGCGTCTGTGATCCCTATAGTAAGTAGCACTGAATTCACATTGGAGTTGAATATTCGGGTGTTATTTTTCATGCTGAGCACTGTTGACCTCCACATAGACTTGAGAGTAATGAAAGCTTGTCTTGATTTTCCAATCCTCGCTTTGATATCCTCGCCTGTAGTTGAAACGACGATGCTTCCCAGGTAGGTAGGAAGATAGGTGAGGGAGGTTGCTTCTTTCGTAGTCCTCTAATTTATGCTGATTGTTGTTTGTTGTTGCTGTTGCTGTCGGCGAAGAATCTTCATCACCTACTTTTTTCGCTCTGTGTTCACCTGAACGGAGTTCTATCTTCTCTGGATGACTCTTCTGCCAACCTGTTGCTTTTCACTTACATATCTCTTCGTTGCTCGCCGCTGTCTTTTGCATTATCTAGTCTACCGCCTGCAATCAGGGAGATCATTGGAGATGGGAGGCAGCCTTGTATTACTCCAGTCTTCACTTCTTCGGAGGATTTCATGAGTTTTCCGTTGTGATTACTTGGCATGTGGCATTGTCGTAAAACTGTTGCATGAGATGTATAATTGTTGGCGGCACCCCGTAGTAGTGAAGTAGTCTCCGAATCACCTCTCGATCGACGCTATCGAAGGCCTTTTCAAATTCAATGAAGTTGAGTGAGGTCGAGAGTTGACTGCCATTCCAATCTCTGCTCTTCGGTGATACGTAGTGTTGCGATTTGTAGATACTGAACGTAATTGTAGTGCTGAATTCAAATATCTATGGATAACTGTTTCCAATTTGGAAACCTGAATAGCTTTCATCAATAATGAGCATCATATGGGATCACACGCTTACTTGATATCACGCATAATGATATGATGTTACCAAATGCATAGTGGCGACAAACAGCGGGCAATGAGGAAACAGGCATAAAATGGACTCACACAAAAACTTGGAGGATCTGGACTTCGCCGATGATATATGTCTGATTTCCCACAAACTGGAAGATATGCAAGCGAAAAGCAACAGGTTGGCAGAAGAAGCATCAAAGATAGGACTTCGTTCATGTGAACATTGAGAAAACAGAGATAGGTGATGAAAATTCCTGGGCAACACCACCAACAGCAACAACAACAACAGACAACGATCAGCATAAATGGGAGGAACCTGAAAGAAACAATCCCCTTTACCTACCTGGGAAGAATCGTTTCAACTACACACGGAACTAACGAGGATATCAAAGCAAGAATCCGAAAAGCAAGACAAGCTTTCACTACTTTCAAGTCTGTGTGGAGGTCAACAGCACTCAGCATCGAAAATAAGATCCGGATTTTCAACTCCAATGTGAAGTCAGTGCTACTGCGCATACGGATCAGAGACTTGCACTGCGCGTCATAAAGAGCATCTCAAACAAACTACAGACCTTCATTAACAGTTGTCGTCGCTCAATACTCAAGATCAGATGGCCGGCCAGAAAAGATCAGCAATAGAGATCTCTGGCAATGAGCGAACCAACCAGGAACCGATTGTGAAACAAATAGGCAGGAAGAAATGGAGATGGATTGGCCATACTCTGAGAAAACAATCCATCAAGTGAAATCACTAGACAAGCCATCACTCGAGTGGAACCCGAAAGGGAAGCGGCGAGTTGGTCGTCAGTGCAAGAGGGACTTGGAGGAGGTCATGTGAACAGGAGATGAAAACGTGTGGGCAGACATGGAGCCAGGTGAAGACTGTAGCAGAGAACCGAACGCAATGGAGACGCACGGCTGAAGCCCTATGTTCCTCTAGGAATTAAAGGATACAATAATAATAATAAAATAATAAACGTATAATGTATCCAGCAAAACTGTTGCTTCACAGCCATGTATATGACTTTCCCACCTGATTCACACATAATATCACGTCCCTCGGGATCAGTGTTGCGTCATTTGATGAACAGAGATCCAGTGTTTAACTTTTCTCTCTCTCTCACAATCACAATATCTTAATTTTTAGTACTTTGATCCTATCTTGACATGTTGTGTGATCGATTATAAAGAGGTGAATGAGGAGCAGTGACAGAGCTGTTTTTCCATGTTATTCAAATTAGCTGGAGTCTACAATAATGATGGTTACACCTTTATTCCAAATTGTACTTTTGTTTCGAATATGGATTTTTCAGAGTGTAGTACAGTACTGCATCTAATTTTCTCATAACAAGGGTAATAATTATAACAGGGCATTTACACTGATAATATTGTTAAATAGGAATATGAATATAAAATCAGAATTTAAGTGGAAATATGAACAACAATATAACAATGAAAGAAAGAATTAAGAGGGGCCATTTACTTAGTGTTACTCCCCAAGTTGTCAATGTCACGCCTTACACTTCTCTCACCACATAAAATGTGTCCCAGCCAAATAATGTTATTGTAGAGTTTTGATACTTGTTCATCTGAGCATATATTCTTCTACAGTTGCTTCTACTTCGTCTACTTGATGAGACAGATGCAAGGAGAGAGTTGTGCATAGAGAGGATACTCAGGGTACGACAAGATAATATTGGCTAATTTCTTGCAGTAGTCCATGTGTTTATCTACAACAATATTAACGAACGAGTTGGTTTAGCAGCAACCCACTGGCTCTACTGACAAATTTTAGTGCCCTTCTAGTAAAGATTAAGGTGGTTGGGGGGGGGGAGTGAAAGCAATAGAGAAGAATACGTAGAATACAAGGATTACCGAACTTCAAAATTAGATATTGGCTGAGTGATACCAGATTGTCTTAAGTTCCTTACGTAGAACGTTAGACGAAATATCCTTCTAGAAACTGACATGATATGGGAAGACCAGGAAAGATCACAGGAAATACACAATCATAGTTATGCATTTACTATTTGAATTAGTTCCAGCTTCAGTGCTGTCAAGGATAATATGATCATGCGATCGACCCAGTTCATATAAGTCGCACTTATTACTGAAAGTGAAATTAAGAACCCGACATCTACAGAGATTTAGATTAATACTATTACTATTTGTTGACAAGGATCATCGACTAACTTGCCACAAAAAGGTATTCATTTTTGGAACAATCTTATTGAGGAGTAAACCTGACATGGAAATAGTCAGATCATCGGCATATTTAACAAAAATGGCTTTGTGAGAACGGGGCAAGTAAGTCATTTAATAAGAGAGAAAAAACAGATAAGGAGAAAGAACGACACCCTGAGTGAGGTCCACTAGTTAGAGTAAGTGAAGCCCTTGAGGACTTCCTATTGGAGACTTTGTAATGCTTCTTTTCAGAAAGGCATAAATGCAAAATTTAACTGTTTCTAATATACAACTATACTCTATCACAATGGTGACATCCATGTTTTCGTTCGACCACCTACGCTAGCTTCTTTCCAGACTGATCTATCCTATGTCACTGGTCATTGAGGAAGGCAGTGACCAGGCGTGAGAAACACATGTCCTAACCATCTCGATCGATCCACCTTCAAAACTTCCCTGATTGATTTTCTATTCCTATCTAACACTCGACCGAAGCCTAACTTCAAAATTAATCATCCTTTTATACCTACCATCTAACATGGGAGATAGAACGCAGACTCCCGTGATGAAAGATTGGTAGCCTGGCTTTTGATGTTTTCCACTTTGAATGGCCATATCTGACTCACAGCCAACCATAAAGGAGGACAGAACAAACTGCTACTGTACAGTGAACACATCCTTTGGTCGGCAGTCAAGTTTTTAGTTTAATTTAGGAAGCATTTCGCGCCTATAGATAATCAATAATGACATATAACTTACTAATAAATTGGAGTGGCGTATACGCACTGGTGTCTGAAGTATTACTTATACACATACACACAAACAAACAAGCATGCCAACACTACTAGATGACGGAGAAATAAAAATAAAATAAATTGAAAAATCCTGTATAGCTTATAACATTCGTCAATGATTGACAGTATTACACTTAAATCTATGAGAATATTTAATCTAATTATAAATCTAGAAGAGACAGTACACTACAAATGTGTATGTAGGCAGTAAAAGAGACGATAAAATAAGTCAATAAAATACTAAAAGAATAATTAGAAAAATTAGAAGTACTTATATGTTTCGATTTGACATGAACACAACCTTATTTCTTCTTTTAATTTGCTTTGCTTTCTATTTAGACTCATTCCTATTGAGTATTACCTTTATAGTAATAATAATAAAATAATAATAATTCCCACCCACTGTTTATTGATTATTTTAAACCAATTGATCGATAAAGAGACCATTATATTTAATATATAAGACAAGGACAACGGAGTAAGACAAGCTGGCTGCCTACTATCTCCAATGATTTCCCTGAATGCGGGCCGTAGACTGGATAATGCGAAAGACAGCGGCGGGCAACGAGGAGACAGGAATAGAATGCACCCACACAAAAAACTTCGAGGATCTGGATCGGGATTTCGCCGATGATATATGTCTGATTTCTCACAAACTGGAAGATATGCAAGTGAAAAGCAACAGGTAGGCAGAAGAGGTATCCAGAGAAGATAGGACTTCGTTCAGGTGAACATGGAGAAAACAGAAGTAGGTGATGAAGATTCTTGGCCAACAGCAACAGCAACAGACAGCAACCAGCATAAATGAGAGGAGTCCGAAAGAAACAACCTCCTTTACCTACCTACCTACCTACCTAGCTGGCTAGGAAGCATCGTCGTTTCAACTACAGGTGGATGGAACTGATGAGGATGTCAAAGCGGGGATTGGGAAAAGCAAGGCAAGCTCTCATTACTCACAAGTCTGTGTGGAGATCGAATGCACTCAGCAGGAAAAATAGGATTTGGATTTTCAACTCCAATGTGAAGTCAGTCAGTGCTACTATATGGATCAGAGACTTGGCGCCGTGTAACGAATTGCACTTCGAACAAACTACACACCTTCATCAACAGCTGTCTTCGCTCTATTCTACTCAAGATCGGATGGCTGGCCAGAAAAGACCAGCAGTTGGGAGGTATCTCTGGTAGCGAACCAACCCAGCAGGAACTGATTGTGCAATAAATATGCAGGGAGAAATGGGGTTAACTGGATCAGTCATACTCTGAGAGAACATTCCATCAAATGACATCACACGCCAGGCCATCGTTCGAGTCGAACTCGAGCGGGAAGCGGCGAGTTGGCTGTCAGTTCGAGGGTGACATGGAGGTGATATGAAGAGGAGATGAAAGCATGTGGGGAAGTTGTCTAGAAGGGGGACAACGAAATCTTCGAATTTAAATCAATCAACTCTTCAGAGAACACGACTAAGTCAGTATTTATATATATATATATTTACTAAAATCGAAATTTAGCGTAGATCCTTCCAACTGGAAAGAAATCACTTTTCGTTAATGAAGCGTTCAAAACTTTTGTAAAATAATATTTATCCCCCCCTCCTGAGTCACTTTTCAAAAGAGTTCACAAAAACTGTTTATGTATACCATGATAGATCGAATCCAGAATCTTTAGTTCTCTCTGCATGAGTTTTCATTAGAACTTAGCGATATTCTTTGTCTTCGAAGCTAGTCAGTAATCAGAAGCTGACTGATTCTGTATAGAGTCATGGTACGCGATACAATGAACGTTAATGTCATGGGTCCCTGAAATAGTGTACACTTAGGCGAAACAAATGTCTATCTCTTCATGATCCCCAGTGATTTTTTCAAGCTCATATAAGTTTGAGAGACGCTAACCTTGAAATCAATAAATACTTTCACAAATTAGAAATTATTGATTACTAATTGATTTTGAAAAATAACTAAAGCTCATGTGTAATTTCCCTCAAAAACATATTCGCTTTCTGAGATTATTTTGAGCAAACAAACGAAAATATAATGAATCACAGGTCATTTATAAGGAGAACCAGTTGCTTAGGAGACCATTGCGTGGCACTGCACACCAGGCCATCACTCAAGTGAAACGTGAAGGGGAAACAATGAGTGGGGCATGGGTCTGACGGTGACATGGAGGAGATTTATTTATTTATTTTATTTATTTATTTTGGTTGCGGCTTGATGCTACACCGTATTTTCAGTACAAGTATGGCATTTTCAGCACGGATATCGGTGGCCCAAATGTTACAGGCCGACCATAGATATCGGGTGTGCGTGAGATCAGAGATTATGAGCAATCGTAGGGTCAGTTAAAGAGCACCACAGAGAATAGGATAAAGTAGAGATATGCTGTTGATTCCCTATGTTGCACTAGGGACCCAAGCGGACAGAAAAAATATTAATAACAGTACTAGTCTTGCAAGATTTTGCTTTAGCCTTTCTCTCTTTATTAAACCAAATCAGTATATTGATCTCAATGTTGTCTTGTGTTTAATTGGGTTCCAGTTTATACAGAGATGAATGTAATGTTCAAGACTTTCCATTTTATTTGAAACCCTTCAACCAAATATCACCAGCTGAATAATAATACTTCAAGTCGAAGGCATGAACAGTAAGTATTGATGTTAAGTAACTCACGATAATTAGCGGGAACCTTCTACCTAAATTAAACACTCCTAAAAAAACAGACGAGCCACCAGTTTTCTCGATGTTGCAGATACACTCTGCTGACAAAAGGCTAACAAACACAAAACCTAGGTTCAGAAGATGCTTCAAACAGTCTTTGACAACCTAGGATCAGTTCATAGTTCACTGTTGTGATGAACTTTGTAGTTTATTAAACACCTTCAAAGTTTCACTGAATTTTAGACTCATGAGGTTGGCCACTCCCATGGCACTGGCCAGTCTGCCACCAGGCTACAACAGCCATCTATTGAACCATGGGTATTATTATTGTTTCCTCGGATTCTGAGTGGAATACAAGGCTTCAGCAGCACGTCTGCACTTTGTCCTGTTTTCTGTGGTCCTCCTTAAATAACCGCATGACTGTCCATTGTCTTTCATCTCCTCCTCTAAACACGATCTCATCCATGTCATCCTTGGACACACAGCCCACTCACTGTTTCCCATCCAGGTTCCATTCAAGCGATGGCGTGGCGTGCGGTGTCGTTCAAGGGTCTCCTCAGAGTATTTCTCATAAATCTCAAATCTTTTGGAATATTTGTTGAGCAACAGATTAATGTTTCGTCTCTTCACTAAGTTTCTTGTTGCCAATTTTTTCCGGCCCGTCAGCCATCTGATCTTCAATACGTGGCCAGAAGGATTGGCAGCTAGCTGATGGAAATGTATTTCGTAACGCGTTGGTCACGTTTCTGACCAATATAGAAGAACAGACTGACTAACTTTATATTAGTGCTGACAATCTGTATCTTTTTCTTTATAATGGTTGAGTGGAAACGATTTTCAAACTGATTTCAAATTGATGAATGTTTGTTCTAACTTTCCGATGTGGACTGGTTTAGACATCCTGATCCCCACTGTCGCCTGTAGTTGAAACGATGAAGGAAGTGACCTCTTTCGAATCTCTTCAGTTGATAGTGATTGGTGCTTGTTGTTCTTGTTGTTGTTTGGTTATCTTCATCGCCTCCGTCTTCCCTAAGTTCATCTGAATTCCTTTCTTTGCTGCATCTTCAGCTGGTCTGTTGATTTTCGCCTGAAAGACTTCCATTCACTGCTTTGTGATTCGATCCGCACATAATTTGCCTTTCCTAGGTTCAGCTTGTTCCAGAGGTCGGAGTTCAGCATCAGAAAGGCTCTTCCTGTCACTCCAGGGTATTAGTTCTTGTTATTGATTTATGCTAATTATTTTCAAATGTTCATTTCACTGAACCACATCGTATATTTCACTAAAACTCAAGATGTTCACGTGTGTTCACTATTGTACTATAAAAACAAATCTGAGTGTGTGTGAGTGTGCGCGCGCGTTTGTTATTAGATAACCTACTCACAATCAACCAATTAAACACTAACAACATGTAGGTAATAAGAGTTTTAAGGTGAATATCGTAAATTCGTTTTACGAAAAAAATACAAAGAAAGCCAAATCAATTCGTATAATATTTCATATTTTATATTAGAAACTCTAGAAACAAAGAATTGATTTTCGCGCGCGCGCGCTCGCTCAAACATGCACACATTTCAAATGGGTACGAGATTCGATCAATAGTGTTCAATATACAATACAGTATATACATAATGAATAAATTATACAATCTGAACAAGGCAGTCAAAGAAAGAAATAGAATGAGTGAACTGATTAGCATTTCTTTTATAATAATAATAATAATAATAAAATAAGTAAATCCAATATTCAATTGACTATGATTATTATTAATCCCAATTTGAGTAGATGGGATAAATGATTAAATTGATTCTTCTAATTTAAGAAACGCAAAAATCCCCACTGAGTTTTGTGTAAAAAACAGTATTCAGACAAGAGTTTACTGCTGTTTTCAGCGCTATTCTCAAGCTGTACAATCGCACTTATACATGGTAAATTATCTTAAGGAATATTTCCAAAAATGCATCATTAGGATTGTGAATTATTTTAGATAACAAATTACGTAATGTAGAAAGCGTTAATCGGGTAGAAACTAAAATAAAATTAAATAAGTAAACTCAGTGACGAGACTGAGCAGAACTCAACTCAAATTGAACAATAGTCAAGTTAACAACCTTCGTTGCTACTGAACTTCAACCCATCATCTCTACAAAAAAATCAATGATTGTCATGAATATGACCTCATCAATGTGTATCCATCAATTCACCTGCTCGTGTGGACCGTCAATTATATTACGTCACTCAGGTTACTTATTTAATTTTACTTTGGTTTATACCTGAATCCTGCGCTGAAGAACACTGGAACTAACTATGTGAAGGTGATGTACAAAGAAAGGTTTTCAGCTGTTCTAGGAATAAAGAAGAGACACGACGAGGAATGGCTCTCAGCGGCCACCTACCTGGAAGCTAATAGAAGAGAGGAGAAGAAGATGGTGAAAGAGAAGGTAACTCAATCCAAAGATGCAAAAAAGAAGGAGAGGCTAAGTTCAATGTACACTACACTGAATAAAGAAGTGAAGAAAACTGTCAGGAAAGACAAAAGACAACTCTACGACTCACTGGCTGGCAACTGAAGCATGACAGGCAGGCCGTAGGTAAAAGAGACCTCAGGACACTATTTCAGATAACTAGGTCCATCCGTTTCCGGAAAGAGATCAACGCAGGTGAAACCTGTAAAAGATGGTCAAGGAAACCTGTTTACCAAAGAGAAGAAACAAATCAAACAGTGCGCTGATCACTCACTTCAAATGACCCTTGAATCGACCATCACCCACAACTCGCCCAGAAATACCACCAACAGCACGCACAGAACTAACTGCCGGTGGACACCAATCCTCCAACAAAAGCAGAAATTTTGAAGGCGATCAAGCTACTGAAGTGCTGAAAGGCAGCGAAACCAGACGAAATTCCCCCTCTCCGAAGCACTTAGAACGGATCCAGAGATTACGGCAGATATTCTCCCTCCATTACTGTACAAAGTTCGGAAGGAAGGAAAGATGTCTACTGATTGGAAGTAGGGCAACTTAGGCCTCACTATGGAAGAACTGGTGTGGAATCATGCTCTTGTCCACGCCAAGTAAAATACTAGGTCACGTCATCCTGGAGAGAATTAAAGATGCACTGGGTGCAGAACTCCGAATGGAAAAAGCTGGATTCAGGAAAAGTAAATCATGCAAGGATCACACTGCAACTCTGTGCATCGTCATCACACAACAAAGTATAGAATGGCAGTCAAACCTCTACCTCAACCTCATCGACTTCGAAAAGGCCTTCGACAAACAGAGTTGACCGAGACATAATGAGGAATTTACTTCAACACCACGGTGTGCCTCAAGTCTTTATCAACCTCAGTCGAAAGCTGGCTATATGACAATGCCAAGTGTCAAGTGATCCACAACGTTAAACTCAGAGAGGTTTTCGAAGTGAACCCAGAAGTAAGACAGGGCTGTCTATTACCACAGATGACATTCCTAATTGTGGTGGACTGGATTGTGCTTAAGAATATGCGCTGGGAGCGAGGAGTCAGGAATAC
The DNA here is from genome assembly GCA_944472155.2 of Trichobilharzia szidati. NCBI lineage: Eukaryota > Metazoa > Platyhelminthes > Trematoda > Strigeidida > Schistosomatidae > Trichobilharzia > Trichobilharzia szidati. The sequence goes on from OX235271.1 coordinate 190,558,462, forward strand.
ACTGCACTTCCGATGAGAAGATTCTAGAAGATCTAGATTTCACAGATGACATATATCTTGTATCACACAAACTCGAAGTCTTGCAGGTGAAGCTTCTGGAAGATGGCGACGACGGGACTGCAGGTGAACATAGAGAAGGTGGAGGTGATTAAAATAACCAATGAACTGCAATAACAACCAGCAGCGATCACCATCAACGGGAGAGATTTGACAGATGTTACTTCCTTCACTTATCTGGCCAGGAAGTATGGTTCCAATTACAGGCCATGGGAATGGATGAAGATTTCAAAGCCAGACAGGATCGGAAAGCCAAGATACGCCTTCATTAACCCGAAAGCAGTTTGGAAATCTTCTTCACCTTCCCGGCATGAAGAGCAAGATTCGGATTTTCAACACAAATGTGAAGTCAGTCAGTTGGTTCTATAAGGGCCAGAAACTTACACTATGTGTCACGAGAAGGATTTTCAACAAGTTACAGACTTTTATAAACAGCGGTCAAATTCTCTGGCTCCATATTGAAGATCAGGTTACTGGCAGGCCAGAAAGAATTAGCAGGAAAAAACTCTGTCTGGGAAAAAACCAACCAAGAGCCGACTGCTCAAGAAATATGTAGAAGAAAGTGGTGATGGATCGGACATACGTTGAGAGGGCCATCGAATGACATCACCGGCAATGCAGGCCATCGCGCCAGTGGAATTCCAATAGGAAGCGACAAGTGGGTCGTTAATGGGAGGGTGACGTGGAGGAGATGAGAGATTATCGTCAATCGTGTGACTGGACAGGTGAAAAAACAGAACAAAGTGTAGATATGTTCTTGAAGCCCTAGGTTCCGATTTGAACCTAAGGGAACCGAAGAGAGGAGCAACTCTTTGCTGAACGCCTTTTCTCCTAATTCAACTTTGCCAGAATTATTCATCAGTACAGAAAGATAACTGTTAAATCGAAGGAATCCGCTAGAGTTTTCCATGAACAAACATTTTTGATTTTTTTCAAGCCATCACGAAACTATTCACAAACATTGATCATTGATCATAAAGATTAAAAATAATTAAAATAGAAATAGAACCTGCGCAATGTGGTGGTAGAGTATAATTCAATTATAGCGTAAATTTATTTTGAAAAAGCCTCACAGTGTTGTTGTACAGTAATATGTATTGATGACAATGTTTCGAGCACAATTTATTGCTGCTCATAATCATATTAAGGCACTACTCACACACCTTTCTGACTTTCTCCATATAATTCCATTATTTCTCATCTCTTGATCCGATTGAAACTGGTATTTTCCATCTATCTTGTATTGGTGATGAATCATTCGCGTTGCATATTTTGGGTGTAGATTCTATGAATGGAGATTCAGTAATAAACCTCCCTTTATCTCCATCTGTCTATATTAATTTTTGGAATTGTAACTCTGTCCCACCCTATTGTGTGGTTGTATGTTAATGCATGCAATGCGAATCCTGAGTTGTTTTCTAAATTGTTTATCATTGTAGTGTCAATCATTCTAACTTTAGCTAAATTCTTATATTCTGAGAGTCTGACTATCCCTGATCTACTGATGTGACTGACCTATGTACTTTATTTATTTATGTGACTCACAGCCATGGCAAGGTATTTTGTAAATTATATTATTTTAGATGGTTGGAGGCAATCGGTAGGAAGCCTTGCACCTAGGTTTCGTGCTAGTTGGCACTCGTCAACAAGACGTATCTGCAACCATCAATTAACTCATGTCCCTTCTGAGATTCGAACTCAGCTCACCCAGTGCTGCAGTCAGAGACCTTACCACTGAGCTATTCGGACCCGCGATTGACCTCCTGTAGGACTGTAGTGGATATTTTGATTTGACACTAGTAACTAGTGTGATGCGTCTAGTCCTCTCTTTGGTGCAGACTGAATCCTATCAGTCAGGTTGTGATGTGGCCACCATTCTAGGTAGCTCGCCATCACGGTGTACATTAATTGTGATAATATTAGATGGTTGGAGGCAATCGGCAGGAAGCCTTGGACCTGATTGATAGAATTCAGTCTGCACCAAAGAGAGGACTAGACGCATCACACTAGTTACTAGTGTCAAATCAAAATTATATTATTTTGTTTAATGGGGTCAACTCACAGGATTCTTTAACCTACACAGCTTGTTCTAACTAAGTGAGTTTGTAGGTTTAAATGCCACTCTAATCCCTGCTTTATTAAGAATCCTACATAGGGTCTCAGATGTCCCCTCTTTATGTGGTAAAACGGAAGATGCCTTATATTCTCTTATAGTTATGTAATCATTACTAGTTTCACCACTATTTATATTTTCCTTTTGACTTTTTCAGATCTTCCTAATAAATTTTATAGGATAGTTAGTGATTTAACATCAACACTTGTTCTTCTATCTGTTTCAATTCATCATTTAGGTTTTTTTGACTTACTACTTAGTGTTACTGCTCGGTTTGTTGGACACTTAGCTAAACTCCTGCCTTTACAGAAAGCGGATGATATGAATCAACCCTAAATACCTATTAGAAACGTCATCAATAAATATTGCCGTATAACACTGTGTGACTTTATCAAAATAAATCTTCGCCATAATGGAAAAATAATTAAAGTTGATAAATCAATAGATAATTATTGCTTGTAGTCATTACTGTTTTAGGTAGATTTACATGCGTGAACCAGTGAGGATCTAGTAGTGAACACTTTGATCTGCTCTCAGCAGTACGATATCAAACCTCTTGATAAATAGATGTCTTGCAGAGTACAAACAGATGTACATTGATCAATGTAAATGGAAGCCATTATACCTCGTTCCTGTTGATCCTACAGCCCTGTTAGGTTCATCATATTTTCTAACAAGAAAGATATGCAAAACATTGCTACATTAAATCCTCGTCTTAATTTAAAGTCTTTTCTTCGTCTCAACATTGTTTATTATTAGCCATTTAGTAGACTCAGCAAGCTTTATTGATTACACAGACTGTTACAACATTTCTCTTGGTTAGTGGTGGAATCAAGCGTTTCGTACCATTTGAAGCTCGTCATCCGGATGTTTTTACATCCACCGGAAATTAAGTGCTGGCGCTCTCTATGAGATTCGGAAGCGCACGAGACGCACTTCATATTAGATGTCTACGATTAAGTACGCCTTCCACAACTTGTCGAATGGTGAAGATATGATCAATGCACCACTGGATGGGCGTGATTGCTTTTCCCCAGCTTGATTCCCCTTAGCATCACTTATACTTTGCAAGAGACTGTGGAACCTAGAGTGGTTCTTCTAATGATTATCAAGGAAATACTTGTTGCGTATTTTTATAAACCGGAATATTCATCACATTACAGTGGAGTTACGCCATCCCGTAAATCACTCCATGAAGTTTCCTGATTTCTCTTATGCTATGGAGATGAGCAATAAATAGTACCACCTTCGATCCAAACTGACTGTCCGCTGGTACCTCTACATCTAATCATGCTGGAAAATAGTACCAAATGATCTATAGTGATTAAGCGTTAAATATGCGGAAATTTAAAACAGATAAAGCTCAACTCTGGATCCCATCCAATTTAATGACAACAACAGACAACATTCAGCATAAATGGGAGGAACCTGATAGACACAACCTCCTTTACCTACCTGGGAAGCATCGTTTCAACTACAGGTAGTTGGAACTGATGAGGACATCAAAGCAAGAATCGGAAAAGCAAGACAAGCTTTCACTACTCTAAAGTCTGTGTAGAGGTCAACAGCACTCAGCATCAAAACGAAGATAAGATCCGGATTTTCAACTCCAATGTGAAGTCAGTCAGTGCTTCTATACGGATGGATCAGAGACTTGCACTTCGCGTCATAAAGAGCATCTCAAACAAACTACAGACCTTCATTAACAGTCGTCTTCGCTCAATACCACTCAAGATCAGATGGCCATCCAGAGAAAATCAGCATCAGAAATCTCTGGGAGCGAACCAACAAGGAACCGATTGTGAAAGAAATAGGCAGGAAGAAATGGAGGTGGACTGGCCACACTCTGAGGAAACAATCCATCAAGTGACATCACTAGACAAGCCATTGCTCGAGTGGAACCCGAAAGGGAAGCGGCGAGTTGTTCGTCAGTGCAAGGGTGACTTGGAGGAGGTCATTTGAAGAGGAGATGAAAACGTGTGGGCAGACTTGGAGCCAGGTGAAGACTCTAGCAGAGAACCGAACGCAATGGAGACGCACGGCTGAAGCCCTATGTTCCTCTAGGAAGTAAAGGAAACATTAATAATAATAATAATGACTGGATTGATCGAGCCATACTCACTGCTTACAGGATCTGCTAATCTTGAGTAAAATGTCGTAAGGGAAGTCCTACTTTTGTGATACTTTGTGCTGAAACAAAATTTTTCATGAAAGTTAAAAGCAATTTCAAACCCACTGGTTTCATTATGTCAAAGGTGGCTAACAGTATATGCGTACTTGTTGCTAGGTTATTTAAAAAATCAGCATTATTGTGTTAGAATTCCAGTTTCTTTATACTCTTGTATACCTGAGTGACTAAGCAGCACGCCCTACACCAACCAACAGTCCTAACAGTTTTATTACAGTAACAATAATAATGAACCAAATGTCTACGAAATTCAAAGATACGTTCAGTCAATCTGTCTGTCTATCAGGGTTATTCTGTATAGTTAAATCTCCTTTAATAAGCAGCCGGAAACAGTAGTGAGCACATTTGCATGCGTATTTTGGGTGTGATAAGGTATTGTAAATGAATTTAGAAGACCCGAAATAAGGAGAACGAATACAGCTTGACCAGGTTTCAATCAAAACTTTCGTCCCTACTTGTCTTTCTCTCTCCTATCAACTCTACCTCCACATAACATATACATGCAATGAGTACAATTCGGGTAGTTATCAAACTAAATACCTATTATTTTGGACTATTCACTGGGAAGATCCTGGGTTCGAACCATTGTGTAGGGTGCGCACTGCTGGAAAGTCTCAAACTGGAACAAAACAGCTGTCCAAGCACTCCCTGTTTTTTCCCAAGGGTTCCCTAACCGATATCAGCTGATGACGAAATCTTGTAACCAATCAAATCCCTGCAAACCAACACTTCAATATGAAACTGTTCACTCCCCACCTCTCAATGCAGATGAGTGATGTTTAACAGTGCATGACACTATTGAGGCATTCAGGATGAATTACTTCGATTGAGATTCAAGCCTAAAATCATTGGTCAATACTCAAGTAATCAGACGTCACAACTGTGCCCCCTCAACACGATTCATCTGGAAGACTAAAAACTGACCCTAAAAGAATTTGATAATTAGACAAATTTAGGTGAATGAGTGACTGGTGAATTCAGTTCCTGGTTCTTCACTTTGAAATGTACAACACCAAAGGAATTTCTCACCTTTTTCGAACGCTGAAGTTATACTCATCCTAGAAAAGGCATTACCGTTGTAGACTGATAGGGTTATCGGATGAATAACCTTCTTAAAAGTTCATAAGTGAGGTTAATTAGGTCGATATTTCAGTCCTTATCCTGCTGATTATAGGAAATAATGATGTGAGCTAACTTAAAGAAACGATAACGGATTTCAGCCTCCAGGATCTCCCTCACTCCGTCCGTCTGTCTGTCTATTTAATGCTGAAGTTCTTCTGTCAGTTAGACGCATCAAAAAGTATTATTGCAAATTGACAACTCAGGCTTTTTCAGTGCATAAGATTCGCTGTCAAAAGCAGAATCCTGTTTATCTCTAATGCCTGTAGCAGTGTGACAGCGGTAACCGCGCGCCTACAAGAAACATCTTCCATTATTAAACTCATAAAATCAATTTTTGTTACTACTCAACTCCTTAACACGCATCAAAGCGAAATCGATGATCAAAGTTAACTCAACTCAGCTTTATAATAGCATTAGCAAAGACTCAAAACACGAGTGAATTTTATTGATCATAGATAAGCTGTTTTCGATTACACTGAAGTAAGTAGTGAACGTGTGTAGCAAGAAATAATGACTGGTAGAGATTAGTTTATGTTTAATGTCAAAAAAACACGAAGAACTGCATGTTAAAACCAACAGACTAGCTGAAGAAACAGTCAGAGAAGACAGGACTTTAATGAACGTAGAGAAAATGCAGGCGATGAAGATAACCAACCAACCAACAACAACATCAGCCAGCACCAATCACTATCAGCCGAAGAAATTTGATGAAAGAGGTCACTTCCTTAATAGTTTCAACTACACAGGTGACAGCGCGGATCATGATGTCAAAGCCAGTCCGGTTCGGAAAGGCAGGATAAACCTTCATCAGTCTGAAATCAGTTTGGAAATCTTCTGCACTCACTTAGCATAAAGAACAAGATTCGGATTTTCAACACCAATGTGAAGTTAGTCAATCAGTTCCATATGGGTCAGAAACTTTCCCCATGCGTCACGAAATGCATTTCCAACAGACAGCCACAGACTTTTATCAACAGCTTTCAAACTCCTCTGGTCGCGTATTCAAGATCAAATGGGAGGCTAGAAAGAAGTGGCAGCAAGAGGCTCTGGAAATGAACCAACCAAGAACCTATGGCTCAACAAATATGTAGAAGAAATAGACGACGGATAGGACAAACAAGCTGAGTAGACCATCAAATAACATTGTGCTGAATGCAGGCCATCTATCGTGTGGAATCCGAATAGGAAATGACGGGTGAGTCGTTGGTGAGAGAGTAACATGTAGGATATCATGAGAGGAGGGGGAGAAGAGATACTATGAGCAATCATAGAGCTCGATAAAGAGGACCGCAGAGAATTGGACGAAATGGAGATGTCATGTTGAAGGCGCATGTTCCATTCGGAAGGTAAGGGAACAGTAATAAAAGAGATTAGGCATACCGCTGAGACCATGATTGAGATTTCATCTTTGTTGAGTATGAACTGACCTAGCTAGATATGATGATTGTTTATGCCTACAATGATCATGGCAGTAAACACACAAATACATGTACATACTATGTGATTAGATATTGATAAAGACGTATGTATAAAGAATATTTATCAAAACAAAAGATAAACGAGTACTGATAATACACTGTTGTCATGGTCACGTTTAAAATTTAAACACAGAAAACTAAAATAAGAAGATATCAAGTTTACCAATGTTATTTACTTATACGTATTTGTACTTCTAAGAAGATAATGTGAATATTTGTTTTAGCCTTATTGTTGTGAAAAGTTTTAAAGAAAAACCTGATCAATAATCAATCAATAAATCGATAGTGACCAATCCAACTATTGCTTTTTCTGTCAGGAGAGTAAACAAGAGTGAGATAGAAAGGTCGTTCCCTAGATAAATCAAGTAAACTTGAATCTCATAGATGCATGTACTTCTGCAGACTCTGTAAAATGAACCAAAGGAATTACACGACATATCCTTCCCTTCTACACATGAGAAATGTCATATATAAAAATGTATCGAATATACAAAAGGTTTCTCTAATGGCTAATTAGAAATGATTAGTACTGGGTTAGTGGGAACTCAGTCACTCATTGGGGATTCAGGTATATGCAGCTAAAAGATGGGTGGGAAACATAAGGAAACTCGGATCATGGATTCCACTGCTACCTATCATCACCATCCAGGTAATACCAATGATTAGCAGTTATTAAGTTGCCACCATTTGTTGTCATGTATATAACATGACGTATAAATTGTCATGTATGACGTGTTATGCTGAATTTAATGAAGTCAGCTGGTATTGATTTTTTCCTGAGTTTCCAGCTTGCATTACTTTAAACTACGGAATGCATAGTAATAATTCACGGGTTGCTTAATGCATGTTATATCTCTGCATGTAGAGAGTGTCTCCAGTTGAAGAGTATTTCAACCGAAATTTGATGAATTCATTAAATACTGGTTTATTAACTACATTTGTTGCTTTTTTTAATCTATAATTTTCAACACGTTTCAGATAAGATCTAGGCAAAGTTCCTAATCCACTAGGGATACTTTTACTAAATTCCATATTTTCTGAATTGAACAGATTCGATTAGAAACGCCTCTAGCAACCAACAACATGAATGTGAATATTATCAAAAATCGATAGTGATGAATTTCTGTTATCTATCTGTCCGATGACATACAACCATTATAAACTTGCTTTTCAGATAAGTTATCTCACTGGAGCTCTTCCTAATAAGAAGTCAACAAAAGTGGGGTCTACCAACAGGTTGGGAGTGAAGACAAATACTCGCCATTGATGAAATTAGCTGGTGCCAGTAACACTGAAATCACGAACTCGTGGAAGTTAGAATTCACGGGCTGCCATTGAGTCCAGTCCCAATGGCTAAATGGTTTACGAGCTTGTCTTTTTAACTGGAAGGTTCTGGTTAAGAATCCTAGGCTGGTGGATGCGTGCTATCGACGAGTCCAAACTAGGACGAAACAGCTGTTCGGTACTCTGTGGTCGTTTTCAGTGGTTCTCTAACTGATATGATTCTATGGTAAAACTTGAAACAAGTGAATCCTTTGACTAAGCTGACGAGTTCTTATCTTAGCAACCTGGAACTTCAGACCTCAGTTGTTAATAAAGTGTATAGGATCAGAGTTCAAGGATGTAAATTAGTGGATAACAATTGAAGTCACCAAAATAAATTCATTCAAGTGTTTATAATAATCTAGGCAACGATGAGTGTATAGGTGGACTAGACACGTTACACTAATTACAAACATCGAAATTATGTTGTGTGTTGAGTAACTCCAGGATTCTTTGGTCAACAAATTTTCGAGAAGTACTCAACAAATCTTAGCACTAAGATATGAATTTATTTTTCAAATCTGATTGTTTCGCTTCTATATGCTGTTTATTATCAGAAATTCGAAAATATGTAGCAACCCATAAATTACTCTTATGCACTCCATTGTATAAAGTAGTGGAAGCTGGAAACTCAGGAAAAAATCAATGCCAGCTGACTTCACTAATTTCAGCATAACACGTCATACATGACAATTTATACGTCATGTTATATACATGACAACAAATGGTGGCACATTAATAACTGCTGTTCATTGGTATTACTTGAATGGTGGTGATAGGTAACAGCGGAATCCGCGGTCCAAGTTTCTTCATATTTGTCACCCACCTCTCATCTGTATATACCTGTATCCCTAGCGATTGATGGTACTTCCACTAACCTACTACTAATCATTTCAAATTAGCGGAGAATTATACACTTGGTTACTGAGCCATGAGATAAACCTTTTGTATATTCGATACATTTTTTGGTACATGAAATATCTTATGTGTAGAAGGAAAGGATATGTCGTATAATTCCTTTGATTTATTTTACAGAGTCTCCAGAAGTACATGCATCTATGAGATTCCAGTTTATTTGATTTATCGTAATCGTTTTCACAATTGTAACTGAGAGAAAGGCCGTTTAAAGATACATGACTTCATAATTTATTAGCTTTCTAGCCTCCGTAATACTACTGTATAAAGAAGGAATGTTTAAGGCCATATGTAGGATTTTCAATCAGGCTGGAATTACAGTGACATTTAAACCAACCAATCAACCAAATAACTCCCTCAAAGATAAACTTTGTCGTCTTAAGGATCGAATAGATGCAATTAAAAAGAATAATATAATTTACCAAATACCATATAATGCTGCCTGTTAGTGAGATCAATTACATAAGTCAGTCAAACTAGTAGATCGAGGTCAATTAGATTATTGGAACAGAAAATTTTAGCTAGACCTCCAATGATTGACCCTGTTACTTTAAATAACCTAGAAAAAGCCCAGCCACTGCAATGCATTCCCTTGCATGTAATCACACAATAAGCTGGGACAGGGTGACAGTTATAAAAAGTAATATAGTTAGGTGTAGAGAAAGAGAGAGATGTTAATCACTGAATCTCTGTTTATCAACACAGCACATTTGCAGTCGAAACGATACAACGCCTACACTGGAGACAAACAACAAGGGGAAGATGGAGAGAGAGGGATATATGCATATATAAGACAAATTGTGAAGCCACGTGACTAAATTCATATTATTATGAGCAGGGATAGTTAATGCTCAAAATGTTTTCATCCAGTTGTTAATGCTGCAAAATCATTGTGTGCCATTTCAAACAAACTTATCTAATATGGAATTATAATCTACCACAGTGCCCAAGTTCTACGCTCACCTTAATAATGCAATGTGTGACCATTCTCTTTCACTAATGTTATTGCGACTACAGCTGTTGATTATGAAATTATCCATCGCTTACTTATGCAACTCTTTCAATGAATCCGGACCCTTTTAATTAACTTGAATTTTCTTTGTAATCGATATATGTATGTGTCTTATGAGCACAATTTGTTTATTATTTTTGAATCTCCTGTTATCTGACATCGCGTTATCTTCTCATATGAATTTCTCTGTGGATAAATTTGAATATGAATCTGTATATTTAATTTGAAGTAAATTAGTGGACGGTAACCAAAGCGTTATCCACTACACCATTTAAACCACGTGAGTCACCCACACTTCGTGCAATGGGTACCAGTTGTTATTGAATTCAGTTTGGACTTTTCCGTTTATTGATTGGACCGAATTGCTAGGCCTCTGCCCTAAATAGGACGAAATGCACTTTATCCTGGATTCCAATGACAGTCACCAACCACCAAATAACTTCAGACATCATTGAATCATCTGTACAAGGAGCCGATATGTTAACTTGAGACTGAGCCCTTCGGTCGAATCGATCGAAGGGAAAGTCCGATGAGGTTTCATTCTATCATGTCCGATATTACTGATGATCCAACTACAGGCCACAGCATAGATGATGGTGATGATACGGAAGCCAGAATCGGAAAGGCAAGACACACCTTCATCAATCTGATATCAGTTTGGAAATATTCTACACTCGGTGGTAGCATAAACAAAAAAACAAAATTCGGATTTTCAACATCGATGTTAAATCGGTCAATTCTTCAATATGGATCAGAAACTTGACACATGCGTCAAGGAATGCTTTTCCAACAGTCAGGTGCAGACTTCCATCAACAGCTGCCAACTTCGCTGACTCCATATTGAACAACAAGCATTTAAGGGAACAAACAAACAAGCTAAGAACCTTAGCTCTACAAATATGTATGAGAAAATGAAGATTGGTCAAACACACACCTAGGAGAACGTTGGTTGATATCGCACTCAATGCAGGTTATAGCTCGAGTGGAACCTGTACGGGAAACGATGAGTGAGTCGTCCAAGGGTGACATGGGTGAGATCGTATAAGGAGGAAGAGGAGGAGATGAAGGACTACAGGCAAATCTAGGGACCAGTCGAAGAGGACTGCAGAGAATAGAGCAAAGTGAAGATGTACCGTTAAAGTCCTCTGATCCTGTCAGGACCCAAGAAAACAATAGTAATAATAACAATAATAATTTAATAGTTCATCATTATTCTATGACACAGTATGTAAACAAATAAACTATATCATTCAAAAAGCGACTCACTTGCTTATACAGTAGTAATATATCTGAGATAGTAATAGTAGGTAATAATAATAATTATTATTATGTGCTCATAAAATAGTATTAATCTCCCCACAAAGGATCACATGAAAAAAGCAAATATATTGTGCTGGTCAAATCAAAATTGGAGAATGAATTTCATAGATTATTTATTCTTCCTCACAGTGTGTATTTGTGTGTCTGTGTGTGTGGATTAATATTATATACAGCAAGCAGTCAGTCAGTCAGTCCCAGAGATTGGTTTGTTTTAATAAGTGTTGTAATTGGCCTTATAGTTAAACAAAGTACACTAAATTGTGACACGCCTTGTTTTAATAGTGTAATTTACATATCTACACTGGGTGTGACTATAAAATAAAATTTTAACCTGTAATTTTGAGTTAATAGATCTTATCCCTGTTGAAGCGAATTCTTCCTTCTTCCTATTGGCTAGTTGTTAGAATGATGAGTCAAATGACCTTGCCACTTATATTTATTCAATAAAGCCACTGTTGTGTGGACCAATGATCGCTTCGTGTGAGATAAAGTTTAGTCTGATTGGTCAGTAATTCGATCAACACAAACACACATGAGCATCGAAAAATGTAATAATAATAATAATACTAGCAATAATAATAATAATAATTTCATAGATTGGGTTCTCCTGATAAGTTTCAATAAAGTAAGATAGGAAGAAAGACCAGATTTGCAGTCTGAAATGATATCATCATTCTATTTCACAGGTTCTCATCAGCTGCTGTAGACTACCTAAAATTACAATGGATATAAATAATGCCAGTAAAATTATTTCAATGTTTGAATGACAGTAGTAGAGAAAGTATTATAAAATTAACGCATTATAACTGGCTTTAGTTTAAGTTACCATCAATTTATATGCTTTGAAAGTAGAAAATGGGGTGGGGTGAGGGTTTAGGAGAAGGCAGAAAACATAGAAATCTAATAAACGGCCTTAGGTTGTAGTTTCACACAGAAACTCAAGAAGGTTATATTTGATAAATTGGAAACTTGCTCATTGAGTTAAAAACACTGATATGGATGACTAATCAATGCAATCACAAAATGCAGTTACCAAAGGAGCGAGAGATTAGTTACACTTTGTAAATTAAGTATTTTGAAGGATTTTAAAGTCTAGAAGAAATGACCCGTATCCACAAGATGTGTCTAGTAATTGCAATTTGCAAATATCTGCTTCCTTGTAGACATAAGCTTCTTGAGATATGCTCTAAAAGAGAGTGTAGTCAATCTCTCACTCCCTTGGTAACTGCATTTTGTGATTGCATTGATTAGTCATCCATATCAGTGTTTTTAACTCAATGAGCAAGTTTCCAATTTATCAAATATAACCTTCTTGAGTTTCTGTGTGAAACTACAATCTAACGCCGTTTATTAGAATTCTCTGTTTTCTGCCTTCTCCTAAACCCTCACTCCACCCCGTTTTCTACTTTCAAAGCATATAAATTGATGGTAACTTAAACTAAAGTCAATTGTAATGCTTATATTTCGGATGCATTCATGTATTTTGTAAAGTTTTCTTTACTGCTGTTCAAAAATTGAAATATGTCATTTCCATGTATTTTTTATAACCATTATAATATGAGATAGTCTAAAACAGCTGATGAGAACCCGTGAAATAGAATGGTGATATCATTTCATCTTGCAAATAATAATGATAACAGTTTTATTCTGAAACCGTTTTTATGTAATGCACAGAATTTTCAGCGGAGTTTACTGCATGATACTTGCTCTTCATTCAAAATCTTCAGATACTAACATTAATTGACAATAAATCCTGTGACACAGTTCTCCTTGAAGAAATGCAGGACATTTTGTTGAATGCCAAATATCAAAAGTTCAGGAGTACACCTTGTGACTGAGGGACACCACTCACTCAGGAATGATCATCTCATGAATTGGGATAAGCTGACGTTGAGGATGACGCTTTTTCTCATATTTAATAGGAAGTTACAAATCAGCAGGTTGTAAATTTCTTAAATACTCACCAGAGGTCATACTGTACTAAATTTAATCAAATTGAACAAAAGTAATTATGTGCAATATGGTGATGGAAGTTTTTGAGTAGTTCAGGTTTTAAGCAGACCACCGGCAGTCAAGATTCTTCGAAAGGAAAAACAGTTGATGTTGTGTGTGAGTGTGTGTGTGTAGTTGTTTCATCAACTATAAGTGAAATGAAGTCACATTTCTAATCGATTAAGGTGTTGTTATATGAAGCAAGTTAGTTAGTCTGCTACCACAGATACGAGGTCGCTTCCGGTTTGGCTTGAACTAGAAATAACGCTTACGATTGTTTTATGGTCATCTATCTTGCCATACTTGAGCTTTGGCTACACCTAACCTGGCGGTGAGGCTGCTCTTAACACTGCCCCGACAAGAGAAGCGAGAATATAACCAATACGACTTTTCAAAGATATAATGATTGACGATAATGATATGAAGAGAGTACAGAGATATACAATCATACCATAATACACAGATGCCAAGCTCTTGTTCCTTGAATATCCAATTATCACCTACTCAGTGTTGGTGAACACTGAGTCGTTTGTTTATTCGAACTCACCTCCATTTGGCGGAAGACTACAATGGTGACCATTGCCTAATCGTCTGCTGGTCGGCAGAGGACTGGAGAAATACTATCAGAAGTATCATTGTCCTTTATATTAACGTTTATTCACAGACTTTGCACATATTAACTTGTAATCCTGATCCATATTGAAGAATTGACTTAATATTTGTGTTGAAAATCCTAATTTGTTTTTTATGGTGAGGGCAGAAGTTTCCCAGACTGATATCAGAGTGATGAAAGTGTGCCTTTCCTTTCCGATTGTGGCTTTTACATCCTCACGTATACTGTCGCCTGTATTAATATCTGCAGATATATTCATGGATAGGTGGGAAAACATAGCGATTGAAACGTTCACCCCCACCCTAAAAGTATGGTAGATGTATGTAGATGACACATTCACTGTACTTAGAACACAGCATATAGATAGATTTTTCGAACACATCAACTCGAAGGTAAAGGCAATTCAATTCACTTATGAATTAGAAAGTCAGGAAGGGGAGCTTCCAATGTTAGATTGCAACGTAAAGGGGAAGAAGATGGGAAGTTAAACACTAGTGTTTACAGGAAACCCACACAGGCAAAACGATATTTAAACTTCCGATCATCCCATCCTGCATCAGTAAAAATAGGACTGGTAAAATGTTAAAGTGACAGAGCAAAAAAACAAGTAGCACCAAGGAAAACCTAAGGCAGGAACTGATACACATAAAAGAAGCCTTGAAACTTAATAATTACTCGGATAAATTAGTCAGGGAATATGTAAGGAAATGTAAAAGTAAAATAAATAATGATAGTAGCGATAGTGATAATAATGATAACAGTAATAATAATAATAGTAATAATATTGATGGCGACACCAACAATAAGGAATCTAAATCATCAGTAGTAATTCCATACAAAGAAGGAACCTCGGAAACCTTACGCAGAATTCTTAACAAGGCAGGAATAAAAGTGGCATTCAGACCAACCACAAACTTAATTAGAAACAAACTTTGTCGGTTACAGGATTTGAACCTAATAAGATAGGAAATCTAGAGAATAGTTCAGCTATAGCACTACACCACATGCAACCACACACAACCATACAATATGATGTATGGGATAAGATGACAGTTTTGAAATCTAATGTCACAGGTTGGAGGGAGAGATTGATAACAGAAGCTTTGTTTATCGAATCAACTGAGGTAGAATACGTGTAACAGGAATGATTCAACACCTGTCCAGCCGGACATCTGGAAAATTCTACTACCCCAAAGACGCTAAATAGAAGAGAACAAAGGAAACTATAAAACTCAAGTTTCAAAGTCGTGTGATTATAATTGATATGATTATGAAGAATAAATTTTGTTCGAAACGTCATCCAGTAGATAATACTGTTTCACTGACTGCGTGATACATCTAATAAACAAACTAATATGGAATTACTGTCGCCTGTAGTTGAAACAGCACTGCCTGCTCAGATAAGTCAAAGAAGTAACCTCATTCAAATTCCTCCCAGTCATAGTGATTGGTGCTTGTTTTTTTGCTGGTTGGTTAGTTCTCAAACGAGCAACTTTTCTATGCGTTTATTATTTTACATTTCTCTTCTACAACTTACTATAAACATACGCTCAATTGTTATAAATATAACTGTAATAATAGAGTAGTTGTAGATGAGAATTTTGTTTACACAAAAATATTTAACAGCATAAATATCCAGGGTACATACATTAGAACAATGATTGCATTTTATTTATTTGTCAATAACATTATCTTGAGTTTAAAAAACCTTCTATGTTTAGAAATTTATTGAAATTTATCATCATCATCTTATGATTGATATAGTTTATTGTATGGTTTTACCTACTGAGAATGTTTGACATCGATGAAAAGCGACGCTGGACTCAATATTTTTTAATTGTTGATACCCAACACCAAAAGAAATATGCATGCTCATGTAGAGGACTTAATACAGAGCTCGATAACAATACGAAATATCAGAATAAAAATCCAAGTTAATGAAAGAATATGGAGTTATAAAAGTTAGTACCATTATTATTATTATTTTTCCCTTGGGTTCCAAGTGGAACATAAAGCTTCAACAACACATTTCCACTTTTTTCTGTTTTCTGCCGTCCTCTTGAGCTGTGTCCACGATTGACCATAATCTCTCATCTCCTCCATGTAAACCTCGCATTGACGACCCATTCGTCACTTTTCATTCAGATTGCACTCGAGAGATGGCCTGCATTGCGCGCGATGTTATTCGACGATCTCCTCATCGTGTGCCCGATGCATCTCCATATTATCCTACATATTTGTTGAACAATCAGCTCTACATTGGTTTGTTCCCAGGCAGAGTTTCTTCTTGCTAATTCTTTCTGGTTGGCCACCAAAGATGGCAGCTGTTGATAAAATTCCACGGCAGTCTGTTGGAAATCCTTTTCGTTACCCACCAGTTTTCTGTCCCTTATAGAAAAACCGACTTCAAACTGGTGTTGGACATCCGAATCTTCTCCTTTATGCTGAGTGAGTATAGAAGATTTCCAAACTGGTTCCAGGTTAATGAAGGCGTGCGCATCTCGCTTTTACGATTCTCGCCAGCTTTGACATATTCATCCGTTATGACGGCCTGTGGTCAAACGATGCTTCTTAGATAAGTGAAGGAGGTAACCTCTTTCAAATGTCTCCTATTGATGGTGACTGCTGTTGGTTGTTGTTGATGTTGCTGTTCTTTGGTCATCTTCATCACCTCCGTCTCCACCTTCCCTATGCATTGCTGTCTTCGCTGGCTGCCGCTTCAGTCAGTTTGTTGGTTTTCGCCTGCAAGTCTTCGAGTTTGTGTGACATTTCACATATATCATCTGCTAAATCCAGATCTCTTACAGTCTTCTTATCAGTGGTCCAGCGTACTCCTGTCTCCTCGCTCCCACTCACAGTCTGACGCATAATCCAGTCCACTACAATTAGGAATATCATTGGTGGTAACAGGCATCCCTTTCTTACTCCTGTCCTCAGTTCGAACGTCTCTCTGAGTTTTCCGTTGTGGATCACCTGACACGTGGCATTGTCATATAGCCAGCTGTTGAATGAGGTTGATCAAGACTTGTGCAGTGCTCGCCATAGTTTTGAAGTAGTTTCCAAATTACTTATCGGTCAACGCTGTCTGTCAAAGGCCTTTTTGGAATCAATAAAATTGAAGTAGACAGACATTTGACCACCTTTCTATGCTTTGTTCGATGACGATGCGTAGAATTGTAATTTGATCGGCACACGATTCACCTTTCCTAGATCCATCTTGTTCCGGTGGGTGGAGGAGTTCTGCGCCCAGTGCATCTTTTATTCTCTCCAGGATGATGCGAATTAGTATTTTACTTGGCGTAGATGACAGCATGATTTCACCACAGTTCATGCGCAAGCCTAATTTGTCCTTCTTTGGTAGCTTGACAAGGTGGCTAGGCTTCCTTCCATTCCACAGGCAGGCAGCTTTCCTTCATTCTAAAACTTTTGCAATAATGGCGCAAGCACATCTGCCGCAGTGTCTGCGTCCGTTTTCAGTACCTCTGGGCGGGGAAATTCTGTATGGTCATGCTGCCTTCCCGAACTTTAGTGGCTTGATAGCATTTAGGATTTCTTCTTTCGTTGAACGATTGATTTCCACTGGCAGGCATTTCTGTGCGTGCTGTTAGTGGTGGTGTATTTGTGGGTGTTACAGGTGATGGTTGATTCAAGATTCCTTTAAAGTGATCAGTCCACTGTTTGATTTGTTTGTCCTCCTTCGTAATCAGGTTCCCTTGAGCACCCTTTATTGGTTTCATCATCTGGGTTAATCTCTTCCCGGATAGCGAGCAGCCTGGTTATCTGATATAATGTTCTGAGGTCTCTTCTGCCTGTGGCCTGCTTGTCTGTTCTGTTAGAGTTGCCAGCCACTGTGTCGTAGGATTGTCTTATGTCTTTCCTAGCACTCTTTTTCACTTCTTCATTCAGTGGAATGTAAATTGAACTTATCCTCTCATTCTGTTGTATATCTTTGCACTGATTCATCTTCTCTTTCACTATCCCCCACTTCTCTCTTCTATTAGCTTCCAGGTAGGTGTCCGTTGAGAGTCATTCCTAGTCTTGCCTCTTTTTTCTTCCAAAATTGATTGTACACGTTTCCTTGAACGTCACCTTCAGAGAGTTCCAATGTTTACCAAACAGGTTTCCTCGGTGATAACACGTAGTGCATCCGATTTTGCTCTGATCTGATCTGTATTGAAGGCATCCCTTTAAGTTTTGTCCTTCAATTTCTGAATGCTGAACTTGAATTACACTGGCTTGTCTCCGGTTATTCTGAGGGATTTCGGTTTCACCCTGTAAGTAGGTTCCTTGAACTAGATGATGGTTTGAGCTCACATCTTCTCTCCTTCTCAACTTTGTGTCCAGCAGGTCAGCTGAGTCCCCACTTCCTTGGGCCACATTGAGATGAAGTCTTTCTGGTGTGTAGTGTGTCCGTCAGGTGATATACACGCTGCTTTGTGTATATCCTTGTGCTTCCACACGCTGCCTCCGATTACCGAATCATTGAACTTGCAGAAGTCTGCGAGTAATTCTCCGTTCTCATTCATTTCGTCTAACCACAGCCTCTCAAACTATGATGAGTTTTCCTACCGTATTATCTGCTTCCAGTCCGGTTGGCATTCACACAGCCTATAAGGATTTTGGTGTCACCATTTGGTATGTTGTCCATTATTGTTTGTAGTTGTCAGTAGAAATCTTACTTCTTCTCTTGTTCTGCGTTGTTTGTAGGTGCATAGCATTGGATAATTATGATCTTCCTTTTGAACTAAATCTTGTTGTCATGATCTTGGATGAAATCGTTCCCCACTGTATTAGGGCTTTGGCTGCCACTAGTGACATCATGATAGCCACACACTGCCTCAGCGTGTGGTGGTGTGATACAGACAATGTGTGCCAACGGAATGTTATTCTCGCATGTTCCCACATTTCAATTCGGCATTAATAACAGAATACGCTATATCTATTTGAACATTCTATTTAGCGTTATAGTCGGAATGTTATTCCTACATGTTCAAAACTGCATTGGTAACTATGTATATTTGAACATTCTATTTCTTGTCGTTTGATGTAAACCGAAACCACACGCTCAGTGACTGGTTAACGAACATAAAATGAAGATATATAAGCATCGGTATGATTAATGAAAAATATACTTTGGTTTCCGTGTCTTGACTTCTGTTGTTACAAGTATACTCGTGGTTGTCGTCTGGGTGACCAGATTAGACTACTGACCCTCCAGTTGACGATTCTGATAATCTACATCCATTCCGTCTGCTTTCGCAGAAACCCAGCTCTTCTATGCCATATCTTCCCATTTCTTTGGCCACCTAGGCAGCCTTCCCGGTCTCGTACATTGTACGAACATTCCACCTTCCAATTCTTATTCTTGCTTTCACCAAGAGAAGATATGTTGACTGGCTGACTGGCTTCCCGAAGGCTTTCACCAGCATGCCGTGTCATTTTGCTTTTCCTATTCGAGCGAAGAATAAGATCGTATTTTTGATATATTTTTGTGCGTTGAAGTTTCTCTAGCAGTTCAACAGCTTTTGTGGTGTATGGCTGCTATCCCCACGACAAACCCTCCCTCTTTCCCCGGGCTTGGGACCTACTAGAAAACTAGCAAGCTAGTTAACTAGGCGAGGATTCCTCACAGTAAGGCCAAAACCAATTTCTACACATGAATTCGTCAACATAACTGTAAATTACCGTGTATCTTGATCCATTCACCGCTCTAATCCTATCTCTTAGGTGACTTCAGCATTTATTGATGGAATTTGTATGAGCTACATAGAAAGGATTAACGAAATCATATGTATGATTGATCACGTTGTGAATATCACCTAGGGATGACAACTGGCTACACTTTTCTTTCCTTCCAATGAGCCTGTTGTCTCAGCAGTACTTAAATTTGATGAGCAGGAGAGCTTACGACTACTCAACATAGCACAGAAAAACCTACATAAAAGAAAATGAGCATAATGAAGAGAAGTGATGTGAATTTGCCTTTAGCTTGTTGAGGTTTGATTGAGAAAACAATCTCATCACATATTCAGATGAGTGATTATACTTATTAATCAGTTATTTATTAATTGTTATTAATCAATATCTTCACTAACTGTCTTTATTCAAATTACCCTCTTATTTATTCAATGTTCAATACATACATATACGCTTACATTTCAAATAATAAACAAACCTGAAACTAATAAATAATAATAATAAACTTGTGATATGATTAAAAATTACTATAGTTGTTTATTACAACCATGATTTTTACTTGAATATTATTATTATTATTATTATTATTATTATTATTATTATTATTATTATGGGTACATGAGTAGATTTACGTGACATATTATTGTGACTTATAACTGTTATTATATTCTAATTCAATTCTAAGAATACTTGTATGCGTAAACAACACATGCGTACACAGCCATTTATATAAAATGATTTATGCCTTTTTGTTTTAAATTTTTGTCTTCTATATACTCTAAATTGATTGATTTCTGTAGGATAGTTTTTCCCATACTGGAAAACACAACACTACTTAATACTCCTTCTAATAATGACAATAACAGCAATAAAGGTAAATATGATCAGATCATCTGATCGGATCACCTAATCCACTTAGATTTCCTCTTCTTTTTCTTCTTCCTACTTTAAAATAAAAGGTAGAAATGTATATCGAGAAATTAAACCATAGAAACGTTTGTTTAAATCATGCGTAGATTAAGTGGTGAAACAGAACCGAGAGAAAATCAGACAGGCTCTAGACCAGGAAGAAGATGTATCGACCACATCTTCATCCTTCTACAGATTCTGCAACATAGGCTTATTTGTTACTGGCGTTCAGTAATTGTCATATTTCTTGACCTGAAAGCGGCATTCGATTCCATCGAATGAGAGGTACTATGCCGATGTTTGGTAGTGAAGAGAATGAGAAGAAAATTCATCATACTGATCAAGACAATCTACTTGAACTCATGCAGCCAGCCAGGTAAAAGCTTACGGAGAGTTGTTCGTCTGAAGTGATGAAAATCAAGTGGTGTCCGTCATGGATGTCCACTGTCCCCATTCCTCTTTAATTTCATCATTGGTGTTCGTAATTATCTACATGCATCGGTATGAAAGAATATATATGATGTCTTTTCACAGCTAATTTATTTTATTAGATTCGGATTCGAAGGAGAGGCCTACTTTGACCATTGTGGTGTTTATTGCAGTACATAAAGTTAATTTTGTAAATGGTGTTTTGATCTTCTCTTTCTAATGGATCTTTCAGTCCGCAGGATATCGAATGAAGTGATTGTCTTGGTTTGTGCGCCTTGCCTATTTCAAATGGTCTTAATATACTGGGCGTTATTTCAGAGATATTCTTTATATATGGTACAATGAATGTCCTTGTGGTCTTTGGTGATGGTTTTTTGTTGGTATTTCAACTTGAATTTAAATGCTTTTTTGATGGAACTATGTGGGTATTCATTCTTTTTGAAGACAGTAGATGTTTCTCTACTTGATCACTGGGGTGCTACAGTGTGTTTGAACTCTTTTAAACAATGACTGCACACAGTTACTTTTGTGAGTCATAGGGTTATTGCTATTATAGTTGAGTATTTGATCTGTGTGTGTGTTGATTTTCTGCATACTTTTGTTTCTGAACCTCCTGTGTTAGTTCTCTTGATTAAGACATCTAAGAATGGAATTCCATTGTCTAATTCTTCTTCTCTTGTGAATTTAATGTCTTCAAATATGTTAATTATTGCGGATGTTAATGGATGCATAATACGTTAACTGAGCGTTTAGTACCATTTCACGAACCATACAAACCAGATATTTCTCATTAAAATTTCAGTAGTAATGAGTTATTGAGGAAAAGAAGTTAAAACTCTTTACGGAAATCCTTTTGCTGCTTAGATTTCAAGTTCGGTGCAGTCGACCTCTTAAATGAGAGTAACCAGGAAGGACACGATATCCCCCATGAGATTCTTGACAAGAAGAACAAAATCTGTTTACAGTGCTTCCTGCCATTTACCACCAACTGTCCGACATCATTTCAGAGTGCACAGCAATGGTAAATCAACTACCATGTTGATCGTGCATTGCAAACTTGACTGATGGAATTTATTCATAACCGGCACCAAGGATCAGACACATGACATTAAATACACGTGAATGATCAATCAATATCTCCTACAGGAGGCCATTTGTAAACCCGAATGACTCACTGGTAGCGTCTCAGACTGCAGCACTGGGTGACTTGAGTTCGCATCTTCGAGGTCACAGATACACCTTACTGACGAGTACCGACAAGCACGAAACATATATCCAGGCCTTCCTATCGAATAAACCCAACCGCTTAGAAATTACGGTTACCTTAAATAACGTTAGTAATGGCACTGCATGCTGATTAGCTTGAGTAAATTAGTAATATAGTACAACGGATAAATGCACGTATTACTTGGCAAATAGATAAAGATGAAATGTACTTCTAAACAAGTGTGAAAAGTAAACGGAATAAAATCAGGCCAATCTGGAACAAGCAATAAAATTGTGGGTAGGCAGAAAGCACATCAAAATTTCGATTGTGAAACGCTAACCATCTATTTTGAGCTGAATTAGTGAAGACATTCTCCCAATTATTCTTGACATTTCATTGATTTCAACAGGAATTCTGTGCACTTTCCTGCACAGATTAAACTTGTGGTGGCCGGAAAAACATATCAAATTATACGCTCACCGAAAAATTGTAAAAATAAAGAATTCAAAGAAAATCGTGGTTGTTACATAAGATTGAACAAGGACACAATCTGGTACCGCGCGCAACAAGGACTAAGCTTCTTCCCTCTCTCCAGCTGCTCGCTTATCACATCTGCCAATCAACTCTGCCTGGTACCTATCAACACATCCACATTAGGATACTTCGCTCCAATCTATTTTTCTCTACGCAAGTGCTCTCCTGCAGTTGGCATCTCTGAGGATCTGCATACTCAAGAAAAGGACAATTTCATCCCTATCATTTTGCACGTCTATATTTTGAGTACTTTGGGACCATTATAATTTTTCAAATAACTCCATTTTTTGTGGATATTAACTTAAGTGAACTGAATACCTTATATATACATCAATGTTAGTATTTGTTCTATCCTTTTTAACTGCGCGTCCAACAAACTTAGTCGTTCAATCCACTACAAACTGATGGCCAATAATTTCAAAGACCGATGCCACATCACCCACTGGTCTGGTAAATCTTCATTTTATTTCAACAAATAGTCATGTGTTACGCAAACGCCAATCTTCTTACTTACATTTGTAGGTAAGACTCATAGTGTCAAGTTCAAAAATAAGACAGTTTTAGCTCAGAATTTTAAAAATATCCATATGAAACATCAACAAGTGAACAATAATCATCTTCAAGGAGGCACTGAAGGCTTACTTCCACCGAATTACCAACCATATTTATAAACTTTTAATTACTAGACGGATGGTGGTAAATGCGAACAGCTTACAAATGCAACGGTGAACTAATGATAATGAAATTCAGAAGTTCTTTCAATCACTACACCTGCAATGGACGTAATCTGTCTTAATACCCAACAGGTAAATTCTGTTTCCTTTCTGTCCCTTCATTAGTATCATTTTCGCTTTGCCATTGTAATATTTTACATTTTCAACTTTCCTGTTCTCAACCCCCACCCAATTTAATTTCTACACTTCATTACCACTGTTACTGACCTGACCAACGCTCAATTTCCAGTCATTTATGTACCGTCATCCAATTTATTTGCTCAATTTTGGTCATAATTTAAATGGCATTATTCTCTACACCACCTCTACTAAGTGTCTACTTGTAATTACCTCTGTTGCTATCCTGACCAAAGTCGAAACATTGTAGTCAATTATATTACGTCACCTAACTTACTAACTCAACCTTACTTTAGTTGCTGTCTAATTAACCTTGTTTCTCTATTAGATCATTCTTGTATTACCTGATTAATTATCTAAACTTGACAAACCTCATTTACAAACACACACAAAAATAATTATATAAAAATTGCGATTGTACAGCTATGTGAATGAATTCGCCGAAAAGAGTCTCTTTGGTGAATGTCTTCTCTTTTTCATGATGAAATTCTTCTGAGCTATCCATACAGCAATGAGAAGCATTTTGTAAACTTTGAGAATATTTGAAATGTTTTTCACGCTGAAAATGCAAATTAAAACTTAACAACCGGTATGAATTCACAGCATGTTCGATATTCGAATCGGGAACGATTTAGCGCGTCACCAAATTCGAAATGATTGATTGCCTTAATAACTCCTGTGTACCTGAGATGTCATATCACAGTCCTGATGAGTTGATATTCGAGCAAGTATTGTAATGCATGTAAAATTTAATTTTAGCTTTCATTAGCTTTTACCGCCTTTTGGGAGAATATGGAGTAGCTTTATTCCACATCCCTACTAATTGTAGTGTCGTAGTCCGTTGCTATGGTGATTTAATGACAAGTTTCAACTTTTGTATGCTTAATAAGTGAAAGTTTACATTGAAAAAAATTCTTTTTCTGGCGTACATATTATCGGTGGCATTATATATTCTTGATCTGCATTACACATTTACTGTACTTTTGTCAGAAAATGTTGCTTGACACTGATATTCGTTTAACTTCTTAACTTACAACCTCCTTTAATCGATTACATCATTGGACAGATATTATTGGATTTTCATGGAATCATGTTGGTTTTCTGATTTTGGCCTGTTAATTCAAACGCCCTCATACGAAGCGGATAAATCAGGTGGCGCTACTTAAAAAATGGGATCCGCGGTATAATCACCTGAGGATCAGAATATCAAATCACCCAATAAGAATGGAATACACATCATTGTAATCACTTCTGAGGGTAGATTACATGCGATGGCTTCCGGGTATACGACCACTGCTGCTTTGAACATATCTTATGAATTCTAGAAAAACAGGACATAGTTAATGTAGAAGTTAGATGGGGAGTTTTAGGCATGATAAACAAACAATCACTGAACACCTTTAGTTAGAAAGACAACTTGGGCCTAAAGTTTCTTGACTAAATGTCTATAGCAAAGTCTAGTATTGTGTACTCTTAACAGTAAGAAATACATATTGATTTTCAGGAGTTAAATCGTTTTTCGAGTTTAACCATGGAGAACTGTTGAAAGTCACCAGGGACTACTGGACAGGTGTTTTATGCAACTGTTGAAATCATCGGCGGTACACACCCACCACCAGGGTTAGAACCCAGGCCCTAGCGGTTACAAGGCAAGCTAGGTTGTAGACCATTCAGCCATTGGGGCCCGATTCAATGGCCCATGAAATCTAACTTCTAATATTTCCTGGTATATGAGCTTACTTTGTAACTGGAAGTTCCTCGGTTCTAACCCTGGTGATGGGTGCGTACTGCCGATGATTTCCACAGTAGCATAAAACAGCTGTCCATTTCTCCTTGATGACTCGCAACGCTTCTCTAACTGATATCAATCCGTGGTTAAACTGGGAAATACCCGCTGATTGTCAAGTTTAATCAAATTTCATGTTTGACACCTATCGCTTTATTTATGCAAGTAGACATCTCAACTACCACAAAAAGATAAAACTAATCAAACCGCCAAAGTGGTGTTAAGTTTTAACTACAGTGATAGCGGTTTCGCTAGAACTAATCATATGAATTTGTATGGATTCACTAAAATGTAATGCCCTCTGGATTTTCCTAAATAATTATATACTACTTGTTATTATTTAGTAGCTTAGAGAATTATTTAAAAATATTTATTAGAAGAGGCTGTTGGATCACAAACAGATTTCGGATACAGAACCATTGAAAACCAAGAAGTATTGGAATAGTGTTTGGTCCTAATTTGCTGGCCCGTCATCAGCACGCACACATACCCTCATCGGGAGTCAAATCCAAAGCCTTCAGGTAACGACGTGAGCCTGTTGGCAATCAAGCCACTGAGACATAATACAATTGTCCATGAATCCTAACTTCTAACACAAGATATAGATAGGTTTTTCGAACATATCAACTCTAAGGTTGAAGCAATTCAATTCACTTATGAATTGGAAAGTCAGGAAGGGGAGCTCCCAATGTTAGATTGTAAGGTAAAGAGGAAAGAAGATGGGAAGTTTAACACTAGTGTGTACAGGAAACCCACACACTCCAACAGATATTTGGACTTCCGATCATCCCATCCTATGTCAGTAAAAATAGGATTGGTGAAATGTTTAAATGACAGAGCACAAAAATTAAGTAGTACCAAAGAAAATCTAAAACAGGAACTAACACACATAAAAGAAGCCTTAAAACTTAATAATTACCCGGATAAATTAGTCCGGAAATATGTAAAGAAAAGTAAAAATAAAATAAATAATGATAGTAGCGATAGTGATAATAACAATAATAATGTTAACGATAATAGTGATAATAATAATAATATTAATGACGACACCAACAATAAAGAATCTAAATCATCAGTAGTAATTCCATACAAGGAAGGAACCTCGGAAACCTTACGCAGAATTCTTAACAAGGCAGGCAGTAATAAAAGTGGCCAACATTCAAACCCACAAACTCAATTAGAAACAAGCTTTGTCGGTTGAAGGATCCTGTAGAGCCTTTAAAACAAAACAATTTAGTTTATCTAATGCCCTGCCTGCAATGATTGTCAGGTCAAATACATAGGTCAAACTAGTAGAACAGGGGCAGTCAGACTAGCTGAACATAAAAACTTAGCAAAATCTAGATTGGTTGACCCGAATAAGATAAGAAATCTAGAGAATAATTCAGCTATAGCACTACACCACATGCAATTACACACAACCATACAATAGGATGGGATAGGATGACAGTTTTAAAATCTAATGTCACATGGTGGATTGAGAAATTGATGACGGAGGCTTTGTTTATCGAATCAACTACAAATACATGTAATAGGAATGATTCATCACCTGTCCCCGATATTTGGAAAATTCTACTACCCATACGACAAATGGGGGAGAACAAAGAAAACTATAAAACTCAAGTGTCAAAGTCGTGTGATCACAATTGATATGATTATGAACAATAAATTTTGTTCGAAACGTCATCCAGTAAATAATACTGTTTCACTGTGTGATATACCTAATAAACAAACTAATATGGAATCCTAACTTCTGTCGGTTCCCGCCCGACTCCCTGGATGACATGGAGGAGATCGTAAGAGGAGGAGATGACAGCTTATGGAGGATCGTGAGGCTAGGCAGAGCAGCTTTCAGAGAACAGAATAAAGTGGGTATGTTCTTTTTGGAGCCCCATGTTAGACTAGGAATTCCTGGGAATAATAATTGTAACTCAACAATCTCTTGATTTCATATGAACTGTGATCAAGATTTGACTGGATAGTTGCAAATTAATTGAGCGTTGAGTGAGAAGTAGATTTGGAAACTACTTCAACACTACGGCTAATACTGCAGAAGTCTTGATCAACCTCATTCAACAGCTGACTATATGACACTGCCACGTGTCAAGTGATCCACAACGGAAAACTCAGAGAGGCGTTTGAAGTGAACACAGAAGTAAGACAAGGCTGTCTATTACCACCAATGATATTCCTAATTGTGGTGGACTGGATTATGCGTCAGACTGTGCGTGGGAGCGAGGAGACAGGAATAAACTGGAACACCGATTAGAAGACTCTAGAATATTTGGATTTCGCGGATGATACATGTTTAATTTCACACAAACTCGAAGACTTGTAGGTGAAAACCAACAAACTGGCAGAAGAGGCTGGAAGACAGCATTGCAGGTGAACATAAAGAAGACGGAGGTGATGAACAACCACAACAACCAGCACCAATCACCATCAAAGGGGGACATTTGACAGAGGTGGCCTCTTTCACTTATCTGCCAGGAAGTACGGTTTCAACCACAGGCCATCGGCACAGATGAAGATGTCAAAGCTGACCAGAATCGGAAAGGTAAGATACGACTTCATCAACCTGAAACCAGTTTGGCGATATTCTGCATTCAGCCAGCACAAAGAACAAGATTCGGTTTTTCAACACAAATGTGAAGTCAGTCTTTCTATATGGGTCAGAAACTTGGCGGTTTACGAAAAGGATTTCCAAAAGCCAGCTGCAGACTTTTTTCAGCAGCTACCAACTTCGCTGTCTCCATACTGAAGATCAAATGGCTGGCCAGAAAGAATAAATAACAAGAAACTCTGGTTGAGAACAAACCGATAGATGAGAGCCGATCGCCCAACAAATATGTAGGATAAAGTGGAGATTGATCAGGTATACACTGAGGAGACCGTCGAATGAAATAGCGCGCATTGCAGGCCATTGCCCGAATGGAATCCCAATTGGAAGCGACGAGTGGGTCGTCCGTGTGAGGGTGACATGGAGGAGATGACAGACTATGAGCAATCGTGATCCCAGATGAAGAGGAGAGAAGAGAATAGAACGAAGTATAGATGTTTTTTGAAGCCCTGTATTCCACTCGAAACCCAAGAGAATAATAATAATGTTCTAAAACCAACAGAAATTGCATTTGAATTGTCTCTGTTGACTAATGTGATGATTTTTATAAAACAAAATATTCGAAGAAGTATGGGCATCTCACCTTGGATACTTTAATCCTTCCGTACAATTCATAGATGTCGTCAGTCAGCATCAAATTCATTTCCATCCATTTGTTGGATTAATAAAAAGATTTAATCGGATTCAACAATATTTTATTTAAAAAAGTCCATGGAAGAATCATATCGAGCTAGTGAAAGGCGTTGGAAACAAGCCGGCAGCTAGCGATTTCTTGGGAGATGCTAAAGAGTGCGTTTACACAACTATAGTAATATTGAATTAAATTAAATACAACTAGAGGTACTTTCTCTTGGCTGAGAACTTTGTGATCCAAGCAAATGAACCAACAACAATTGATAAATGACAAAAGATTGATCATTAAAAGTCTTGATAAATGGTCAGGAGTAGCCCTCTTTGACAGAAATGACTACATTTAAAAAAAGTATATGAATGATATATTGAGAGACTAACATAAGTAAGTAACATCTCTACTTAAAATGTATCTCTAATTGAAACGGTTAATTAATTCTATGAACAAATAAATAAAAAGTCAGTAAAGAAATGGGATCCCATTAGAAATCCTCAAAGAATTGTTACTAAAGTACACCATGTATATGAATCTTAAATTTGACGCTGAACTCTATAGACAGGTGGATCACAGATTACATACTGTGAAAATGTGTACTACCCCTAAATTAGCTCTAACTGTACACTTATAAAACTAATTCATGTAAGCATGTTATACGCTTACAGAAATTAATTTTACATATGCTTGTGGAATATTTACGATAGTATTATTTAATAATAATAATAATTTGCTTTATTCCAGAAACAGTACTAGAGGTACAATGTGGAATTTTCAGCACATATCTACAATATTTGCATCTAATTTTATCCAAAGTTTAAAAGGAGTATTTCAAAAAAATAAATATAAAGGCAACAACCACAAAAAAAACAAAAAACACAAAAGAAATTTTTAAAAATGCGAAAAAGTACCAAGAAGTAGAAAGCAAAATAAACATCATATAATAATAACTCAGTATTGGGTAGTGGAAGCTATGATAGATTAGGCATGGTGACAGTAAAGCTGTAGTCATACAAGAAGTTATGAAATGATATTTAAGAATATTTATCACCAAGATGATCAGTTAATTTGGTTGAAACAACACTAAACTATCATAAAATAACATTTCAGGGTTGTTTTGTTTTTTATTGTCAGGTCTAATGCAGTGTTTGTAGTGGTAGTGTGAGTAATCCTGAATAATACAAAATTTTTTTAAGGTGGTGACTATGGCGTTCACAACCAATGATTGTCAGTTTAATAGTGCCAAAAAGTATAGAAAATAAGAGAAAACAACCACAAAACTAATAATTACATGATGGTTAATGACAGGAAAATTTTGTAATACTCATAGTGCTTAATATAGTCGGAACCAGTAGATACACAAAAGAAGGAATAAAGTACAAAAAAGTAAGCCAATGTTAATAATTTAGGTAGCTTAGTATGTTTAAGAAGAAGTTCACTATAGAATACTAAATTAGAGAGAAATAAAAGAGCCTAAAATTATGTTATTAACAACAAAGCAAGTCATAGGTTTCGCGCTTAACATTGTCTCTGTCACTTGGAACATGGGTCAAATATGGTATTGTATCGTGGCGGCCTGTTTGACACCTGGGCTACCTTTCCGTACATCTACGTATTTGCATCTAATTTATTGAACATTGATTTTCGTTTGTTACATATATTTTTACGCGGTTATGTACTTATCCATTCGTTTCGCGCTTTTCAAATTTGATTTCGTTAACAAAAAATCTTTTCAAGTTTCCACTTCTGCTTCTTAATAAAACATTGTTCATCTTCGACCGTATACAACGTTCTATATTAGTTTGTTTATTAGATGTATCACACAGTGAAATAGTATTATTTACTGGATGACGTTTCGAACAAAATTTATTGTTCATAATCATTTCATCAATTATAGTCACACGACTTCGAAACTTGAGTTTTATAGTTTTCTTTGTTCTCTCCTATTTATTGTCGCTGGGGTAGTAGAATTTTCCAGATGTCCGACTGGACAGGTGTTGAATCAATCCTATTGCACGTGTTTTCAGTTGATTCGATAACCAAAGCTTCTCTTATCAATCTCTCCATCCACCCTGTGACATTAGATTTTGAGACTGTCATCTTATCCCATCCCATCCTATTGTATGGTTGTGTGTGATTGCATGTAATGCTATAGCTGAACTATTCTCTAGATTTCTTATCTTATTCAGGTCAACCAATCTAGATACTGCTAGGTTTTTATTCTCGACTACTCTGACTGCCCCTGTTCTACTACTTTGACCTGACAATCATTCCAGCAGGCAGGGTATTAAATAAACTAAATCGTTTTGTTTAATTGGCTCCACAGGATGATCCTTTAACCGACAAAGCTAGTTTCCAATTGGGTTTGTGGTTGGTCTGAATGCTACTTTTATTCCTACATTTAAAGAATTTCCCAAAGTAAGGTTTCCGAAGTTTCATTTTTGTATGGAAGTACTACTGATGATTTATATTTCCTATAGTTGATGTCATTATCCTGTGCATTTTTGACATACATGTCGTCATTAATATTATTATTATCACTATCACTAATATCATTATTAACTTTATTTTTACATTTCCCTACATACTTTCCGACTAATTTATCAGGGTAGTTGTTAAGTTTCAAAGCTCCTCTTTTATACCTCACTTCCTGTCTTAGATTTTCCTTGGTACTAATTAGTTTTTGTGCTCTATTATTTAAACGTTAGCACATCGTAGAACGTGGAAACGTGGATGTAATGTAGCATCATAAATGGAATCATATTTAGTACACTAGAAAATGCTCCTTTGGACAACCTTATCAGAAAATTCTCTTTTCTTTTTGATTGGACACTAGTCAGTAACTAGTGTAATGCGTCTAGTCCTTTGTTTGTTGCAGGGTGTGTGGAGGCCGGAAAGTATCAAATTGTTCGTTCACTGTAAAATAGTAAACAAAATGAATTCACAGGAAATCATGGTTGTTACGTGAGATTGAACAAGGACACTACGTGGTTCCACGCACAATACGGACGACATTTCTTCTTCCCTCTCCAGCTACTCACTTTCCACATTTGCCAATTAACTCTGGCTCGTAACTAATCCGTACATCCACATTCGGATCCTTTGCTCCAGTCTACTTTTCTTTCCGCTAGTGCCCCTCGGCCGTTGGCATCTCTTACTTGTAGTGAGCAAGTGTATACCCAAGAAAAGGACTACTTTATCTCTACCATTCTGTACGTTTATATTGGTGTATTCTGGGATGATCATAACTTTTCAAATAACTGCATTTCAAGTGTATATTAATTTGTGTGGACTGAATTACTTTCTACATACATACATGTTTGTATTTG
The DNA here is from genome assembly GCA_944472155.2 of Trichobilharzia szidati. NCBI lineage: Eukaryota > Metazoa > Platyhelminthes > Trematoda > Strigeidida > Schistosomatidae > Trichobilharzia > Trichobilharzia szidati. Next base: position 190,590,582 of record OX235271.1, read on the forward strand.
TCTTGTCATTTTTATTTCGCGTATAAACGAACTTAGCCGTTTAGTCCGCTACAAATGAATCCTATCAGTCAAGTTTGCAGTGTGTCTACCATACTAGGTGGCTTACCATCACGGTGCACCATGAAAGCCAAAATAGCTAACTGGTAACATCTCTAAGTGCAGCAATGAGTGACGCGGGTTCGAATCTCTGAAAGGACATGAGTTCCTTCAAAGTTGCAGATACGCCTTGTTGACTGGTGAGTACCAAGTAGCACGAAACCTACGTCAGTTAGAGATTCCTCTCGATTGCCTCCAACCATCTAATGCTAACAATTCTCATTTTATCGTTGGTATACGGATTATACCATCATTCTTTGGGAAAATGACTTGAACAGTGACGCGATAATAACCCAGTTCAATGAAGTACATTCAGCCATCAACTTCACGTATGGATAGGAATACCACAATAGAATTGCCTTCCTAGACATCCTCCTTACAAGAAAACCACATGGCAGTATAAAAAAGAATTTTTTATACTATAGCTTGATTCCACACAATATTTTGGTACAACTATGGAATTTTCAGCATGTTATATCTGTAGACCAAATTTTGCAGAACGACCATTTATATCAGGTGGGTGTCGGCTGGGGATCGAACCCCGAACCATGTGCATGGCCGGTGAGCGTCCTAACAGCTCTCCATGCATGAGAAAAGCATATAGACAGGCCAATATACACATTCTCACGGCATTTTCCTCTCGGGTATAAAAGAAATTTGGTGAAGAGCCTCAGCCACTGCGATTGAAGATGAACTTATAGTTATCTACGACACGTTAACTGAAAGCAGGTACCCTGAAAAATTCATCAGTAAACACTAAGAAAAGGCCCCTATACATATACGACTGCAATTCAAAGGGGATATACCAAGTGAAGTAACAACCAATTAGTTGAGAAAATCGATTCGAAGAACGTTTAATACTAGAAAGCTGCTGCTTATATTTTTCACACAACCGGTTGTTATTCCGAAACTGAAAGATGAAGTAGCTAGGCAAGCCACCTCTAATTGTATCGATCAATTCAACTGCTCCTGTGGAGCCAGTTGTATTGCTCATTGCTGTAGGAATCTAATTTTTTAGCTCGAGAACACCTACCAGTGTGGTTAAATATAGGTATTGCTGAAACCGTTAACACTTCCATATTGAAAAACCTCGTGCAAATAGGTCGTAAAGGTAAAATTAAAGAATTTCTCCCTATCATGTACTGGGTGTTGAATTAATTACTAAAGCCCTCTAGATACCGAACACTGCGAACAGCAGAGGCCATTGCAATTCGCCTAAAACAACCAGGGCTCTGGGAGCAAAAGAAGCAGCTCTAGCTACTATTGCTACTTGGCCTGCTGTTCAGCCTATAAATTCACAAATTCCGTGTTACTTCCCTTAATTTATTTGAATTTTAGTGTAGTGTATGTTATATCTTACTGATGCTTTTGAAATTTGATCGCATATATGTTCATGTACCAGCCAATGAGACACATTCGTTGTGTAAGGACAATGTTCCAAGATGGATACATATGCGTTACCTTAGACTGTGACCCAATCACTGAAAATCAATTGTTCGAACCAATGAAACACAAATCAGCCAAGAAACTGATAATAACGAAGTCTCTTCACATCTAAACAGTTAGTATACACCGATGATATATGTCTGATTTCCCACAAACTGGAAGATATGCAAGCGAAAAGCAACAAGTTGGAAGAAGAAGCATCAAAGATAGGACTTCAGGTGAGCATAGAGAAAACATAGGTGATGAAGATTCCTGGGAAACACCACCAACAACAGACAACAATCAGCATAAATGGGAGGAATCTGAAAGAAGCAAACTCTTTTACCTACCTGGGAAGTATCATTTCAACTAAAGGTGGACGGAACTGACGAGGATATCAAAGCAAGAATCGGAAAAGGAAGACAAGCTTTCACTACTCTCAAGTCTGTATGGAGGTCAACAGCACTCAGCATCAAAAATAAGATCCGGATTTTCAACTCTAATGTGAAGTCAGTGCTACTATACGGATGGACCAGAGACTTGGCCAGCGCATCATAAAGAGCATCTCAAACAAACTACAGACCTTCATTAACAGTTGTCTTCGCTCAATACTCAAGATCAGATGGCCGGCCAGAAAAGATCAGCAACAGAGATCTCTGGGAGCGAACCAACCAGGAACCGATTGTGAAACAAATAGGCAGGAAGAAATGGAGATGGATTGGCCATACTCTGAGGAAACCATCAAGTGACATCACTAGACAAGCCATTGCTCGAGTGGAACCCGAAAGGGAAGCGGCGAGTTGGTGGTCAGTGCGAGGGTGACTTGGAGGAGGTCATGTGAAGAGGAGATGAAAACGTGTGGGCAGACTTGGAGACAGGTGAAAACTCTAGCAGAGAAGCGAACTCAATGGAGACGCACGGCTGAAGCCCTATGTTCCTCTAGGAATTAAAGGAAACAATAATAATGCGACACCTGAAGTGACATATTCTTGGCTGATAAATATTTCATACGACATTTAATTGTATGACATCTGAGATTATCCACTTGATATCTACTTGATGTGAAACTGTAATTTCGATCCCCTTACTACAGTCCTCCATGGAATGTCTGATTAGGCAGATCTTATGAGTAAAACATGTAAGGTTGTGCATTATGCAGGCTCACACAACATGCGGATATGAACTAAGGTCATTGAGACGCAAACAAACTGTGGTTAGTTATCAAACTTTATATTTGAAATAGTAGAACATTAAGGCGGTATACTGAGGGCCTTCTCTTGAGAAAGTAGGCCAGAAAAGTTGTTAATGGTGTCCAGTGGCTTATTGACTTTCGGCCAATGGATCTCGCATTTGGAACCCTGTCTATCTGCTGCAGCCTCGGGAACTGGGTACCATCAATCACAAGTACTTACATAACATGAGAAATCTATTCCAGTTAGTTGAGTTCCAACAATAAAATCCGGTTGTTCAAATTTTCGAGTTTCACCACGGATTGATATCAGTTAGAAAAGCGTTGAGAGTCACCAGGGAGTAGTGGAAAGCTGTTTCATTCTAGTTTGGGACTCATCGGCAATTCGCACCCACTACCAGGGTTCAAACCCAGAATCTCCCGATTACAAGACAAGCTCGTAGGCGATTCAGGCCATGGGACCCGATTCAATGGCCCATGAATTTTAACTTCTAATTTTTGTAATTCGCAGTATAACATGACCATCATTCCATATCCTCTGCTCTCAAACTTGATTTGACTGAATAATTCAGCTAAGCTGGCACATTAGAGAATAGTTATTCACAATTACTTGATTGCTATCCAGTTTGTAACCTAGTAATGTCAAATATATGAATCAACAATTTACAATTTTTATCATACAATAAATGAAATTCACATTGAAGTTAGCGTTGAAAATTTTTGTCCGAAAGGACAATGAAAACTTCTGAGTTAAACCATCCAGCTTAGAGAGCATACCAACATTAAAAAACGTCTACCTAGGCTACAAATATTCGCCATTATTACAAAAAAATTAATTCCAAAACCCTTTACGGTATTGACCGTCAATAAAGAAAATCTGTATTGTTAACTACTCAACTCTAGATAAATATATATACGTTGTTATTGATTTTTTTCGATTATAGCTTGATACCACACGGTATTTTTGGTACAAGTATGGAATTTTCAGCATGTGATATCGGTAGCCGAAATTTTGCAGGCCGACCAATTGATATCAGGTGTGCGTCGACAGGGGATCGAACCCCGGACCATGTGCATGGTCGGCAAGAGTCCTAACCGCTGTGCCACCGACGCACATGTAATTAAATAACCCCGTTTGATTGTGTTCAACACTAAGATGAATTACCATGTTCACTTTTCGGATTGATATTTTGATATGAAGAATCAACATATTATGACTAATTCCTTGAGTTTCGGATGGGAAATGAAACCTGAGCGGGACATCTCTGTTGTATTTAGTCCTCTACTACTACTTTCATCAGGAGTTCATGACTGCCTACAAACTTTGATTTTCCCCTCAAATGATATTCCCAACGGTACCTTTGGTCGTCTTACTCGTTACTTCTTATTCGGGTTCCACTCAAATAATTCTCTTATTGCTACTAGCGAAGATCTGGATTTCGCAAATGATATATGTCTAATGTCACACAAACTCGAAGACTTACAGGCGAAAACCAACAAATTGGCTGAAGAGGCCGGCAGCGAAAACAGCAATGCAGGTGAACATGGGGCAGATGGAGACGGAGGTGATGAAGATAACCAAAGAACAGCAACAACAACCAGCACCAATCACCATCAACGGGAGACATTTGAAAGAGTTTACCACCTTAACTTATCTAAGAAGCATCGTTTCAACCACAAGCCGTCGGAACGGATGAATATGTCAAAGCTGACCTGAATCGGAAAGGCAAGATACGCCTTCATCAACCTGAATCCAGTTTGGAAACCTTCTGCACTCAGTCAGCATAAGGAACAAGATTCGGATTTTCAACACCAATGTGAAGTCGGTCAGTTCTTCTATACGAGTCAGAAACTTGCGTCGTGTGTCAGTCACGAAAAGGATTTCCAACAGGTTGCAGACTTTCACCAACAGCTGCCTTCACTGGCTACATACTGAAGATCAAATGGCCAGAAAGAATAAGCAACAAGAAACTATGGGAACAAACCGACCAACAGCTGATCGCTCAACAAATATGTAGGAGAAAGTGGAGATGAATTGGGCATATATTGAGGAGGCTGTCGAATGACATCGCGCGCCAGGCCCTCGAGTGAAATCCAAATGGGAAGCGACGAGTGGGTCATCGGTTCGAGGTTGACATGGAGATCGTACGAATTGGAGATGAGAAATTATGGGCAGTCTTGGACCCAGCTGAAGAGGATGGCAGAAAATAGAAGGAAGTGGAGATGTGTTGTTGAAGTCCTATGTTCCACTCGGAAATCAAGGGAATAATAACAATAGTCTAGCATGTTCTGAATTATTCACTTTCCAGAAAAATTCAATCACTACCATTCAATATTGGTAAATAACCGTTCTCACATCCAATTCGGTAGACCTCAACGGCTAAGGACCAATCATTAATCAACGGAGTCATTTTGAAAGACGTCAGTAACTCCCTTCACTTAACTGGACAGCATCGTCTCAACTACAGGCGACAGTAAATATAAGGATGTCAAAACCAGTCAGAATCAGAAAGGCAAGACAGACAATTTCATCACACTGAAATCAATTTGGAGATCTTCTGCACCCACCATAAACAACAAAATTAGGATTTTAAACATCGATATTTTTCCATATGGGTCACAAACTTGGTTCATGTGTCCCGAAAAGCATTTCTAACAAGCCACCGCAGACTTTTATCGACAGTTCACTTCAGCCCGTATTGAAGACCAGATAGCCAGAGAGAACTAGCAACAAGAAGCTCTAAGGACGTACCAATCAAGAACTTATTGCTCAACAAATATGTAGATGAAAATGGAGATGGACATGTGCTTAAGAGACCGTCAAGTGGTGTCGCGAAGCGACTGGGAAACGACAAGTTGGACCTCTGAGCTAGCCAAAGGGGAGACTCAAGTTCGAAATTTCAGGCCAATGCACTCGTAAACTACATCTAGCCGGTGGTAATCCCGGAAAAGTGGGAATATTGGGCATGAGGCTAATATCTCCACCTCTTAATAACAACGCCACTGCTGCTGAAATTGTGATAAGCCAGAAGCCCAATATGTTCCACTCAAAACGCAAGGAGTGAAATAATGGAGAGGAGTCGTTTGAAAAGAATATACATGAAAGACAGTTTATTACTTCAAGTGGTGAAGTTATTGAATGATGGATCCACGTGCGATTCATCATACAAAATCAATCCACATTTCCACAATATCAGAACAAATATATACAAAATAATAGATCAAAAACCAAAGTATTTTTAGTGTGGCAAGTGGTGTACCAATAAGTCAACTTGTTACTAGTGTAGTCGACAGACACCTAAAATCATGTGGGAAATGGTCTAAATCCATATTGTCTAACTCTATTCTCAACACTCCCCCCCCGCCACCTTGCCTATCATCAGATAGGACTATTAGTCGTTACAATAGATTATATGCTTGCATAACCAAGTACAAAAACTCAACGATACGCCATTTGGCCCGCCTGTATTCTATGTGATAGTGTTAATCCTGGTTACGTAAACCCCGTATACTATTTTTTTGCTGTTGTCGAGTAAATTGGATGCAGTACTGTACCACCAAATGCTGAGAATTTCACTCTGTATTACAAGTATTGTTCCGTAATAAAGCAAATTATTACTATTCTTGTAGCTACGAGCGCTTCTGATAAAGTTATCTCTATACCTAATAGTCTTTCCCTCACACTTTTTGTATGTACCTAAATATCACACAGTGCGTCAGTGGCACAGCGGTAAAATGCTCACCAACCAAGCATGTGGTTTGGGGTTTGATCCCCAGCCGCCAACGCACCCCTACACCTGGATAAGCCAGTAATAAGACTGGTAAAGAGGGGAGGGCATGACACTAGCAACTCCACCCCGTAAAAGATTGACACCACTGCTACCGAAACTTCAAGCCTCTAGCTTGAAGCCCTATGTTCCATTGGGAACGTAGAATTTTATAAAAGAACATTATAAAAAGGTTAATATTGTGTGCATAAATACACATCTTGATATTGGTGAACATTTTCCGAATATCTTCAAGAGTTTGCTTGATCTGTTTCAAGTTTGATCACGAATTGATATCAATCAGAGAACTATTGAAAACCACCACGGGACAGAGGTTTTGTCCTAGTTCGCGGCTCTTCAATAGTACGCACCCACCAACAGCGGTCGAACCCAGGGCCACCCAATTACACGGCAAATCTGCAGACCACTCAGCCCCTGAGACTCAAACCAATAGCACATGAATGCTAACTTCGACCAATTCGTGATTTTAGCACGACTGGCACACCAGCCAATGTCATCGGCGAGTATTTGTCCTCACTCCTGCTTACCATCAAAGTCTGTTAGATTACCATTTTAGAAATAACCGTAAAACTCACAAGTAACGACACTGGGCTAAAGAATTTCACAAATATCGACAATAAAGTAACTGAAGACGAATATCTACGCTACACAGAATTCAACACTACTAACGCTATTTCTCTTCGTCAGTGATTCCCCCCCCCGGCTGGTAATGTTTTATTTTGTGAAATACAGATATTTCGGTATCATTTTTCAAGGTACTCAAACTTCGTCTGAAAAGTCGGGAACGCAAGTAGGAGCTGACTAGTTTGAATGGAAATGCATCGTCCTAATATGCCTCCACAGTCTCACAATTAAACTGCACAGTTCATATGTCGTATCCGTTGAGCGGGCTGCTGTTTTTCGTCAAGCGGATGAAATCAACACTCGTCTTCAACTGAAATATTAACACAAAATAGTAACAATATGAACAGTAAGTATTCTTTACGAATTTTATATTTATCCTATTTTGTAAGGGATAGTACAGAAAAAAAAAGAGAGACATCTCAAAAATGTGAAGACTGAAGTGACCTTGTTATTTTTTTCTAAGATAATCACCAACTCAACGGTTGAAGATTATTCCAATCCAACAATTTCATCAACATACGCTCACTTTTTTCCAGTCATTCCTTCACACTGAACACATATCCGGTGATTATGGTTTGTGAACGCTGACAGTTTCAACAAGACGTTTACATAGATGAAAGACTGATGAGAATGTGCTTTATCATAAAAAAGATGAAAAGTTATTGATTTACTTTTCAAACATTTAGATATTGTTGCCGTATGTGCGGTGTGTTATGTGCTCCACCATCCCCTATATTCATCGACTGAAAATAGTGTTCAGTGAAGTGATCAGTGAATACAGAGTTGCAATTCATAAATTCCATTGCGACAATAATAATTGTAATATTAAAACTTTAAACCTCATAATATTGAAACAATAAGAATTGAAAATTAAAAAAAAAGCTTTACAAGAATATATTAGTAGGAGAGAATTTCATGACGACGGTTTCTCACACCACCGTTGCTGCTGCTGCTGCTGCTGCTGGTACTAGGAGTAGAAGTGGCAGTGGCTACATCATCACCGAAATTCCCTGTTGTGGTTGCCGCACAATCTGTTGATTCCACTGGTAATAACAGTGTCGAATTGATCGGTGTTCGACAAAGTGGACAAGTTAACAATCCGATAAGATGATGAGGCGCTGAAGACATAGCTGAATTGTGAAGGGATTGAAAACAATCATGACAGACAGCTGCATGACGACATGGCAGGAGAACACGTAGACTGGATGATGTACTGTCCGAGGAGGAGGATAGGCATATAAAACAACACGGTCTCCATGTTTTGTGATCGTCTTTATCACCGTTGTCTACCACCAAGGTATCAGTTGTCTTCATAGGAGGTAGGACTGTTTGTTCTTCCGTATTATTATTATTGGCATCTTGACCAGCATCAAATAGAATCTGATAGAAAAAGGATTTTTTGTAGGAAAAAAAATTCGTAATTCTCTGTTAAATATAACAAAAATGGTTATTCCCATTATGGGTAAATTTTTATTTTGATAGAGTCTCACAGTGTTATACAGTAATATTTATCAGTAAATATTACTGTATAACACTGTGAGACTCTATCAAAATAAAAATTTACCCATAATGGAATTACACTCTACCACAGTGCCCAAGTTTTATTCTTATATCAAAATGGTTATTTGTAATCAAAGATTATTTTGCACGAATAATGTAATCCAACTGAAAAGGGAAAGTGTTCAAAAAACATTGAATGTCCATGAAATGTTTCTTGTAATTGGTTAATAAATCAGCGGCTAATTAAATTTTCACGATATTCCACAATCGATACTGATAGATCTTCAACTTCTATAGCAGATGAGTTTAGTCACGAATGAGAACCACAGTTGTCAAATTTTTACCAGATAAGTAAATTGTGTATACATCAGAGTCAGTGCTTTCTAACTACTGATGGCGTTTGGCAGTGTACTTAGACACCTAGTTGGCTTAAAGATAGGCAGAAGTGAAGTAGTCGGCCATTTCACTTCTTTGAGAAGTTGCATCAGCCCCCAACGACGCACTGACTCATTGATGACGAAATCTCAGCATGGATACAAAAGGCTCGTTTGGTATTTGCTAAATTACACCATCATCACTGGCTTATTAGACGTGAGATCCTGCTGGCTATTGACCAAAGGACGTGTGTACTGCATACCAGCAGTTCACTCCGTCCTCCTTTATGGCTAACTGTGAGTGAGACATGGCCATTGGAAGTGGGAGACATGCAAAGCCTGGTTGGCTGTCTTTAGTCATAGGTGACTGCGTTCAATCTCCACTATTAAGTGGTAGATGTAATAGAATAAGTAATGTTGAAGTTAAGCGTTGAGCGTTAGGTAAAGATAAACAATCTATGGAGGAGGTTGTGAGGCTGCATCTGTTGAGATGGTTACGGCACGTGTCACACATACCTACTCTACTCATCAACTTCCATATCAAGAAATGTTATTTGATTAAGGACTGAGTTGGAAAAGAGTTAGGGGTGGTCGAAGCAAAAAATGATAACAATCCATGAATTTCAATCGTGAGCTGACGTCGGTTAGATAGCAACTGGAAAACAACTGGAGAAGTACTGGACAACTGTTTCGTCCTGGAGCTCGGGACTCTTCATCAGCACGCTCCAATCAGTCTAAAACAGGATTAAAAACATCGTCATCACAAAGGCTGATAAAGGGAACTCTACAGTAGTTTTGGATAAATCTGACTATATCAAGAAAATCACTGAACATATTGAGATGGGTCCATATGAGGAAATTAAGAAGCCTGTAGATACAATAACGAATAAGGTTAAAAAATCTACAGCGGATTTAATACGTAGAACGAAACCGTCACTGGGTGAGTCTAAATGGTTTAATTTAATGCCTAAAAATAATAATGCTAGTAGAATATATGGTACTATTAAAATACATAAGCCAGGCTACCCCATACGACCAATAGTAGATTTCAGAAATACCCCTACTTATGAATTATCAAAACACTTAGCTTTAATATTATGTCCCATTAGAAATCGTTCAAACTCTAGACTAACTAATTCATATGAGATGAAAAAGAAACTAAATGACATTCAACCAGAGAATGACGAAACAATGGTTAGTTTCAATATAATTAGTCTTTATACTAATATACCAATCAAAATGGCTTTAGAAGCAGTTAAAAAAGAACTAACTGCAGATCCTGAACTCACTCATAGGACGAAGCTGCCCATTGAGGAAAATATTTCAGGGATTCAGTTATGCCTCACATCTACTATCTTTAAATTCCAAGGTAAAATATATAGACAAACAGAAGGTGTAGCAATGGGATCACCAATATCCCCTATCGTAGCAGATATCTTTATGGACAGCTGGGAAAATATTGCTCTTAATACATTTAATCCTACTCCAAAAATATGGTGAAGATATGTGGATGACACTTTCACACAGTGTTAAAAACAGAACATATCTCTAGCTTCTTAACACATATAAACCCACTAGTAAAGGGAATAAAATTTACATTGGAATCGGAAATTGAACAAGGAGAATTAGCTATGTTAGATTGTAAAATATAACAAATAGAAGGTAAACTGCACACTAGCGTTTCTTCTGCTAATAGATATTTAGACTTTAACTCATTTCATCCGTTGTCTGTACAGGTAGGCTTAGTTAAATGTCTAACAAACCGGGCAGTAGCACTAAGTAGTACAAGAAAAGACCTAAACGATGAAATAAAACAAGATAGAAGAAGCGCTGGTATCAAATAACTATCCTATAAAATTCATTAGGAAGATCAGAAAAGGACAAAAGCAAAATAAAAATAATGGGGAAACTAATAATGACAACATAAATAAGAAAGAATATAGAGCATCTACAACTATACCATAAAGGAAGGGGACATCTGAAACCCTACGTAGGATTCTTAATAAAGCAGGAATTAGAGTGGCATTCAAACCCAGAAACTCACTCAGGCAGGACAAGCTCTGTAGGTTAAAGGACCCCGTGGGTTGACCCAATGAGACAAAATAATATAATTTACAAAATACCCTGCAATGACTGTGAGGTCAACTACATAGGTCAAACTAGTAGGTCAGGGGTAGTCAGATTGTCAGAACATAAGAATTTAGCTAAGGTTAGAATGGTTGACCCCGAGAATATAAGTAATTTAGAAAAAAGTTCAGCAATTGCACTGCATGCATTAACACATAACCACACAATAGGGTGGGTGGGAGAGGGTTAAAACTTTAAAAAGTAATCTAGGTAGAGCGTCGGTGGCACAGCGGTTAGGACCCTCGTCGACCATGCACATGGTCCGGGATTCGATCCCCAGCCGACGCACTCCTTTACCTCGCTAAGCCAGTAGGGCGACTGGTAAAGCAGAAAGGTTGGGTATGAAGCTAGCAATCCCTTCCTGTAAAAATTAACACTGCTACAGAAACTTCAAGCCTCTAGCTTGGAGCCCTATATTCCACTGGGAACGTCAAGGAAAAAAATCTAGGTAGATGGAGAGAGAGGTTGATTACTGAATCCTTGTTCATCGAGTCTACAGCCAACACGTGCAATGGGAATGACTCATCACTCATACCTGAAATATGGAAAATACTACTACCAATCAAATCAAGCGATGGAAAATAATGGAATTATATAAAAGTTAGAAATTTGTGTGAGTACCTTGATATGATTATGAGCAATAGTTTGTGCTCGAAACGTGGTCATCAGTAAATATTACTGTATAACATCACTGTGACACTTTATCATAATAAAAATTTTACCCATAATGGAATTAATCAAATCCCCGAAGACCAAAGCTTGCATCCATGAATTCTTTGACTGTTACTTCTTAAAATAACTCAAATCTGCCCTCATTTGAGCCAATCCATTCACTCTTTATGATCTCCCAAACTTACTGGAATTTGGACTCATTATGTTGAGACTCATCGGTCGGTCGGTCGGTTTTCGACATAGAACTTTGCACATATGTGCGGCAGTTCAAGTCGCCACACTCCCTAATTGTAGCACACAAAGCAAGAGAAGAAAGTAGAAGAAATGCATAATATAGACAGTAAACAGAGGTGTGAGACAAAGGAATAGTAATAACGGAGAACAAAACAGTTTAAGTGGAAATCATAAGTCACAAGGAGTGGATGCATCTGCATCAGTCATTGAGAACGATTTTGAGCCATGTCACCAATTGTTTCCAACCATTGGTTTTTACCGTCCCGAAGACCCCAACCAGGAAGTCTGCACCTTCCTACGTGGCCTAGAGTAACTGTTGCAGAGTCAGTCGAGTGCTGGATAAGGAGGGATGAAAAATCAATCGGTGAGGTTGTGAAGTTATATCGATTGAATGAGATGGTCAGGATATGCGTTGCTCATGCATGCCTAGGTATCGATCGCCTTCGTCCACCGAAAGTCATGGTTAGCTGACATCGGATTGATGAGGTTGGAAAAGAGTTATTGTGGGTGGTCAAACGGAAACATGGCTTCGTCAGTCAGTGATATCCACATACGGTTAGTTTACTCCAATCAGCCAGCCAGCCACGTAGGGAGGTATAGACTGCTTGGCGGCTGGTCGGGGTCGTTGAGATAGTGGTAAGAACTAATGGTGGCTGGAGACAACTGGTAATATGGCTCAAAATCATCGTTCTCAGTGATGGCTGACGTAGATGCATTCACTCTATGTGATGGTTTGTAACATTCAATAAAACTCTATTGTTCTTCCAAATTACTTCTATTCTTTTTCCGTCACACACTTGTGTTTATTATTTCTCTTTTGTTGAACTTCTGTTTACTGTCTTCTCTTCCTTTGTCTGTCTGTCTGGATTCAACATAGAACTTGGCACCGAAGTGCAGCAGTTCGAGTTGCCACGTTCCAAATAGCACACAAAGGTAGACAAGAAAATGAGTGAAGAGAATCAATAGAGTTTTGACAAGTATAAGAGTAAAACAGAATGAGTAATGGTAGAAAGGAATAAGAAAGATTACAGAGACTGAATACATCTGCGTAAGCCATTGACAACGATTTTGGGCCATGTCACCTATTGTCTGTCTCCAGCCATTGATTCTTAGAGTCCCGAGGGCGGGTCCCAACTCGGAAGTCTGCATCTCCCTACCTGACTCAGTTTAACTGTCAGAGATTTCATGGACTGATGCCATGTTTTTGTTTGGCCACCACTTACTCTTTTCCAACCTGCACCTATATCAGCTAGTAATGCCCGTCGGGGTGGGGGAGGCGATGGTTAGTTATGCGCAGCACGTGCTGTACATGCAGGGAGAGTGGCCATTTAAACTGGCGCACATCTGTGCAAAGTAGTTCTATGTTCAAATGAGTCAATTAGTCGGTGTTTTTAGTGATTTATTGTGAACGGTGAGTGTTTTCATGGGCTCAATAGGTGGCTAGATGAATGGTGATTGGGGTTGTCTACTCATATTCAAAGTCAATCTGATATCTAGGCTGGAAAGAATTATAAGTAACAAGTTATTGGACAAATAGGTACCTCAATGATTTGACATTCAACACATTGATGTTAAGTTGAATTTACATTCAGTGATAATTTGACCGCAGTTTCTATTATCATTTCAAAGATTCTTCTCACAAATGTGGCTCGGTCGGTCGGTTTTCGACATAAAACTTTGCACATATGTGCGGCAGTTCAAGTCGCCACACTCCCTAATTGTAGCACACAAAGCAAGAGAAGAAAGTAGAAGAAATGCATAATATAGACAGTAAACAGAGGTGTGAGACAAAGGAATAGTAATAACGGAGAACAAAACAGTTTAAGTGGAAATCATAAGTCACAAGGAGTGGATGCATCTGCATCAGTCATTGAGAACGATTTTGAGCCATGTCACCATTTGTTTCCAACCATTGGTTTTTACCGTCCCGAGGTTTGAGACTCATTGGTTCACTGGCTTAGCAATTGACGCTAACTCAGTAGATCCCAAGTTCAAATTCCGCCTCACCTATTTCAGCCTACGCAAATGTGTAGTATCGACGCAGTCATCACATAACAAGTGTGGATCATACCTTGAAAATATAAAAGACCTATTCAGGAAACTGAGTTCAAACAGCAACATCTACATTCATCAGACTTTTATTATTTTCTACAATATTGATTTTTTTTTCTCTCCATACACTTCGTTTATTACAGTTTTCTTTTTTTTCTATCCTTTCTAAGTGCATAATTATGAAGTGTGGCGACTTGAACTGTTGTACTTTTTGTGCAAAGTCCCACGTTTAAAATTTCGTTCAAATGAATTTAATTTATATTCAAGACATAATTCAAGAAAATAAATATTTCACATTCTTCATTAACACTATTTTTAAACTTTGTACAACAATATATATATATATATATGTATATACTTAGATCTATCACTATATAGTAACCAGCGTTCTAAGTCTAGTGGTAACGTCTCTGACTGCAGCACTGGATGATGCAGGTTCAAAACATTGAAGCGACATGAATTTCTTCAAGATCGCAGATATGTCCTGCTGACTGGTGAGTGCCAACAAAGGAAAAAACCTAGGTCCAGGGTTTCCTGCCGATTGCCCCTAACAATCTAACAACAATACGTATGTTTAGCCTGTCATACATTATAACAAACCAAGTCGGAGATCAGTAATAAAAGAGAGTTAAAGATTTGCAAAGTATGGATATACCGTTATATCAGTTATTAAAGACTGCCTCTAATTATTGACAAAAGTTTTACTAAAACTCAAAACAACACTGCTACATGAACTGGTACAACCTTGTCTAGGTTTCTCTTGGTTACTTATCTGAATAAACATAACATGCAAGCACTGAGTGATAATTTGTAGTACAGACTGAAGTCTAACACTTTGTCAAATGAGTTGCATTATGAAAATCAAGTCAACATGCCACAAACTCCAACAATTATCAAAAGGTAGACCCCAGCTTCAACCGACACTAGTTAGAGAACTAATGGATATCAGGAGAAAGTGGACGGTTGTTTTGCACTATTTTGGGACTCTTCTAGAGTATGTACACATGACGTGATCAGAGATCGAACCCAATACCTTTAGGCGTTGAAATGAGCATGTTACCAATTAACCGATAGGTTGGGGATCCAATGGCAAATGAATACTACCTCCTACCAATTCACGATATACAGTGCCACCGTCAGACAATAACATCGGCGATGTATGACGAAATCAATCAAATTGCACTATAAATCATATATAATTCTCTTTCAGATATCCATATTCAGAAATTGATCCCTACTTGATACAGTGATATGGTTGTTGTTATTTTTTAAAATTTTGACTTACTTGTGGTATTAATAAACGATTCCAATTAGTTTTCCAAAATGTATACATGATACTTGTATCCACATTTTCTTCTTTTCGTATCTTCACATGAATAATGTAGCATGATATGTCCTGCAAGGATATCAAAACAAAAAACGTGACTAATATCGAGTGCATATATATGCACGTTCATACCTGTTATAATTCACTATTGCGCTATACACTACAGATAGAATAGAATTACATTACAGATCACAGCTTATTCACGAAACGTGAAAATTCCAACCAACAGCAGTCAAATGTTTTTATTCTCCGGTCTTATAAAGAAATGGTTACAAATACATTTTCGCCAGATGGTTGTTTATTCCTGAAGGGTATCGTGGATCTACCAAAAAACTATGTGGTATAACTACAAATCTAAATGATACTTCATTGTGATAAAAATTTTATAGCGTCAAATATGAATACGAAGGAGTGATAAACTTAACCAGTACGCTATGCAGATAACAACTGGTTTTCTTTAAAACTAGACTATGCATGAAAAGATAACCACCAACTCAGCCGCTGGTGTTTATGCCCTCATCCATGACCACTTCTCGGTTGTTCACATTTTGTACAGAGTATCTAACGATTAATGAACGGATCCAAAATTCCTTTTCTTAATGTGGAACTAATAAGAAGACCCAACGGAACCTTAGGAAGGTCAGTCCATAAAAAACCCACTTGCAATGGTCAACTAACAAGTTTCTACAGTCGGGTGCCTGTTGAATGAAAACGGATCCAACGCGGCATCTGCAGTCCTGACGCCCTAGAAGTATAACTGCATCTTCTGAAAGAAACCTTCATCCAAAATAGATAACCACCAAGAATCATCGACAAGAGCATCAGACAAAAAGTCCAGAGGAACGAAACATCACATGAACCTGGATTTCAGAAAAGAGTTAACCCGCGATACCCTTAGGAAAAGAATTTCGGCATCTTTGAGAAGAATATTCTTCGCAGCAACGCTAAAAGTAATTTCGTGTAGTCGTCCTTTGTTAAGAAAAAGCCTGAAGGACAAGATCTCGCATTTGACCACTTACATGTGTACATATATCAGCTCACCTCATACTGTGGAGTCAGGTAGATTGGTCGTTCGACGCGTCTCCTGTCCAAAAGGGTTCAACAACACTATCCCACTGAATGATTGCAGAAAGGTGGTAGTGGCTCTATGAGGAGTGTGATAATCGAACACCTTGTCAATACTGACCACTCCATCTCAACAAATGCTTCCTCCTTCAGAGTAATCTACAAAGTGATAAATAAACTACCAAAGGCAATACGCATTCGTCTCCTTGTTGCATTGCCGAAGCCTTTACCATTCAGTTGGAAAAACCAGAGTTATGTATACAAAAGAAAATCATTCAACCACTTCTACTACCACGGCAACAACTGTGTTGACTTCTATTGACTTGATGTTTATATGCTCGCTTTTATAACTCCTTATAACTCTTGTATTTCTTTACAACTCTTAAGTAATTCCATATTTTCTTTCCTTACTATGTGCATCCTGGTCAAAACTCACACATTAAATTATTTATCTCATTCACCGAAAAGAGACTCTTTGCTGAACTACGTGTTGTTTTCATTAATATTTAACGATCCACTTAAGAAGACTATTTTAACTTCACTTGTAATATATCCCAGAGCTGACGATAAGTAGACACCTCAGACTCCAATACCAACAATGTAACAGTTTAAAATGAACACAATTTGTGTATGAAACTTACTATTTCTTCAACTGATGAATCTGAAGCACCAGATACAAGACCGATAACAAGTGAGTAGGTGTTACGTTTCAAATTATCAGAAGACAACTGGACACTTGCAGATACGGATATCTCTTGACTGCCAGGCCTATGACAGAAATGAGTAAGCAAGTAAGTAAGCAAGAGAGATGACGACTCACTTTAGTGTATATTTCTCAGTGGCATTACTAACAATATAGTCTTTAAGAGCATTATGATCACCAATAAGAGCATTGTGAAAAGACGATAAGGCAATATCGCGTAATACACAACACTTAGTAGATTTAATGCTTGACACGGTTATCAGTATTGGATCGCCTACAGTTGTGAAATAAGGAGAAAAAAATCAGCATTCTCACCATACATGTTACTTGTCGACGGTTGAAAACTGGTTATCACTGAATTATTGTACAGTTTTGTTGTCAGCATTTCAGACAGCATATATCCTCTTGTTAGCACAGACATACCTGAATCAGAGTTTTGGCCATACAACCATGTGATACTAGAATGAATGTATGCGATGAATTGCTCTATATGTGCAAAATGAAACTTACAACTTCTCCTTCATAACTTTCATAATAATTGATAGTATAAGAAGAGCGAAAAATATTCTAATTAATAGGAACCGGATAAAATTTTGAATGTCCATCACACTGATTCACGGTTTAAGGGAATTGTCCAACTGCTGTGAGTTTTATCTGGCCTGAAGATGTGTATCACTAGAAAGAGGTATATATGAAAACGTGCACACTGTACGCTTCGATCAACCGATTGAATAAAAAGGTCTTTAAGCAATAAGACAAACATCTTGAACAAAAATAAATACATTTGGATGAAAGCTTTTATCACGCATGCACTATAATATGTAGCAAGGCAGATACATGAAACCCAGAAAAAGTTAGTTCTACTTCAAACTAAATTTGGTTGTATGAAAAAGCAATGAAAAGCCAATCAGGTTTTTCGTCAAGATTCCTGCCACAACAGGGTTTTTCAAGTATAGAACTTTGCACCGATGTGCAGCAGTTCGAGCTGCCACACTCCATGTAGCAAACAAAGCAAGAGAAGAAAGTAAAAGGAATAAGCGTGTATGTAACGTATAGATTATCACTTCTCTACTAATAAAATACAACTCAATATTTACAAACAAGCTCAAAGTTTGAAAACCAGATAGACATAAAGTCTCTTGATATGGATTCACCAACTAACAGTTAACAAAATTCCTAGATTCAATATTTCCTCTAGTTCATTTCTATTACCAATCATAAAGTGGTAGTTCAAAATCAAATCTCAAAAACTGATAACGTGTGTGGTTAGGTGGCATGACATTGGCCTACCAGGCAAGTGGTGTGGAGTTCGATCCCCGATCGATGCACTCGTTTACATCATCTAGTCAGTAGTAAGCCCAGTAGAAAGGGAAGGTTGGGTGTGAGGCTAGAAACCCTACCCTATAAAAACAATATTAGTGTTATTGAAACTTGAAGCCCTATGTTCCACTGCGAACTCAAAGGATACAAATAATATAATGCTCACTGGACCGAAGCTCAATATGTTCCTCTTATTTATATTTTGAAGGCTACTACTCGTGTTGCATTGATATTTAGTTAGGCTTCCACAATGAAGATGAATGTATTTCCATTTACGAAACCGAGTCATTTGTGAATTCGTCGGTTTTAGGTGAATATACATCCTAAGAACTATTATAAACAGATCTAGAGTATATCTCCTAGTGTTCTGGTCATATATCTAAATACACTTTACTGCTTGTTAAACTACTACAATGGAAAACTCTAATATTTCCTATAATGTGGATTTATGAAAAAAATTCAAACCAGTCCTGAAACATTTACACGAACTGTAATCACGATTTGACCGAATAATCCTGAAACTGTTTATACTCAGCAGGGAAGACCTGAGTGTCAACCGCACTCAGACTTCTCATTATTGATAGTTAGAAAATTCCATTTTATCATTGTCTTCGCCCAAAGTTAATTTACCATCTGAGTATTCTATATCAACCATAAAATCTAGTAACAAGTGAATTTCCATAAGGTTGGGATCAAACTGACTGATTTCAACGTGGGACTTTGCACCGATGTGCAGCAGTTCAAGTCACCACACTTCACTCAGCACAAAAAGCAAGAGAAGAAAGTAAAAAGAAATTCAAAATAGATAAAGTAAACAGAGATAAGAGGCAAAAAGAATAGTAATATCGAAAACAATATAATTTTATTGGGTATTATAAGTCACAAGGAGTGGATACATCTGCGCCATCACCAGTTGTCTCCAGCCACTGGTGTTTACCGTCCCGAGGACCCTAACCAGACAGCAGTCTACACCTTCGTACGTGACTGGCTTAAACTGACTGTTGTGGATTTCATTGACTGATGAAGCCATTTTGGTTTCGGTTTGACCGTAGAAGAGGACAGAGCGGACTGCTGAGCAGTACACACACCCTTTGGTTGATAGCCGGATATCACGTCTTCGCCAGAGACGGCGTAAGCAGGCATATGCAAAACGGGCCTTCTGTATCTGTGCTGAGATTTCGTCAGCGATCAACCCGCTGGGACTGGCTGATACAACTTCCAAAAAAAGTGAACTATCCGACACGCTCTACCACTTTACTCCCTACCTTTAAAGCTAGAAGTCAATCAGGTACAGTCCTTAAGCATCGCATGACAAACATTCGAAGATGGCAGCTCAAGGTGTTCAGAAGACTCTGCATTTTGTCACCATCTTCACCTAGGAGTATATCATATGCATATTCCAAGGCAAGGAGACTATTCCCTGGTAACAAGTCAATCCCTGAGTCGCTGAAGTCAGTTAGGGTTAAGTTTATTAGTACATCTATGACGAAATTGAATAGAAATGGGGACAGTGGGCATCCCTAACAGGCACCACTGGGTGTCACCTTTCCATTTGACAACTCTTCGTAGGCTCTTACCTGGATGCATGAGTTCGAGTAGAGTGCCTTGATCAGTGCGACTTATTTTCTTGGCATTCCTTTCACATCCGAACATCGCCATAGTACTTCTCAGTTGACGGAATTTATTGTTGTTTTCAGGTTGCCGGTAATTATGTCTATGTTCCAGAATCTGTCAAACGGTAGAGATATGATCAATACACCATCTTCCTGGTCTAAAGCCTGACTTGTTCTCTCGTGTTTGTGTCTTTCGAGTACCAATTAGTCTACGCATGATTTTTAAACCTAGAGCTTTAGATACCATATTAGTCAAGCTAATCCCCCTGTGATTATCACAGGAAGACTTGTCTCCCTTCTCGCATAGTCAATGACTTACACCAACCCGACGGGACTTCCTCTGATTCCCAGACGCTTCCTAGTACATTAGTTAACGCAGACAGTAAACTGTCTCTACCGTCCTTGGACACCTCTGGAGTCATTCCATCGGGTCCCGTAGCTTTGCCTCGTTTCAGACTAGTGAGAGCTGTTTTAACCTCAGTTAGGGACCAAACAGAATTAAATCTATCAACGCACTACACACAGGTGGGTTAATAAAAGCGAAGTGTACTGAGGTAACACTTGCCGCCAACCAGTGAAGTCACTAAGATTGCCTAGGGAAATGTCAACTGTTTACAAAACATCTGCAAAACCATTAGAACCAATGTTGTTAGGAGACTTGTAGTGGTAGACTAAACATTTACCACACTAATGTATATGCTTCGTATTAAGTGGTCGGAGGCAATCGGCAGGAAGCCTTGGACCTAGGTTTCGTGCTAGCTGGCACTCATCAGCAGGGCGTATCTGAAACCTCGAAGGAACTCATGTCCCTTCTGAGGTTCGAACCCAGGTTACCCAGTGCTGCGGTCAGAGACGTTACCACTGAGCTAATCGGGCTCGCGATTGACCTCCTGTAGGACTGTATTGGATATTTTTGACTGGACACTAGTCAGTAACTAGTGTAATGTGTTTAGTCCTATCTCCGGTGCATACTGAATTCTGTCAGTCAGGTCAGTGTATATGCTTTATTTTCATCGTGATTACAATGCTTTAATTCTTTAGTATTTTCCTCTCTTTCTCTTTTGTGTTTAGGGCCATACGACAAGTCTTTCTATCACTGCTTAATACGTGTGCCGAGTCGGTACCTCGGGTCACCATGGTGTGGGATACCAACCATCATCGTTGGTGATTGATAGTTTCTGTACCGCCGACTTTATAACGAATCCGGATAATGAGTCCAAAGCAAACCTTATTAACAGACAGATGTGGAATTCCATATAAGTTTGTGTACAAACTTATCTATGAGCTTGCAAAGCCTTGTTCACAACTGTACTACAATCTGCGGCTATTTCTGGGTTATAATTGAGCATAATTCCAAAATCCTTTTGTCCCTTAATCGTCTGATGTTCATTATCAACAGAAACTACTGTTTTCATAGTAAAACGTCACCGATCAGTGACTATTCTGTTATGAATTACAAGACCCAGGCTATAGAAGGGGTACAAAAGTCTCGGGAACCCTTATTTCTTAAATGGGAGATTGTTCGACCGCACCAACAAGCAGCGTGAACAAACAGTCTCCTAAAAATTAATCCTGACAATCTGTACCTGCACATGTTCACATACTTGTGAAAGTGGCGCTCATCGGCCTTCACCTTTCAGGTTACTGAATATTCAGTGTTTAGTCTTCAGAAATATAGTCTATTAGATCTGTTGTTCCTTTCAAGTTTTGTACTTCATATTCGTTTTCACATTCATTGTTATCCTTAAATTTCACACTGACGAAGACGATATATTTAGTACTGTCATGATGTTTAGTTCTGAAATTGCCCTATACGAGAATCTGATTTCCATGTGGAATGAAAGAAATTTTTACCATCCTGCGAACTTCGGATGATTCACCTTTCTTGTGTTCTAGCAGAATAAATGACCCAGTTGTATCACCACTTAGTAGGCATAATATGAAACTGGTGTAGTGCACCTTAAATACTTGAACTTTTTTGTTCTAACGCAGTTATATGGTGCACTATGTCTTGCATCTTTGATGCCAGACATTCAGGAAACTAGTGGGCCAACACGTATGGGCGACAAACGTCGCTTCCATATCGCCTCTTATACGTTACAGACCGTAACACTGGGACACGCTCCCTAGTTGACGCCGGGGCGGGGGCTAGCGTGATTCGACCCACAACCGAAGGGCGCCTGCGAAGAATATCTTAACAGCTCCGCGCAGCAAAAGGTTCGTCTATCACAACGTATGGTAGAAAGTTCCTAAACCTTAACATTGGCATGCATTGCTCATTTCGCCGGGTTTTTATCGTGGCAGATGTGTTCACCGGTATCATTGGTATGGGTCTTTTGCAGCAGTATCAGTTACTAGAAGATGCCGGCAAACACAAGTTGATCGATTCATCCACAAAGCTAACAGTCTATGTCACGCACAGGCCTCTCTAGTGTATTCGACACTTGCTATTACTGGCCCACACTCTGACGTCCTTCAATCTTTTGTCAACCTTTTCAAACCATCTCCCGAATTCCCATGCATGGCTTCTAATGTCACTCATCATATTTTAACTGCCGGCCCACCTGTTTTTGTAAAGCCACGACATTTATCCCGAAAAAAATACCGAATAGTTAAGCCAGAGTTTGAACGGATGTTAGATGGGGATAATCCGACAATCTAGCAGTCCGTGGTCTTTACCTTACACATAGTGCCCAAAAATAAGGGGATGGACTGGAGACCTTGTGGTGATCACCGCAGGCTCAACGCTCAGACTGTTTCGTGTCTTCATCCTGTCCCAAACATGCACGATCTGACATCTCTCAAGGGTGCTACAGTGTTCAACAAACTTGGCGTGACGAAAGCTTACCATCAAATCCCAGTTCGCCATGAGGATGTCCCTAAAACAGCAGTGATTACTTCGTTTGTCCTCTTCGAATTCCTTCGAATGCCTTTTGGTCTTCGCAATGCAGCTCAGAAGTTCCAACGTTTCATCCACGAAGTTTTGCACTGATTGGATTACGCTTATGCATATCTGGATGATGTGCTCGTGGCTAGTCCAGATTAAGAGACTCACCGTGTTCATTTGAAGGTGGTTTTCGAGAAATTCCTAACATGTTGTTTGATACTCAACGTGGATAAACGCCGGAAAGGTGTCCGTTCGTTGACTTTTCTTGGGCCTGTAATTAATGAACATGGCATTCGCCCTTAACCTGGAAAGGTGCAGACAATTGAAGACTTCTCATAGCCGGTGTCCCTGAAATTTAAATGCACGTTTCTAGGTAAAGTGAAGTAATACCGTCATTTTGTTCCCCAATGCGCGCATGTTTTAACTACACTCACAGACCGCCCCCAATAGGGTGGCGGCTTTTTAAGAAGCAAATTGCTCAGTATTTGCTTTCGAATGACTTAATATCCCCTTTCCAATACGGTTTCTTAAATAGAAGGTTGTGCATCACTTGCCAGTTAGATTATTTCGACCACATAACTGAATGTGTAGACATAGGTCGTTCGGCAGCAACACTATTTCTAGATGTTAGGAAAGCTTTTGATAAGGTCCCACATAAGAGACTCATACTGAAAATCCTATCTTATGGAATTAGTGGAAGGCTACTCGAGTGGATAACTTCCCTTCTAACAGGAAGAGAACAGTTAGTTAAAATCAACCATGACTTATCTACATCCAAACCAATAACCAGTGGCGTGATACAATATAGCGTTCTTGGCCCTACCCTATTCATTGTGTTCATAAATGATATTGTCTCTGTGGTCAAGTATGGCAAGCCGTACCTCTTTGCAGATAACCTCAAAGTTGTATATGATTTTGACTATAATGATATAAATATTGCTAGTAAAATCCAACAAGAACTATGTAACTGGAGTGATTAGTGGCAGTTAACGTTCAATCCAGCTAAGTCTGGGATAACATACTTCGGACGTTGGAAACCTAACATGTGTCAATACATGTAGGTTGACCTTGTCTCAAACACAAACACAGTCACTGATCTCGGTGTAACATACTCAGATCTTGCCTTTACTGAACATGCAAATAAGGTTGTGTCTGATTGTAAACGTCTAACCGGCTTTGTGCTACGCGACTTTTACACTCTAGAAGACAGATTGGCTACATATAAGATACGTATTCGCCCCAAACATGAATATTGTGCCCAATTATACAGTAGCTTTAAATCAGCAGAGAGAAAAAAGTTGAAAGTGTCCAAAGATTCCTGACGAAACGCATATTAGGCTATGATCAGCAAACAGAGAACGACTTTATTGCATATCCCCTCAATGACGCTTGTTGCTTTGTTGTTATTGGTTTCAAGTGGCCTTGGTTTTGGGGGGAAGATTTAACTGATGTAATATTGTGATTTCTTAGACATAACTCAGGCTCATATGTGAAAGAAAGTTATTATCCTGGAATAAGGACAAGCTATTCAGAAGGTAAGGAGGACGTTTTTTTTCAGTTTATTTGTGTATATACTACTGTGCGTCGAGTTGCACTGAGTTCTTAGTGCAACTGTATGTAACTACATTTACATAAAGTGAAACATTACATAAGGCGTATACAGTTTAGAAGTTAGGGTATATTTGCAGTTACTGACACAAAATATATGTACATCTTCCATTTTCAGACAAGAAAATTCTCAAAGTAACTCAGGGTTGCGCGCAGTGCACCAATAGTGTATTCATTACTGTAATTATCATGCCTAACTGCGGAGCTTCTGTTCTATGGCCGGCGAAGTTGCAGTATTTCCCTGCAGGGTTTCTTTACTGAACTTTCACATGGCATACTACTTGGTAGTAACGGATCACGCCAAAACCATCTGTGACACAGGTGAATTACTTTGTCAACTAAAAGTATTAATTTAAATATCAGTGAGAGTTTGATTTACCTGTAAACTGAGGAATTTGAGTGTGACACAGCAGCATATGTCGGCAAGGTATTCTTTGTGCCCTAAAAATTCTGCAGGTACCAGTTGAATTGGCATAATCTACTTGGTGCAGGTATATGCCGTCATTTATGATAGCCATATCATCAGTATACAACTCTATGCCCATCCGACGATTACGGCTTCCAAATGGCTTCCAAAATAACTTTAAACTACACCACTTACCTGGTATCACATCCTTACGTAAATTATACACATCTGTGCTCGTCAAAATTTTATTAAAATTCTCTTCAGCATATTCCAAAACATCACCAACCTCAGATGTAGTCTTCACAACAGGTGCAACATTCTCCTTTTCATCGTCTGACAGGCGTCTAAAATATGGATCACCTATCATAAGACTCTGATCACATCTGTGATTGTGAACTGTTTTCGCGGAACAAATGATAAACTCGTCCTCCTTGTAGCGTATACGAAAGCGAGATTGGCAACCGGTGTATTTTGCACTGCAGAAATAAATAACAGAATTCCTACAGTTTGACGCGTGAACCTGAACCTCTAGTTTTTCGCTTCATGCCATATGTACAACGAAAGACTGCTTATTTGTACTTCAACTCCTGAGATTCATGGTTTCGTATGCACTTCTTGATTACATAATGTGTATGAGTTGCCTAGGAATACTCTGTGATACATATATATCGTACTGATTCCAGCTGACTTAGAGCATCTTCTACTTGAACCCAACTAATATACCGGTGACTAAACATAATTCTGTCCAAAGATTTTTTGATATCCAGTGATATAGGAGGGGCAGGTTGGTTGCCATTGTCTCCGGGTGCCAATGCGTTCATTCGGTACCACTGTAAATGAAAACAGAAGCTCTTGAATTAAAGTTTCACGAATTGGCAACAGAGTACAATAAGCAACTTGGAAGTGACAGTGACTTGGAAACTGTAGCGGAAAAAATATAAATTCCTTACCACAATTACCGTTTTGGAAAGTTCCTGATTATAGCCACAAACACTTACTGAAACACTCGTGAACAACAAATATGGGCACAAGTGATAAAACGAAGCTCTGCAGAAATCACTGAGACGCCACAAACAGGAGTTAACACCAAGGATTTTAGGTGCACCCTATACATGAAACACATTCTCAAGCATCCTCCTGCACGATGATTGCCTTCAGGCTTAGAGACAGCTTATGACGACTATTCTTAACAAAATCAACACAGTTTTAGCCAAGCAAAAACCGGAATCACGTAAAATGCAGCCACCTAGATCAAACGAAACGAATCAGCCAAACTGAAATTAACTAGACCGCGAAAATGTCCTCAAGGTAAAGCTGGAGGCACCACTTCAAAGAATGGATATGCCATATCAACGCCCGCAAATAGAATACCTTGATAGATGTATTCGACTGGACTTAGAACCCTTATGTTTAAGGAGAGTGAGGTGCAACTTATTACTTTTATTCAACGTTATAAGAAAGCACTGTAACAGTAACTCATCCATAACGTGGGCTAGATTATAGATACGCATCGCAGTAGCCAGTCCTGCAGGAGTGTATGCACTCACAGAAATCTTAAAGAAGCGAATGAATCGCAAAAATCACAGCATTTCCCTCCTCATAGACAAAGGTAGGCTATGCACTAATTCTGCGGACATGTGTGAATTTTTTAACTCAACTTTTGCAGGTAACTACCTCTAGCCCACAGTCCGGTTACTCAATATACACCCTGCTACTAATGTGGCACAAACTCCATCTCCACACACACCAAACTTAATTATTACTGTTGGATTTACTTATACTAACATTAAACAAACTATAAGAACCCAGAAATGATCAAAAGGTTTCGGTACTGACGGCATATCATCCTATTTTTATAAATATGGTGGCCCTGACATTCCTCTACTACTGCTTAAAATATTCACAATGTCCCTAGAAACCCAAACTTACCCTGATATGTGGAAAACAACATTTATTATGCCTAAACGCAAATCTGGCTCGAAAACAGAAGTCAGTAACTACAGGCCGATCAATATCACACCTATAGCATCTAGAATTATGGAGAGACTAGTTAAAGACAACTTAATCAAGAATATGCTTAGCTGCAACATTATAAGCCCGGACCAACATGGATTCCTAAAATCCAGATCTTGTTTAACATGCCACTTAGACTTCTTTAACTTTGTGACCAGCAGTCGTGACAGACGACAACTAGTACTTGTCATCTACTTTGACATCTCAAAGGCATTTGACCGTGTCGACCATTTACTACTGATAAATAAGCTGAAATCCTTAGGAATACGTGACCCACTATTAGGATGGCTTAAATCATTCCTTAACAATAGGTCCCAAATAGTTAAACTCGGATCTATAACTTCGAAGCCTAGCCCAATCACCTCTGGTTAAGTACAAGGTAGTGTCATTGGACCCCTCCTATTTACACTATATATTAACGACACATGCGCTTGCTTGTCTCATGGGAAACCATTCATCTTTGCAGATGACCTGAAAGTAGCTTATACATCCCAATGTGATGACCTAGGGTACTTCCAGAATGTTATACAGAAAGAACTAGATGAAGTGACTGCTTGGTCGTCTTTATGGAACCTCCAATTTAACCTTAAAAAATGTGGCTGGATCTGCTTCGGTGCACCCTCAATCGACATGAAATTAACGTTTCAATCGGCTAACCTAACCAAACTCCAAAGTGTCGTTGACCTAGGTCTGAGGTACTCGAGTAACCTAACATTCTCTGAGCAAGTGGCATCACAGACTCAAAAGTCGAGGATGCTCTTAGGATGCATACTCAGGAACTTTCACGACAATGAAGCAAAGCTCATTCTGTACAAAACCTGTGTGAGGCCACTACTAGAGTACTGTCTATTTATTATAAGCAGCACTCACACACGTGAAAAGTTAGGAATAGAAAGTATCCAACAATATTTTACCTCAAAACTACGTGGCTACGAATGTAAGAAAGACTACATCTCACGGTGCATGATTCTACAACTTGACCCACTCTGGACAAGACGACTAATTATAAACCTAGAATTCTTCTATAAGGTCCTACACAAAATATTATTCTCAGACAGTAAGGATATACAATTCGCACAGGAAGGCTCTTACGATCTGCGTAACCAAAATTGCACAGTGACAATAAAAGCCTTTAAGTCAACACTCCGCGAAAACTTCTTCACAGTCATGTATTCTAAAATATGGAACAATCTGCCCCTAGAAGTCAGGAACTGCAATGCAGTTTTAAGTTTCAAACGCTCTCTGTACACACTATTTCACTCTACTGATTATATAAATGAACTATTTATTCCTAGAGCGAATCAACTATTAGTCTACTACAGAACCTAAACGCGCTTAAACACCTTTACTTCTCTAAAGACTATAAATAAACTAGTAGCATAAATAATAATAATGTATTTCATATAAATTTACAAATTTACATGAAAATGCATGCCATTTTTACAGGCACGATCAAGTATGATATAATATCAAATCGTAGATTGTCTACAAGTTAATCGTATTTCAACTGTTAAATATTCGATACATATAATACACTCATTTTCTGAATTAGGCCGTATAGTTATTGAATTGTACAGTTGTCCTCCAGGTTGAGCGGGAAAATCGACTTCGTTCCGTTTTCATCCCGTGGTTGTAGGCATACGATAACCAACCAATATTGAGGTAAGTACACCTTTTACAAGGGATTGGAATCTGTTTTAGAAAACTTAAAGTGGTGAGGTGAATCATTAAATTGTAATGAAATAGGTAAGTGCAAGTATCATTAATAAATGCATTAATAAAGGAAACACCCTAGGGTAACAACATTCATTTGCAATGTATAATGCTACAGATATATCACAAACTATCATGATATCCACTTTTGGTTTTAATACAATTATCCTCATGCCAGTTGTTTTTATTTTATACCTTTTTGTGCATTTAGTGCACAACCGTACCCTTCAGAGAGTAGGAGTATAATAAGTAATGAAGAGCTATAAGATGTTAAGTTTAATGGAGTAAAATGAGGATCAAGTAAAGACGTTGTCAGAAAATAAATGAGATAAGACATTGTGGATTGGTATGAAAAGATCTGACGATAGACAGCAAGTTAATTTATAAGATGCCCCATAAATCTGAGCAGATCCCACATAGTCGCATCTCAACAATAGGCTGGGTGAATGGTATATATTTAAAGGTAGAAGCATGATCTGTCAAGGCGTTCATTGTTATCTTTTTCAAGATAAAGATTTAAGCCCTCATAAAAATCAGAAATATCTCGAGCCTTCAAATTTTTTTAATGCTGTTCCTGCAGAATGGGGCGATTCACCTTAGTGACCCCCACCATATCTACTGATCAGCTAACTCCACCCTCCCACCTTTAAGGTAGAAATAAATATTTGTTCATCAAATTACAATGTACAAAGAATATAAACATATATGTCCCACTCCACATTCTTTTTCTCTGCCCTCAGGTACATTTCTGTTGTATTTGCCTTGTAGTACAAGTTGCATTCATCTACAACCAGACTGAAGCTGAGAAACAATTGAAGTTACCCACTCATATATCATCCCTCAAGGTTTGGCTACTAATGGCTCAGCATCCTTGATAAAATCCACTGTCACCATAACAAGACGCTGTACAGCATCTTATACAAGCACTGTCAACGATCTAAAATGGCAGACAAGTGTATACCCTCTTATTCGTATTGGTTTTGTGTAAATATAACTCTGTTCTAGTCACGCTAGTCATCTCACACCAATCCCAATACTAATATAATAATACTTAGTAATTATGCATAATCAATTCTTGACATTTGATTGTCATTACAATACTTAAAATGATTAAAATATTTGTGCAGCAAATGTTCTCTTGCTTTACCACGCTTGATACCTTATTACACTCAATTATTGAGCTTAATGTATTCCTTGATAATAAGAATTATAATATTGATTACACTCTTATCATATATAGTTTGATTTACTTCACGGCTCCCTGCAAGACTAACTGCGCTTCTTCAGTATACACACACTGCAGTATTGTTAACCAAATGTTAAAATTTTGTTGGTTCTGTGTCATTATCTTTTTATAATATGTGTAGGCAGGTAACTTTGCAATGTTAAATGTTTACTATATAAAAGACTGTCATGATAATTTAGTACAATAAGTCCTGCCAACCGACCTTACCTTCGGTTCATACTACCTACATTGAACTCTAACTATAGTGTTCTGCTGAATCTCGCTCCACTATTCACAAAACCTATTCTTTTTACTCTTTAAGGGTTTAACATCTTATAAACTAATCTGTTCATTAGGACGCATGCACACATATATAATATGTTCATAAATCTGTATGTGGAGATCTATTGGAAGCACTCACTAAGAAAGCTGGAGATATGGAATGTGAGGTACGAACGTGTCTGGAACCAAGCAACATATTTGCTGTAGCCATAGCAATCAGAGCCTAACATCATAAAAGGAGGGAGGGTGGCGCATACTGATCAGTAGATATGGTGGTGGTCACTAAGGTGAATCGCCCTATTCTGCAGGAACAGCATTATGCAATTTGACGGCTCGAGATTTCTATGAGGGCTTGGATCTTTATCTTGAAAAAGATAATAATGATCGCCTAGACAGATCATGCTTCTACCTTTAAACATATACCATTCGGTCAGCCTTTTGCTGAGATGCGACCACGTGGACTCTGCACAGATGTGTAAGTGCCTGGTTTTATCCACAGGTGAGTTTGCCTGTCGCACTTACAAAAAGACTAACTTCTTCTGCCTAGGTCTTAATCAGTACTCTACCTATCTTGCAAGTACTTAGGAGCGAGTAAAGACAGAAAATAAAGGACTCGCTACTTGACTGTAACCAAACGTATATTTATAATGAATGCAATTATAACTCAATAATAATAAAACAGGTTTACCACTTATCTATACCCGTCGGAGTAGGAAGCTCGAGAAGTATGCTTGTAGGAGAGTACAGCGAGAGAGAAAGCGTACAAGTGCCAAAATGTACAAGAAGCGTAGTGCAGCACGAAAAGCGAAGTGGCGAAGTGGAGTAGCGCCAAAAATTGGATGAGTGAGTTAAATGAAAAGTTCAATGTACACTACAGGTTTATGGGGCATCTTATAAATTAACATGCTTTCCTTTGTCATATCTTCGAATATCACTTCACAATGTTTCATCTCATTCATTTTCTAACAACGTCTTCACTTGCTGCTAATTATATTCCATTAAACCTAACATTTTATAGCTCTTTACGAATTTGATTCCACTTATTCTATTCCTATTCTCTATAGGGTACGGTTGTGCACCAAATACACAAAAAGGTATGAAATAAGAACAACCGGCTTGTGGATAATTGCATTAACACCAAAAGTGTACATCATGATAGTAAGACCTATATGGGCAGCATCATACATTGCAAATGAACATTGTCAGCCTAAGGATTATAGTCTCTCATTGTGTTTCATTTATGAATGCATCTATTACTGATACACTGCACTTACCTATTTCATTGCACTTTAATGATTCACCTTAGCACCTTTACTTTTCTAAAACAGCTTACTACCCCTTGTAAACGTTGTACTTACCTCAATATTGGTTGGTTATCGCATGCCTACCAACACGGGTTGAAAACGAAATGAAGTCACTTTCCCCGCTTAACCTGGAGGACTACTGTACAATTCAATAATCACTCGGCCTTGGTCAGACAATGAGTGTATTTATATATATCAAATATTTAGCTGTTCAAACATTATTATTTTGTAGACAATCTACTATTTGACATTACATCATACTTGATCGTGCCTGTAAAAATGGCATGGATTTTCATGTAAATTTATGTTCATATGAAAACATACATTATTATTATAACTGAATGGTATGTTCAAGACATTAAGCATGACACCGGAGGCCATGGAAGCGTTCGAGTAAATTGAGTTTCGATTGCAGACGCAACCATGCTAGCGCATTTAGAGGTCCCACATCCGATCAGCATCTCTGTTGACGCATCTAACAGAGCGATTGCAGTTGTATTCCAGCAACAGGTGCGTACCTCATGGATACCAGTCCTTTTTGTCTATCAGAAGTTTTCCGCATGCGAAGCAAGGTATAGAACTTTTGGCAGAGAAATCCTCGACATTTATGCTGCTATCAAACGTTTTCGGCACTTCGTCGAAGGTCGGCAATTCACGGCATTCAAATACCACAAACTGCTAACGTTTGCCCTGCGCACCACCACAGACTGGTACTCTATACGTGAATTGGGTCACTTAGAATATATGTTACAGTTCGTATCTGATATTCAACACATTTGTGGAGCTCAAAAGCCTGTGGCAGATGCTTTGTCTCGAGTATGCACTATGTCAGTGCCTTAATAAGATAACTGAACTTTGGCTAGCGGGTTTAGACTTAGAAAGGCTGTTACGAGACTATCTGTCGTGTGTTCAAGGGGAGATGGGTCGAACAGTTTGGATGCCCAGCTACGGTAACAACTGACCATGGACAGCAATTCGAGTCAACAACTTTTGAGAAACTGTTATAGCTGTTGGGATGCTAACGCATCAGAACAACGGATTATCATCCATCTGGAAATGGACTAGTAGAGCGTTTTCACCGCCAACTTAAAGTCGCGTTGGTGGCTATCGACAACACCAAGTAGGCAGAGACTCTTACCTTGGTCCTCCTTAGCACCCGTTTAACCCTCAAGGTTGATATCCGCTGTTACGCTTAGCATCCGAAACGCGTTAGGCAACGACTCCAACCAACTCACACACGCAGTCAATATAAGAAGGTGCAAGTAGTTGGCAGACTTGAGGACCGCACCCATGTTTCTGTGCTTTGTGACGCCGCACGTAAACCCCTGCAATCCTCTTATGATGGAATTTTCAAAGTCACTGGTAGGTCGGAAAAATTCTTCGTTATCGATTGATTTGGCCACCATGACACAGTCGGCCCAGACAGACTTAAAGCGACATACAAAGAAGGATCGTTAGCCTTCCTTCTACCTGACCGAACATCTCCTGCGTCTGATTCCAGGCCAGACACCGTAAACGAACATCCTATTACCCCCAGTAAGCCTGCTACAACACCCAGAACACCTATCACACGAACAGGTAGACGCGTAAACCAGCCTAAGCGGTACGCCAAATTTGTTAACTAGTACTGTTATTTATTTTAGCAGGTTATCACAGCTATTTTTCATAGCAATTACTCTTTTTGGCTTCGTTTGTGGCAGTGATCGTTTTTCCCAAAACTTGTCCTTTTGATCTCCCTCGTTACAGAGTACTGATGGTACTTTTAAAAGCGGATGAATTCCCTAATGTTTCCAACACCAGTCACCATAGTTTATCTTGAATCCCAGCTAAACCGGTTATAGATGTTGGCTTTCATTTCGTCTCGTGATTCCCATCATTTACATGATTACAGATTATAGCTTCCCTCTAATCGCTGCCGTAAGAGTTATCTTGAGCAAAACTAAAAATGTGTAAAAAAAAATTAAAAAATGTGAACGAAGAACCTTAAACAACATGCGTAAAAAACTTGTTCTGTACAGTTACAAGGACTATTGCACATTCTTATGCATACTCACTTCACTTCTGTTCTGTTATTTTTTAACTCACTCAACCTATTTTGACTGATTTCGCTACGTTAACTGGAGGTCATGACCCGCTGAAACTCATATATTTTGTGAGCCGTATCTGTAAACATTTTCCAGCTGGTAACAATTATTTTACTAATTGTAGTCACTCATCACTTTTGATTCTTTCCACATTTCGCCCTGTAACTTTCATTAATTTCCGTACTGTTAGCAGTTTTCTCTGTTTCATTTCAACTTAGCGTATAACTTCAATATTTTCACGATGATTCCTTGCATGTATTTGGCCGATTTTGAAATTCTAGCCTCTTCCATTTTCTTTATCTTGACCTTGTTCTTTCTACTTCGCTGGTATATTTGTTATCTTCTGTGTCGATTGGTATTTGCTGTTGACGCGGGGGAGTGCAGCATTGGTCTAAGACGCAACTTAGAGATAATGAGTCACTTTTCCACTATCTCAGCTTGGGCGATGGCTCAGTATCACCAGCTCTCCACGCACCATAAGTGTGTGGCGCGTAAGCCCGTACAGGTACAGAGTTTAAAGAAATAATAATGGTAGATGCAAAAAAACGGTAAAAATTAAATTAAACAAAAACACAAAACTTAAAACACTGAAATCACACTAAGACACCAGCGTCATTTCCCCTTATATTTCGCTGCACACCACCAATCATGTACATAGTGGCCCTCTTTTCCATTGTACTTTTGTTTATTTTCTCACACCTTATTACTCTCTTCAATCTTTTTTGTTCCCTCACTGTTATTGCACAAACATCTATCCACCAACCAACTGCTTTCGTGTATCGGGGGTTTCTGGTATCCCAGCAACCTTCTAAGGAGGAGGGGGTAACCTGCAGTGCACCTTGAAGGTTTGAACTTCTGTTTTAACGCATTCATGTTAAATGGCGCCGCGCCTTCACTGTTCTTCCGGTGCGACTGCTCGCTCCCTCTTTTTGCCATCAATAAGCGCACTCTTGAGCCTGATACCCCGACCAGTTAACAGATAAGTTGTACAGTATTCTTATCTATTAAATTTGACATTTAATCTGTGGTAAAAATGTAATCCTCTGAATAACATCATTACGGCCTATGGCACTATAAGTGAAATGATAATAGCCCGATTGGCAGTTTCTTGATTCTCACAGCTTCCCTGCGTTAGAGGCTAGTTTTTTCAAAAATTCAGATTTCCATTTCCCCTTTAATCAACAACTAAGACACTTTGCCAAACCAAGTCCGCCTCTCTCTGTCTCGGATAACCCAAGTATTTAATCACGAAATATCAACAAGTGTGCTGTCTTTTCAATGTTCCAATATAGGTGAGAGTGTGGCTTTCACAACAGAACCAAGAACTCACGTTCCATCCTGTTTTAGAACTATCACACAATTGGATGTACGTGCATCCCCCGGGGAGTGATATTGAATTCTTACTCAGACTTGAATACAGCTAGCCAGCTAGAGTCAGTATACTACTAGAAATATAGAATGTAGCATGGTCGTACAGGTTCTATTCCAGGCCAACGCATACTCCTAAACCTCGCCTAGCTTAATGTAAGTGCAGAACTTGAGCACTGTGGTAGAATGTAATCACATATTAGGTAAGTTTATTTTAAATATATCACATACAGTGATGATGCAGTATTAACAACTTGATGACAAGTTTTCGAGCATAATTATCGTCACTCATAATCATATCAATTTAGTCACACGGATTCAGAATTTGTCCTATGCTTTCTCTCCCTCAAATTCCCCTAGTTGTTCGCTACAACTTTCCATATCTCCGGTATAGGCTTCGCATCAATTCGATTCCATGTGTGCGGTGTTGACTCGATGATAAACAATGATTCCCTCCACCTAACTATATCACTTTTTAATAGTCTCACTCTGTCCTAAACCGCTGGTGTGTGATTACATGCAAATAAATGCAATGCAATGGCTGAGCACTTCTTAAGGTTATTTAATTTATCAGGGACAATCATTCGAGGTTCATTGAAATTATTCTGCTCCAATAATCTAACTGACCCCAACCTACTAGTTTAACTGACCTATGTAATTGATCTTATCAGCAGTCAGTATTACGTGGTATTTGGGAAATTATATTATTCTTTTTGATTGGATCTATCAGGTCCTCAAGCCGACAAAGTTTATCTCTGAGAAAGTTGGTTGATTTGTTTAAATGCCACCCTAATTCCAAACTCATTGAGAATCCTACATATGGTCTCTGACGTTCCTCGTTTATACAGCAGTACTACGGAGGCTTTGAATTCTGTATTACTTTTGCCATTTTCATTACTGATCATAGTTTCTCTATGGTTCTTCACAGATTTTTAATAAGAATAACTCAAAATATATGCCGGAGATATGGAAAGTGGCGATAAACACAACAAAGGGAAGTTGGAGAGACAGAAGGAGTGAAAATATATTATATAAGAGAAATTGTGAAACCGTGTGACTAAATTGATATGATTATGAGTGACAATAATTTAAGCTGGAAACCTTTTCATCCAGTTAATAATAATACTTTTCCATTGAGTGATTTTTCAAATAAACTTATCTAATATAGAATTACATTCTACCACAGTGCCCAAACTCTGCACTGACTTTAAGAATTATTTCAAGTATAATGTTACCTACTTTATTAACCTTTTTGAGATTAAGATACAAATTTAACTTAGTAATTCATTCGAACAACCTAACTCTTTCATCCCTGTGATGATAGACGAAGCTGTACACATGTTTGAAGGAATCAATCGGAGTTATTCAACAAAAACACAACGCCGGTGAGTAATCGAAAAGAAAACAATGTGTGCGTGTGTGTGTGAACACATCTGAGGACACCCTATACACCCAATCGATAATCCCTTTTGAAAATACGCAGAAAAGTTAAGTAATTTAGAAAAATATATATTAAAAAAGAGAGAGACATTTTAATACTACTGTATAAGACGACGTTGTGGATCAAATATGTTCTTTTTAAATTCAAGTACAACTTCTGTTTCAATTTCAGTGGATGCTTTTCTTCCAGATTTTGTTGAATACATAGTCAAAACATCTTCAGGAAGATCATCTGCACAAGTAAAGTAATCAGAAAAATACTTTTAAATAGTGTATAATATTTTCAGCGTGTTTTACCAACTTGTACCTTACAGAATCGGCAAATAAAATAGTAATCTACAGTATATCACTAGAGAGGTTGGGTTGTGAGGGCGATTGTTACTTCCGGCTGCCCACACCGTGGAAGTTGGTTGCGTGACCGCAGAGCCCAGGGGACAACTGCTTGAGGCCGGTCACACACGGCCTGTTTTTGTTTGTTGTTTTTCATTTGGTGTGTCTCAGTAGCGTATTTATCACTTCTGCCCTGTGACACGGCAGCAGGAAACGCGGTCGTTGTTAATCCGGGCCCCGACCGATCCGGCATGATATTTTGTGATTTCTTTGAAGTCATAGGATTGGATTGGGTAACTGCTTTTAGTCTAACCGCTATCCAAACAACCTTTCTGGCATGGTAAGACCTGCAGGAACATAAGTTCCAGCCAGTATAGCTTGTTGGGTCATTGCGGTGTTCAAGCCCGACCACCACGTCAAGGTAGCAGCTTTCGGTCGGGATATCACTAGACAGAGTATTATTCAGTATGAAATATGCTTTATTGCCTGCCCAACGATTCTTTCCCCATTTCTGTTTAATTTCATCATGTATATATACTGACGAACTTCACTGACTTCAGAGAATCACGGATTCACTTGTTATAAGGGAATAATCTCCTTGACCTAGAATATGCAGATGATGATAAAGTCCTACCTCCACGGTGAAAACACTGACAGAATGTAGAGTCTTCTGAACACCCTGAGGAGCAGAAATCCTCGAATATATTTGGCATGCGATTCCCTCCCGCCAAGCGTAATGGCTGAGTGTGTTCACCATTTCATTTATTTGGGAAGTTGCATCAGCTAGCCCCAGCGGATTGATCACTGACGAAATTTCACCACGAATACACAAGGCTCAGGTAGCATTCGCCAACTTACGCCATCTGTGACTTAGTAGACGCGATATCCGAGTGTCTGTCAACAAAACGATGTGTATACTACACGGCAGCAGTTCGCAACGTCCTCCTTTATGGCTAGCTATGAGCGAGACATGGCCATTGAAAGTGGGAGATATGAAAAGGCGGGCTAGCAGTCTTTCATCAAAGGTGTCTGCGTTCTATCTCTCGTGTTAGGTGTTACAATTTCCAGTGAAACTATTGTCTCATATCCCTGTCTACTGTCTCTGTTTTACTTTTATTCTACTTTCTCATGCTTTGTGTGCTACATGCAGTGTGGCGACTTAACTGCTGCACATCGGTGCAAAGTTCTATGTTGAGAACAGACAGACGTGTTAGGTGTAATAGGCTAAGTAATATTGAGTTTAGGCGTCGGTTACGTGCTAGGTAAGGAGCGGAGGTCAGTCAACAAGGTTTTGAAGTTATATAGATTGAGATGGTTAGGACATATGTTACGCATGCATTGCTTGCCATCGAGTGCCTTCGTTGACTGGCAGTCAATGTTAGCTGCAATGGAGCCGATGAGGTTGGGAAAGAGTTAGTGGTGGTCAAACCAAGAGTTGACATCAGTCCATAAAATACATAACAGTTAGTTTGAGCCAATCAGCCATGTAGAGAGGTGTAGACTTCATGGCTGGTTGGGGTATTCGCAATGGTAAGAACCAATGGAGGCTGGAGACAATTGGTGATATGGCTAGCTCAAAATCATCATCGTTGTCAATGATGGCGCAGATGCATTCACCCTTTGTGAGATGATTTGTCATATCCAATAAAACTCTATTGTCCTTCCATATTGCTACTATTTCCTCTCTCTTTACTCTCTTGTATTGCTTTGTGTGGTAAATGGAGGGAGAGTGGCAAGATGAACTGCTGAACATCTGTGCAAAGTTCTATGTTGAAAAAAGTCAGTCATAATTATTTGTTTGACATATATAATCACAGCATATTTAATAATAATAATTTGCTTTATTCCAAAACAGTACTTGTGATACAGAATGGAATTCTCAGCATTTTCACTACAGTATTGCATCCAGTTAGTACATTATCAATAAATAGAATTCTACAAAGATTGAGGAAACCAACAGTTCATTATTACAACAGTACATTGGCATGTCAGTAGCAAAGGTAAAGCTGAAACAGTGTTTGAAGGTGTTAGAAAAGTGAGAGCTGTCTTATTAACAGGCGTAAGCGAGAGAAAGAGACAAAGCAGCACATAACGGAAAAAGAAGAGAGAGAAAAGGAAAAGAAAGAAAGAAAATGTTGTACCTATTGATGATGTGGGTTGGAAAGACGAGATCCAGTTGTACTACTGACTATTTAAAGAATTATAGGTGTCACGCCTGATGCTTTCTTTATCACACAGAACACGAGCTAAGTAGGGTATGGTTGAGTTTTTGTACTTGCTGGTGCGAGCATATAGTTTTCTATATTGGCTTCTGGTCCTACCTGATGAGATGCAGGGGGAGAGTTGTGAGTGAAGAGGGTGGTGTGAGTTAGATAAAATGGATTTGGCCCATTTTCCACATGAGTCCATGTGTCTGTCAACCAGAGTATTAGCAAGCTGGTTAAGTGGCACGTTGCTTACCCTGCTAACAACATTTAACATCCTGCGTAAAATGTTATAGTCTTTCTTCAGTAGCCCTGGAAAAACTAAGGGGGAACAATAGAGAATAATAGGCAGGATGCGAGAATTAACGAATTGTAGGAGTAAGGGTTGGGTAATACCAGAATGTTTTAACTTCTTGATGTAGAAGGTAAGACGGAATATTTTCTTAGAAATGGCCAAGATATGAGACGACCAGGAGAGATCAGCAGATAGAATGACACCTAGGTATTTAATTTCCGATTTAGTTTCTATTTCAGTGCCGTCTATGTTGCATACCTCGTAAGAGCCAAACAGTTTGTTTAGGTCGGATTTATGCCTAAAGGTGAAATTGACCGTTTGGCATTTGGAGGGGTTTAGAGTAAGACCATTTTCCTTGGACCACTAGCTGATTTCTGACAGAAAGCCATTAAATTTAGAGCAGTCGCTTTGACATTTGATAGGCAAAGATACAGACAGATCGTCAGCGTATTTGACAAAATTAATGTCATTTGAAGGTGGTAAGTCATGTAGAAAGAAAGAAAAGAGAAGTGGGGAGAGTACAGCGCCTTGGGGGACTCCGGCTTCAGTGAGTACAGCAGAGGATGATTTACCTTTGTACACGTTGTACTGCATTCTGTTTGAGAAGTAGGAATGCAACCAGTTAGTGACCCAGGACTCAGTTTTCGTTAAAGAGAGCTAATTTAGCAGGAGACATCTAGGAACAGAGTCGAAAGCAGAAGTGAAGTCAAGAAACGTGCAGCGGACTTACTTGGCACCTTTATCTAATGATGAGACGATGTTGTTGTGTAAGACGGCTGCAGCGTCTAAAGTGCTCCTACCCTGTCTATAGGCAAATTGTTTGGGGTCTTCAAAGCTTTTAAGGGAGGGTTCAAGTTTAAGAAGTATTAGTTTTTCCATAAGCTTTAGAAACGGGGAAGTGATGGCAATGGGTCTGAACTTTACGTTCTTGCCGTTTCCAGGTTTAGGGACAGGGACAATTTTGATGTCTTTCCATGCATCAGGTACGATATTTTTAGAAAAAGAAGCATTTAGGATGTTGGTTAGTGGAGAACACAACACATCTGCACATTGTTTTAGAAAATAGGCAGGTATTATTATTATTTAAAAAAAAGAGTCGTAACACCAATATGCGCGATGCCTGCTATTACATGAGTTATCTTGTTATAGTACAATAAAAGTTAATCGAAATGTATTCACCATCGAATAAGTCAACATTTTCAAAGCTAAGAGTAAGTAACATCGGGGATAGCCGTCGAATGAGAAGGACCTTAACACTACCACAAAGATTTGATAGAATTTCGTTGAACTGTGTTTTAATTGCATGATAGATTTTATTTACGACTTATTTTATTTCTTTGCGTTCTCAAATTGGGACACAGGGGGGGCTTTAAGCTTTAGGTTTGTTGCCTCAATAGCTGTGGTATTATTCTTTTTTACGAAGCCTACCGTCTTTACAGACCTTACTAACATCGGCATAACGAATTTTAGGAATACGTTGACGGCCAGGGAGAGAACTCCTGACCACCACATGCATCGTCAGCATGCGAGTATTCTATCGCTGCACCACTAACGCTGATCGTGTGATAAAATTGTCCATTAACGGTTCACACATCATCTGAGTTTTAATGATAGTAATCAGTTGACTGGCAAGGCTGAAGTGGGTAGAGAGGGTTCTGAACCTGAAATACACTGGCTGAAGACCGACTCCCCAAATTAATGAGCCACATTTTCACCAGATTCCACAGAAAAATCATTCACGAAGAAACTGCAAAGTGGTCAGAGATGGTGTAATCGTGTTGCAAGCAACATCAGTTATGCCTCATTTACTACTACTTTTAATGGCCTTACAGTTGATGCTAATTTGTTATAAAAATTATTTGAAAACTGACTACTAGCTAATAAAATAACTTGATATTCAAGTGTTGGTTTGTAGGGATTTGATTGGTTACAGGATTTTCATCATGAGCTGATATTAGTTAGGGAACCATTGGAAAACCTGGGAGTACTGGACAGCTGTTTCGTCCTAGTTTGGGACTCTTCAGCAGTACCCATAAATAACTTGATAAATAAAATAAAATAAATAAAATAACTTGATATTAGACAAAACAATAAGAAGACGTAATTTGTCTGAATCGTGTAATGTAGTATTTGCGTACAACACATTTCGAACAATCTGATCACACACGGACTTGTCACAAGAATATGTATGAAATTAATAAGGATTTAAGGGGTAAGAAAATAGACTAAGGTCAAGTTAAAAGGTCCAAAAATAACAATGAAGATCACTAAACCGAATAAGAGAAGTGATAGTACATCTCTCCTGATATCAGAACAAAGTTTACCAGGGAATGTTCAGTATGATGACGAATTATTTTTGAAAGTATAAAGGTGGTTTAAACTTCCTAATTGCTAGCTAGGGTTTCCACAAACTTAAACGCCCCACACACGTTGTATAGATAGATTTAAAAGATGTGTAAACATCAATTTTATGTCCTGTCTCTATATTGTTTTGCCGTAGAGTATCTAGATTGCCTGTTGTCACTATTAATGGGGTCTGGGGATTCTATATGGTTCTGAAGGGCTTACTTGCAGAGATCGATGAGTCCTCCCTAACGACGTATGGCCACAGGTACATTCGAATTGGGGAATACAGTGGAATGTGACATCATTATTAAGTGCTGCTATTTCATACGCAATACACTACACTGAACTCCAATTTCCTTTACCTACTAAACATACTTTATTATGCGGGACTTTCCATAGTTTAATGAATGAGTCTTCTACCAGTTCAATGGTAAAATTGAATTACTAACTGGAAGATATTTTCATTCCAATGACAGTGATTTAGATTTGCCTATTGTGTCAGCGTCTGAACGACGTAGACACCCCGCACACACACACATTTTAAAGTAACTACTTGGTCAGATCTTTCGATTTCATGGAGAAGTACAACAAAGAAATCGAAGGTAAAAACTTTGAATTGACAGTTTCAGAGCAAGTGGAGAAGTGGATATAATTTCAAACTCCAAACAGTTAATCCTGACACTGACTGACTGGTTTCAACGTAGAAATTTCCACAGATGTGCGGCAGTTCGAGTCGCCACACTTCACGTGACAAACAGAGCATGAGAAGAGAGTACAAAGAGATTCAAAACAGAGACAATAAACAGAGATATGATGCAAAAAAACATAGTAGTATCAAAGGACAATACAATTATATTGGATATTTTAAGTTACAAGGAGAGGATGCATCTGCGCCAGCCATTGACAACAATTTTGAGCCATATTACCGGTTGTCTCCAGCCATTGGTTTCTACCGTCCCGATGACCCTAACCAGGAAGCCAGTTTTCACCTTCCTACGTGGCTTAAACTAACTGTTGTGAATTTTATTGACTGATGCCATGTTTTGGTTTGACCGCCGCTAGCTGTTTTCCAGCTTGACCCTATGTCAGCAAACATTGCCCGTCGAGGAAAGCGATGGCTAGGATGCATGCGTAACATATGTCTTGGCCATCTCGATAGCAGTCTCTGCCATGAAATATATGTAAGCAAAGAACATATATGCGGTGAATTCACAGCATTCTAGGCGTCCTGTATCCATACTAATTGTTTCAATGTAAGAAGACTTCGCCATCATCATTTCCATCAATGACCTGAGTGTCATTAGTTTGGGCAGTCAACTTTCTTCAAGGAGTATGTGACGGATTGATATGTCACACAACTGTTCGCATTTCAATAATACTTGTCTAATAGAGTATTCTTCAATGACTCCTTAGAGTAGAACTGGATTACATTGCGTTTAATGCTGACAGACAAAATCTGCAAAGTGTATGTAAATTATTATTAAACTAAACGAAATGAAAATGTCTTCAATGCCAACAAATATAAAATTCAATGTATTCAATTATCGGAGACAATGCCTATAAACATACATACCATCTAATGCTAGACGACACTTTCC
This sequence comes from Trichobilharzia szidati, assembly GCA_944472155.2. Lineage (NCBI taxonomy): Eukaryota > Metazoa > Platyhelminthes > Trematoda > Strigeidida > Schistosomatidae > Trichobilharzia > Trichobilharzia szidati. Next base: position 190,633,794 of record OX235271.1, read on the forward strand.
ACTTTGACCAAAACTTGATTCAATATAACCATTTATTATACGACATTTTTCAGCCGATTTAATATTCACATAAGCGCGTAAACCAACAAATATCTCCCAATTGGTTTCACGTTTAAATAAACCGTGAACAATACACGCCCGGGGATTGACAACTCGCTCGATTTGACCACGACGTGTTTTAGATTTACATATCTGATATTCATTTAATAAAATAAATTTTGAAGAAAACAAATAGTGGAAGAAAAAAGGCGTTAATTACTTGAATGACAAAAGAAATAAAATATTCCATAAAGTAAAAAACCAGCTGAACACTTTTCAGACAACAGTAGTATTTATGGTACATCGCCCTAGAAGTTTGTTTGACTAATGCAAATTACATATGACATAGATGTTCAACGAAAGGACAATCCTGTCTAAGAGTAACGATTTGCGTCGGTAGTTCAGTGGTAAAACGCCCACCAACCATGTGTGTGTTTCGTGGTTCGATGCCCGACCGGCGCACTCCTAAACCTCCTTCAACCGGCAGTACTCCCGATAAGGAGAGGAGGGTGGACTTGTGGTTAGCAACTCCATCCCGCGAAAACATAACCACTACTACCAGAGCTTCAAAGCTGAAGCTTAAAAATCCCCGTGTTCCACTCGGAATGCAAAGGAATAAAATAGAGATAAATAAGAGTAACGATGTGATGAAGTTATTTTGAAAGAAAAATTTTGGCGTAATCATCCATTTTTGACTGTATTCACACTTAACATCTATACTGGTCATGCAATAGTTCCACTGTATGCGTACAGTACTACGAAAGATACGTAGTTCTCTATAATTCCTCTATCACAATCCGTAGTCGTAGAGGGTGAAGATGTACCACACTGACTTTATAAGGACTCGACATGCAATTGGTGCCTCCCGGGTTTGAGACCCACTTCACCTACTACTCCAGCATGAGTAATTGAATTCTAACAGTAGCTGTAAGGTAGAACAGAGTGAGTTGCGCAGCACGCTCGACAGACACGATGTGGAAAGTCGAGTATTTCACCTGTGACATAAACTAAGCCATCTAGCAAACACAGAGCAAAACTTAATGATTGTATCCATTATTATAAGAGCTTTCGTATTTCCCAATGAATGAAAAACAAAAGGATATTAGTGCTATTACTGAATTTTCGTTATTTAATGCTGCTGCTAATAGCTTTATTAAAGTAGTCATATTAAACCAGAATTTACAAAATCTCAGATCATCGTTCTTCAGCATGAGATAATTGTTATGTCGTTGTTGTCAAGTTGGCCAATTGGTTAACATAACGAAATCATGTGTAGATTGTTGGATTCGATAAGCGTATAAAATTATAAAAACAGTATGTGTTTACATAATGAAAATGGCTTATCACATTTGTCTTGATTTTGTTATTTCATGGTGGGGAGGATGTTAGAACCAGGTCAAATAGAGTCTTACTCCATTATCCCTATTCAGATAATGCGGATTTCGTTTAATATGAAGTGTTTCTGAAATTAGACGTTCTTTGTGACTTCTGAAATTTTTCTGAATGATGATTTCAATATTGTCAAAATCAGCTTTGTGGTCTGGTTCTATAGCTCAGCGTGTAAACTTGTGACTGATGACTTTCAAAGCTTTTCTAGTTCGAATAGATTTCTCCGTGGTCGAATAGAGGTGGCTCTACTGAGTTGATATCTTCTGATGTTGTTTTCCATCTGGCGATGTTTGTTCGATGTATATGGCATCACATTCTAAGTATTTTATTTTATAGACATAACTCGATTGTGAACCTTTTAGGATTCTGTCTTCTAAATAAACAAGTTTGCTTTTCAGTGTGTGTCTGATCTCTTGAAACAAGCTCTGACGTTGTATTTATAAAGTATTCTTTTGATATCATCTGAAGTTCCCGATCTACGTGGAATGACAACTGTTGAGGAACACGTCGTTTTGAAATACGTTTTCGACCATGTTTAATGTTTGTGTTGACTTTGGTGATGTAGTTCTTTTGGTAGTTATTTTTCTTGAGAGTTTCAGTATTGTTTGGTATTTCTTCTTCCTTTTCTTTATCATCCGTTATCAAAGAGTTTGCCCATCTAAGAAGACTCTAAATAAGTGATACCTCTGCACTGACGGGGTGTGATGTTTCTAAGTCTAAATATTTGTTGGGGTGTTGGGTCATAAGTTCGAGTCCCATTCCATCTACTTTAACCTAGGCGACTGGCTGGTATCGATAGTCCTCACGAAATAAGTGTGACTCTTAACCACCAAGCGGTACATGTTAAGTTTATTCCGGGTAACCGAACCTCGAAGCAGCAATTTGAAGGCCACTGGCTCGAGTCCTGTTTTAACCCAGCTTTTCACTTCACTTTTAATCATCATCGCTTATTACATTAATAATAGTGCGCTAACCCAAGACGATATCAGATAATTTCATCATCAGTTGACACATGAAGATAACCTACAGGGAATTCAATTGCTACATCCATATAGAACACAATAAAACAACTTGAATCTCTATAGAATACAAATGTCAATAAATCATGTACCCCGACAAGGGCATAAATAGATAGTTAACACGTTATGTGGTCTGACTTACTCTAAATTTTGATTTCAATGAGTTTTTCTACAAATTCTACAAAGTAAATTGTATTTTAATAAAATAGGAAGATTTTATGTCGAATAATGGACTACACTGAAATCACGAACGTATGCCGCCAATGGCGTCAACGAGGTAAAAATGTACCCCCTCCTCCCCAATAAGTTGAATCGGTTGTACTAAGTTAATTTACTCCGAGTTTGCGGATATCTTTTCAAGTGCCGTAATTTTGAAGAGATTAGGCAGGAGGTCATGCTTGAGAAAAATCACCAAAGAGGATCTCCTATTCGAGTGTTGGTCTGCAAGGATTTGATTAGTTACAGGATTTCATCGCATCAGCTGATATCGGTTAGAGAATCATTGCGTAACCTTGGAGTACTGGGCAGCTGTTTCGACAGCCTAGTTTGGGACTCTTCAGGAGTATGTTTGCACCACAGAGGTTCAAACACAAGAACAATAGGTCGGGTGTGAAGACAAATACTCGCCACCAACGACAGTGGCTAGTGGTCGTGCTATATCGTGAATCGGTAGAAGTTGAAATTCATGGGTTGGCCATTGGATCGGGTCTCAGTGCCCAAATGGTCTACGAGCGCTCACCGTGTAACCGAAAGGTCCTGAGTTCAAACCTCGTTGGGGGCGTACTGATGATTAGTCTCACACTAGGAAGAGACAGCTGTCGAGTACTTCCTTGGTGGTTTTCCAAATGATACAGCGTTTTGGAGATACATAGGAGATGTGAAAGGAACACAAAGAAACACAATATGAAGGAAGTCCAGAAGTACCACAACACGAAGATCTATGCAAATGGTGCGTTGAAGATAAGGTTAACATAATTTGGCTATATAAAGATACCATTTTCGAAATAGACATTCCTTTACCAAGTCTTTGTCTTCTATCGTTTCAGAATGACAACTGCTCAATTCATCATAACGATATCAACAAAACTTCAATAAAGACACGCACACACACACAAATATTTAAAATGTAAACAAAGTCTATGCAACTTACAAGTAATTTACTCAGAATATTTAATTTATAATTTGAATCTGTTAATTGTACTGCTACACGACCGTGTAGTGCTAAACGACAACTAGTCACCGAGTAGGTATCCAATTTAGCACCAATAACTAAACCATTCATTGGACAAACAACAGGATGTTCAAATTCCAATAACAAGTAAATATCACCTTCTAGGTTAGAAAAAGAGATGGAATTAAAAAAGAAGAAAATAAACTCATCTATAAAAGCTCTACAATAAAAAAAATTTATACAGCAGCAACAAGGAAAAGACACAGGGGAAAACACACAGAGGGTTAAGGTAGATTTTTTTTGAAGATATTGATAAATGAATATAAGAGCCTAATTCTAGAATTTCAAACGATTTTAAGCCATAGAAAACAAAAGTCTTCTAGTGAATAATTTCTGACACTTTAACTTTGACTATACCTCTAGCATTCCCGTATACAGTTCAGGTCTATGGTCGAATACTTTGTAGATTCAGGGAATGTTTTCGTTTAGTCAGCCATAGCTACCATACACTCTAATCATACATCAGTTAGAACTGTGAATTGAGAAGGGCTATACATCCGCTTACATAATATGTATTTCAATTAGTGTACGTTCAAATATATTGACTGACACATTTTTCATAACACTAACAATTTAGGAATGTAGTAACTCTAAATTATATCGACCCAAAACGAAACTACCTAGTAAACGGATGTAATGGTCTTGATCAACCAATCCGATAAGCCCTTGGTAAATACGCGAAATTTAAAAAACTCTCTTATTGATATCAAAGTGAGTGTTATAAGGGCTAACTTTTTCGTGTGTCCCTCAGCAAAACCTCCTAACCCCTTATTGGAGTGTTCAGCGATAGTCCAAACCTATTTCTGTACGTAAATTCATCTAGATAACTGTTTATCATGCTGTTTTGTGACCCATCCACTGCTCTACTCCACTCATGAACCTAAATAAACGAACGATATATCTTCTCGGATAGCTTTTCTGTAACGACAGGCTGAACATCTCTACATTAGTCCACTAACAGCAGCTGTATACCTCAGTAAAGACACTACTTCTCAACATCTACAAGCCTATTATCCCTACGATACTCAAATAATACCACTCCTTGATGGATTTTGCAAAGTAATGTGTGCTGCATCTGTATTTCCGCCTACTTACTACAAACTGAAGTGCATACAGAAGTAAAACAAGGCTGCCTGTCTATTACCGCCTACAATGATATTCTTAATTATGGTGGACTGGATTATGCGTCAGACTGTGTGGTGGGAGCGGAGTCAGGAGTACGCTGGACGACCGATAAGAAAACTCTAGAAGATCTGGATTTTGCAGATGCTATATGTCTAATGTCACACAAGCTCGAAGACTTGCAAGCGAAAATCAACAAACTAGCTGAAGAGGGCGGCAGCGAAAACATGACTGCAGGTAAACACAGAGAAGACGGAGGTGATGAAGATAACCACCACCAACAGCAAAAACAACCAGCACCAATCACCATCAACGGGAGAGATTTAACAGGTTGCCTCCTTCACTTATTCACCTAGGAAGCATCGTTCCAACTACAGGCAGCCGGAACGTATGAAGATGTTGAAGCTAGCCAGAATCAGAAAGGCGAGATACGCCTTCATCAACCTGAAACCAGTTTGGAAGTCTTCTGCCCTCAGCCAGCATAAACAACAAAATTCACATTTCCAACACCAATGTTAAGTCTGTTAGTGGGTCAGAAACTTAGCACCAGCGTCACGAAAAACGTTTCCAACACAGTGCTGCAGATTTTTATCAACAACTGTGTCTGTTGGCTCCTATTGAAGATCAAATGGCCAGAATGAATTGGCGACAAGAAACTGTGTGAACCAATCAATCAAGAACTTATTGCTCAGCAAATATGCCGAAGAAAATGGAGACGGATCGGACACACTCTGAGGAGACCATCAAAAGACATTGAGCGCCCAGCCTACGTTCGAGTGGAACCCGAATGGGAAACAACAAGTTGGACGTCCAACAGTGACATGGAGGACATCGTGTAAGGAGGTGATCAGAAGTTATGAGCAATCGTATGCTCAGCTAAAAAGATCTGCAGAAAATAGACCAAAGCAGAGGTGGACTGTTGAAATCCCATTTTCCACTCGGAACCCAAAGGAACAATAATAATAGTTATATAATGATAACTGTAAGGACGACATTATAACTGAAAAATACATTATATGTATGCATTTCTGACAGATTGTATGGGACCAAAGACTGTGTCATAAGAATATCACATCCATATGATAATAATAACAACATAAATCTAAATTTTAAAAGAACAAAATCTACCTCTTCAGTCAATGGCTTATAATTTCAATTTTAATGTTGACTGCTTACTTGTATCACTAGAAAATTCATCAACATATTGATATTTTGCTGTTCTATCAAAAGTGCATAATTCCTTAGAACCATTTGTAAGGCAGTTGTCTTCTTCTGCAGATGACATTTTATTAAAGAATGTTAAATTAGCTAGGACAGTTTCTTGACCAACAAAAATATGTAAACGAGATTTGCTTTTCACTGGATTTTTGTAGTAACGAACTTTTTCAACACAAGATAATATACATCCATGACATAAGGTTAAATTGTCATCTGATGATAAATCACCGACAAGACCACGTTCTAATAAACTTGGATCCAATTGTGGAACGCATATACCAGCACGATCACCCTAAGAAAAATGTAATGAAAGTAGGGGAGGGGGAAAATTATTTCACTATAAGGAAATGACATAATTCTCACTGTGATTTGCCTCTCCGATTGAACTGGGCTCGTTTCGCATATGCCTATTTACGCCATCTCTGGCGTAGACGTGATATCCGGCTGGCTATTGACCAGAAGGCGTGTGTACTGCTCAGCAGTCCACTACGTCCTCCTTTATGGCTGAGACCTGACTATTGAGAATGGAAGACATGAAAAGACCAGCTAGCTGTGCTTGATCGTACTTGCCTGGGTTCTATCTCCCGTGTGAATTGGTATAATAGGGTGAGCAATATTGAGGTTAGGCCTCCGTCAAGTGCTAGGTAAGGAAGGGCAATCAATAGACGAGGCTGTGAAGTTACATCGATTGAGATGGTTAGGACATGAGTTACGCATGCATCCTAGCCATCGCCTTCCTCAACGGGCAATGTTAGCTGACATAGGATCAGTTTGGAAAAGAGCCAGTGGCAGTCAAACCGAAACCAACATGGCTTCATCAGTCAATGAAATCCACAACAGTTAGTTTGAGCCACGTAGATGGGGACTCCTGTCTGTCTGTCCTCGGGACAGTAGAAACCACTGGCTGGAGAAAATCGGTAATATGGCTCAAAATCGTTCTCAATCAATAGCGCAGATTCATCCACTCCTAGTGACTTATAATACCCAATAAAACTATATTGTTCTTCGTTATTACTATTATTTTTGCCCCATATCTCTGTTTACTGTCTCTATTTCGCATTTCTTTTTACTTTCTTCTCTTGCTCTGTGCGCTACATGGAGTGTGATGACTTCAACTGCTGCACATCGGTGCAAAGGTTCATGTTGAAACCAGTCAGTCAGTGATCAGAAGTCTGAAAACTACTTTGAAAGTGTTTAGGTAGGAATTTACCTTTATAAAATAGGATCATGAATAGGAATTAGTCAACAGACAGTTGCTCTTCTATTTTTCATGTACCAAGTCAAGAGTCACACTTATGGTGTGAGAGCTGACGATAATATCAAGTTGACCAGACTGGAATAACAGGGACTGAGAACCATCAGCAGAGTCAGCCTAGTGTTTAAGCCAATAAGTCATATTATTACCAGTCAGTTACAAACACCTGATCTATAAAATTTGTCTAAAAATATGAATTTAACTGTATTTTTTTCGGTTGCCATTGTTTACAACATTTCATCATGAGCTGATATCGGTTAGATAACAATAGGAGAACTATTAAGGAGTGCTGGCCAGTTGTTTTGTCCTAGTGCTTGGGACCCTTCAGAAGTACGCACCCACCCCTAGGGTTCGAACCTAGGACCTTCGATTGTTACCAGGCGAGCTCATAGACCACTAAGCCACTAGGTTCGAAAGCTGGTGGGTGTGTGCTGAAGAATCCCAAATTAGGACGAAACAACTAGCTGTTCAGTATTCCAGGTTTTTCAATGATTCTCTAACTGATGTCAGCTCATAATGAATTGCAGAAAATCAATCAAATCCTTGCATCAAACCAACACTTGAATATTATCATTATAATAAATAATACTTTTTATAATGATATATATACATTGGCGTACTGGTCCAATAGATTGAATTGGTTGACGAAAGCGTTGGATAGATTTAATCTTTTTTTGAATTCGTTGTAACGGTAGTCCAATTGTCTGATGAAGGGGGTAAAAAGGAGAGAAAAAAATGTGTCCTCTTAAGTAGAAGAAAATAAAATGACTATGAGAAGAACTGACTTATACTAATTTGATTAGTACTGTAAGCAATAGATTGATTTAAAAAAGAGAGCGATATGTATTCTTTAGTATCAATGCATATAGACAATTATGGTCATCAATTTGATTGGGAAATTGTCAAAATCTTAGACAGAGAAAACACCAAAAGTGCCAGGGAATTCCTAGAAGCCTGGTACTCAAGCGAAAATGCAATTAACAAACACGATAATATAGACGAAATATACCAACTAATAAAAAGTAAATCAGGTGATCAGAAAGTTTAAAATCCAAGTCAATAGAAAATGGTCAATACATATGTAAAGATAGTTACCAGGAGACGCAATTATATCATTCATGAAGAAATTTAAATCATTTCACTTTGTGCTAAATAGGGCGCTGAAGATGTTGTCCAGAAGGACGACAAAAGCTTCGCAACTAAACCAACCAGCTCAGAGAACACTATTAATTGCAAATCATCCATCTGAGCTACAAATCTTCTCTATTATTTCAAGAACTTTATCCTCTTTGAAAACGCGTTTCCTTACATCACAGCTAAATAACAGTATGCACTTCGTAGGATAGAAGCCTTTAAAGTTCAGACAAAGTTCGCTTCACATCTCTCTTTCCTACGAATATGTCTTAATAGATGCTTGTTTAACGTGTGACAGTTTGAAATGCCTTGACTCTTGAATAAAATTCTACATTGGCAAAGTCACCTTATACAACTAAAATGAATGTGAATGAGATCAAGTAAAACTTGAATTCTAACAGAGGACAAACAAAATTACCATATTTATCAGTTTTTACCTCTTTTCAAATAACTTAATACCTATTCAAAAATAAGGTGAAAACAAAAAATGTTGGTGTACAATAATAATATTATGAGACTATCAATTTACTTCGTCGTCGGATGATTCTCTTCAGCTGCTTACAACCTGGAAATTGATTATGGAAATATGTACATAGAATTTTGTCATAATGGAAACGGTTCACAACATGACTTCTATTAACAGAGACAGACATGTTAATAAACAGTTTTCAGAAGTTCCATTTATATACATTATGAATGAGGTAAAAATACAGGTATACAAAATTAATGGTCGCGCATACCATATTTATAATTTGTTTATTAGATATATTTCACAGCAATGAAACAGTATTATTTAGTCAAACACAATTAATTGTTCATAATCATATCAATTATGTGATTATTGACTGACTATTCCCGCAAACCTCTACCTCAACTTCATTGACTTCGAAAAGGCACATGTCAGGTGATCCACAACGAGGCTTTCGAAGTGCATACAGGAGTAAGACAAGGCTGCTTGCCTATTACCACCGATGATATTCCTGATTGCGGTGGACTGGGTCATGCGTCGGACTGTGTGTTGGGAGCGAGGAGTCAGGAGTACGCTGGAAGACCGATAAAATGACTCTAGAAGATCTAGATTTCGTAGATGACATATGTCTAATGTCACACAAACTCGAAGAGTTGCAGGAGAAAACCAACAAACCGGCTGAAGAGACAGGCAGAGTAGATAGGACTCCAGGTGAGCATAGAGAAGATGGGGGTGATGAAGATAACCAACCACCACCAACATCAACAAAAATCAGCATCATCACCGTCAACTGGAATGATTTGGAAGAATTAACCTCTTTCATTTATCTAGGAAGCATCGTTTCAACTTCAGGCAGTCAGAACGGATGAAGATCTCAAAGCTGACCAGAAGCGGAAAGGCGAAATACGCCTTTATCAACCTGATACCAGTTTGGCAATCTTCTTCACTTTCTTGGTATGAGGAACAAGATTCGGATATTCAACACAAATGTGAAGTCAGTGCTTCATAAACTTGCACCGCGTGTCACGAAAAGGATTTCCAACGGGTCACAAACTTTTATTATCAGCTGCCACCTTCGCCGTCTCCCTATCAAAGATCAAATGCCAGGCAGAAAGAATTAGCAGCAAGAAATTCAGGCTATGAACAAATCAACGAAGAGCCGATCGCTCAACAAATATGCAGGAGAAAGTGGAGATAGATCCGACATACATTGAGGAGGCGGTAGAATGACATCGCGCGCAATGCATGCCATCGCTCTAGTGGAATCCGAATGGGAAGCGACGAGTGGGTCGCCGGTGCGATGGTGACATGGAGTAGATCGTGTGAGGAAGAGGCGAGAGAGTTCGGGCAATCGTGGACCCAGCTGAAGAGGATGGCAGAAAATATAACTAAGTGAGGATGTGTTGTTGAAGCCCTATGTTCCACTCGGAACCCAAGGGAACAATAATAATAAATAATAATTCACGCAATTATACCACCTTTAAAATTCAGTTGGATGACGATAGGTTTCTTATTTACTTTGGCTTGTTCCCCCGTTAGATTTTCAGATCTTTTATACTTTTTGATAAATTTCGCAAGGTAACCATTAATTTTAAGTATTTCTGTGGAGCATATTCTTTTGTGTCTGTAAAATTGAGTTTTGACCAGTCAATGCTCATTTATAGCCGATTGGACCAAAACTATTGAGATTTAAGTATAGTCCATTCCACGTTGATTTTCGCTGAATGGATCTGGACATTGTCCATTAAAATGTGTCTTTGTTGACAAAAGACATGTTGACTCTCCGTTACAAGTATGACAAAATTCTATGTACATCTTTACATAATCAATTTTTAGATTGTAAGTAGCTGAAGAGGATCATCCAACGACGAAATAAATTGATGGCCTCATAATAATACTTATTTTGCACCAACACTTTTTGGTTGTTACTTTGTTTAAATTCATAAAGGTGAATAATAAATGTATAAAAGCTTAATATTACCTGACCAACACTTGTAGTTCCAGAGAGAACAGTTCCAGTCAGAATAGTACCTTGTCCAGTAATTGTGAAACAATGATCAACAGCAAAAACAAAACTCATATCTTTTAATTTATTCCGTTTCTCTGTAGGATCAGGAATGGATCGTGCTAGTAAGCTGATTAGATTTTCTACCTCTTGAGAATGATATGGACGTTCAGGAGAAAATTCCACCTATTGCATAATAATGAAAAATTAGATATTTAAAAAATATATGTATATATACATTTTTGTGATTTGAACAGTTACAAAGAAGAAAACGGTGTAAACTCCAATAACAATAAATGCACACATACGCACACATACAGGGTTTAATCAACCTCATAGGCTTGTGAAGCACTAGACTCTCAACCAGTAGACATCGAGTTCTAGTCCCGCTCCATGTAATTAAGTCTGAACAACTAGGGCAACATTAGCATCATCTCTTGCACAATAATTATATAGTTCATTATCTACCCTGTACATGAAAGACCTGCACACAAGGTAACTGAGTTTAAGCCATCTCAACATTGAAAACGTATTATACAAACAAAAGAATACGTATTTACCTGATAATTGAAGTCTAATGAGAAAATGGAATTGTGTCAAATTCTTTTCACTAGGTGCTTGAATTACTTCCCTAAAATTATTCACAACTTTGTGAAGTTATAACTACCAAGTGCTGGCTTTCATAGTCATTCTACTACATTTTGCTTTGACAGATGACGAAATCTCAGCATGGATACAGATGGCTTGTGCGGCATTTGTCAACTTACATCATTTCTGCCTTAGTAGACATGATATCCAGTCGGCTATGGATGAAAGAACGTGCGGACCGTACAGCAGCAGTTCCATCCGTCCTCCTTTTGCCTGGCTGTGAGTGAGACATAGTCACTGAAAGTGGAAGACATGAAAAGCCTATCTACCTGTCTCTGATCATCGGTATCCGCGTTCTATCTCAAGTGCTAGGTGGTATAATATGGCGAGTAATATTAAGGTTAGGTGTCAGTCGAGGGCTAGGTAAGGAGGGAGGTAAAATCAATCGATGAGGTAGTAAAGCAGTCACATTGATTGAGATAGTTAGGTTATGCGTTACATATGCATTCCTAGCCATTGCCTTCCACGACGGCCAGTATTAGCTGACATAGGATCGATCAGGTTGGAAAAGAGCTAGTGTTGGTCAAACCAAAACTTGGCATCAGTTCATGAAGTCCTTAACAGTTAGTTTTGACCACGTAGAGAGGGAGGAATAGACTTCCTGGTTAGGATCCTCAGGAGGCTACGAACCAATGACTGAAGACTTTTGTGAAAAGTTCTATGTTTAAACCCAGTCAGTCAAATTTTTTCTTACCGTTTACGGAATGAACATACGCATGTAATTTTTCGGTTATATTTTACTTGTTTTTTTAGAATATTTCTTTATGACGCCATTCAAAAAAATAATGCAATAGACCAAGTAAAGTTTATTATCTGTCATTGAAAAAGGTATTTAGACTATAGGCATTCAACGAGTTACGCAACTAATGTCACTTAATTCATTTTCTTTTTAATTCTAAAATAAATTTAAATCATGCCTACTTGACACGTCTGTTAGTGTTCAGTTCTACTTATCACTGTTACTTATTTAAACAGCATTACGACAATATACCAGCATACTTATCAAAGAGCAATTTGAGGAGTGTTCATCACATCACGTTACCTTCAAAAAGACAGCAGAGGAGGAAATCACAGCATACTCGTCAATGATAACAATTCTCGATGACATCTGATAACGTCTCAAGGCGTGGATTCAGAGAATTTCTTGGACCTCAACCAGGGAAATGTGTTGCATCAATGGAAGATGCTAACCTAACACCACTATCCTTCATCACACAGCGCCATCCAATGGACTTATTCAGATTTACATTTATTGGTTGACGATAGAAGGCTTGTAGCCTATGTTAATCCTCTTCTAGTAAATTTCTGTCCTTGTCCGAACCCGATGTACTAGTTTGACTGACCTGTGTAATTGACCTCACTAACAGTCAGTATTACATGGTATTTGGTAAATTATATTATTTATCTTAATTGGATCAAACGGGTCCTCAAGTCGACAAAATTTACCTCTGAAAGAGTTTGGTTGGTGGGTTGGTTTAAATGCCACCCCAATATTAACGTCATTGAGAATCCTACGTAAGGCCTCTGACGTTCCGTCTTTATACAGCAGTACTACAGAAACTATTATTATCTAAGCCACCATCTTGTTTTCCTTTTGTTTTACAGTAAGTAGTATAGCCAACTCACCCTATTTGTTTCCTAACTCAAAAATGAATTGGATTCCGTCTACTAATGAGTTTATATTGAGTTTTGACAGTATTGTAAGGAGTTGAAAAGAATCAGCTAGAGAATATAAATTAATCTTACAGCACAATTTAGAAAACATAAACTGTGAAAACTCTTTTTTAACTTGACCATGGAACTGTGAACTAATGGAATGAATGACCATGTTACTGGTTAACAGAGACGAAATGGTTCTTGATTCAATCGCCGGTGTGCACTGGTTTGGAATTTCAACACTAGGGACAAACAGTTTCAATAGTTGCCAAGGTGATTTTATCTCATGACGAAAATAATAGAGAAGAGATAATCAATACTAACAACAACAGCAACAACAAATAGATTGATTATAACCTGATTTTAGAATGTGTACAATAGTCAGTGTGATCTACTAATGAAAATTCAAAGTTTTAAAACAGCCCAACAAAATGAAACTATAAACAGACAATCGACAAAACTATGCAAAGGAATTCCTAGTTGGTATTATTACCGTAAACTGAATTAACATAGAAATTATGTAGGTTTTTTATAAACTCAGAGCAGAGATTAAATCCCTAAAATAATACATAACACAAGTGAGTGATGAATTCTTCTAATTACACTCACCAACCCCAACGTTGGTAGGTATACATATTTTTGCGGTGAGCAAACCACAGTCAGTTTTACATAACAACCATTTACATTTCCATGCAGTCGATAATGAGCCACCTCTATTTTGTGAGAGCTAGAGATACTACCTACCTGGCTGCCCAACCATCGTTAAGTGGAGCGGAGATCGAGACTATAAGGCTGGTGGTTTTGAAGTTACATGTCGAGTCCAAAGAGTCATAGCTTTACGATGATCAGTCTTTACAAATAATCAGTAATGGAAAATTATCTATTTGCACTTGTGCTTCCCTTCGCCAGTCACAGGGGAAATTCGACTGGTTCGACTCCCGGCCGACGCACCTTTAAATCTCGCTTAGTTTATTAGTGACTGAGTAGTAAGCCCGAAAAAGAGGAGTTAGGCGTAAAGCTGGCAACCCCATATCATAAACAAAAAACATCACGGCTATTCAAGTGAGAAAAAGGTCAGAGTTAGATATTACACACAGAAAAGATAGAACCGAAAGAAAATAACTTTCCAATATAACTAAGCTTTGAATTAAAGTCGTCTGATAAATAATTTGTGTGTATCACTGTGTGTAATTACCAGAAAAAGGGACTGAGAGATGTAAGAGATACTTAACAAAACAACGGTAAAAGTATTCACTTCTGGCTGTTTTCAACATAGAACTTTGCACCGATGTGCAGCAGTTCAAGTCGCTACACCCCAAGTAGTACACAAAGCCAGAGAAGAAAGTAGAAGAAATGCAAAATAGAGACAGTAGACACAGATATGAGACAAAAGGAACAGTAATAACGAAGAACAATATACTTTCATAGGAAATTATAAGTCACAAGGAGTGAACGCATCTGCGGCATCATTGGCAACGATTTTGAGCCATATCACCGATTGTCTCCAGCTTTCATTGGTTTTTACCGTCCCGAGGACCCAAGAGAGACAACAGTCTACATCTTCCTACGTGGATGGACTAAACTAACTGTTGTAGATTTCATTGACTGATAAAGCCAAGTTGGTTTCGGTTTCATCGCCGCTAGCTCTTTTCCAGCCTGACCCTATGTCAGCTAACATTGCCCGTCGAGGAGAGCGATGACTATGATGCATGCGTAACACATGTCATAACCATCTCAATTGATGTAGCTTTACAGCCTCGTCGATTGATTTTTCCTCCTTACCTAGCACTTGATGCCTAACCTCAATATTGTTCACCCTATCATACCACTCTACACGGGAGATAGAATGCAGGCACTTATGATCAACGACAGCTAGTCTTTTCATGTTTTCCACTCTCAATGGCCAGGTCCAAGTATTCACTTGGATTTAGTGTGCTATTTAAAAGCTTATTATACTATCCTATCTGACGACTGATTAAATACCAAAAGTCTGAATAATCGTGTATGCACTAAAATAAGTTTAAACCTACCTGAACACCACCTGGAGCAGCCGAAATCTCTGCGATTTCTGAATCTTTAAAAATTGTCCCTTCTAATGTCTTCAGTATTCTTTTTCTCATCTTTAGACAGAATTACTACAATAAGTAAAACTACCTTCTGAATGGATTCAGATCTCTGGCTTTCTTCTAATAAATCACATTTGTTCAGAACTACTAACATTTTTTCGCAGGCAATTTCACCAATCACTAAACATTCAGCTGTTTGAGTTTGGAATCCTTTAGTAACATCCACAACAAGAAGAATAACATCGATTATCTGAGATCCTGTAATAAAAAAGTGGAAATATAATACTAACAATAATCAGCGATAAAGAGAAATACAATATTGTATTACCAAAGAGTTAAAGTTAAACATGCGGTGAATTTAAGAGAAATCACCTGGTAATTCAATAATTACATGCATAGGAGAGAATTAATTAACAGTAAGTTAACAAGATAGTTGGGGACGAGAAATTCACACGATTGTTATCTACAGGAAGACGAGTTATTACGGATAAAAAAAATGATTTAAAAGGAAACAAACATTAAGTATCGATGAGTCACTCAAAACCAGACAGTTCACCTTAGTCAAAATCTTTATATATATCGTAAAAACTACACCTAAAATGCTTGATATCACTACAATTTTGTGTTGGTAGTATGCTCTAATTGAGAATCGTGGATCCAATACTACTGACACTAAGTGTGATTGGCAATGTAGTAGATATTGATTTGGACTTTCTTGCTGATACATCGGTTTGACAAGTGAGTTTTTTTTAGATTATTTCTGTTTCAAATGTTGTCTATATGGGTAAGTTATGGAGCAAAACAGCTGGGGAAAGGCTACAATTTTGTTAGGTGAATAAACTTACCTGCGTGAAATTCCACCTTTAGTCCAAACACTATTTAATCAATATTTTTGCCATTATTATTCACTTCCTGAAGCGATTGCGTGAGTAAATTATTGTAGGTTAAACACGAACGAACGAAATGAGAACCTGAAGATTAATTTATTCAGCTATCTTGGAATATTTCCTCCTAGTCTTTTAATAATAAGGATGCAAGTTAATCTTAATATCCTACAACCTTAAGTGGTAATTGCTACCAATATCTTAGAGTTTCCAAACATTGGACAACTTGCATCTATCTATCCATTTTTTATATACCTTTGTGGAGTTTGTAATAATATGATTGTAAGCCTTTTTGTCAGATGTTGAAATTAGAGACATTGTAAATGACTTTTGTTTAAAACGACTCATGTTGAAATATAGGTAACCACTGAGTACAATCTAAAATACACTGTACTGTTGGTCGCTTCGTCCACTTACTGGTCTACACTGTCTACTTGCCTCACTCACAACCGTGTTGTATACTTTGGATTTTTGCAGGAACCTCTTATCCTCATCCGAAGACAATTCTACAACCGTACACAGCTTCTACCAGCAGATACGACCCCAGCAGTGAACGCTTTGTAGCCGTGGACTTTCACTGTATATTCAAGTAACCGTTTAATTAATATAACTCATTACTGTATTTGTTACACTATCATCACACTAACTTGGATTTTTATTCGCATACTTGTGATGTTATTGAACTCGCTAGACAGTCCCCTACACCTTTTCGATGGTTTCACTGTCAACGTATTGCTGATATTTTCCTTTTTACATTGTTGTAAAGGGAAGCTACTTAAACCAGTGCATTTTTATTTTAGTCTGTTTACTTGCTAAGTCGGCAAAATAAAGAAAACCTTAGATTATGACTAACCGACTGGATTCAAAACAGAACTTTTCACAGAGGGGCAGCAGCTCAATTCGCTACACTCCAAGCAGCACACAAAGGAAGACAAAAGAGAAATGTACGGGTGAAAGAATAGTTACATGGAAAAACAATAGGATTTTGTTGGATATGTCAGATCAAAAAGAGTGAATACCTCTGCGTCATTGAGAACAATGGCTTTGAGGCATATCACCAATTATCTCCAGCCATTGGTTCTTAGAATCCTGAGGACTCCAACCAGGTAATCTGCACTTCCCTGTCGTTCAAACCAACTGTTAGAGATTTCATGGACTGATGTCATGTTTTAACCTCAGGTTATACAGCTATCTGAGTAATTAAATTGATGAAAACAAAACACGTAGATCAGCGAAGAGTCTCTTTTCGGCGAATTCATCTTCTTAGCTGTACAATCGCAAATATATATGCATTGTTTTGTATGTATGTGTACATTAAGTTTGTCAAACAAAGTTACAATTGGTTAAGGTTAATTTTAAGTAAACAAGTGAAGGTTGGTAATACAGGTCAAGAAAATTAAGTGAAACTAGGGTAGTAACAAAGGTGATGAGTTGTCACAAACAGTTGTAATAATAATAGTGAGTTTTACTCAGGATGCACATGGAAACTAAGTAGAAATTATGTAAGAGATCTAAGTGGATACAAGAATTAGAATTGCTTAAGGTTATTTTAACTAAACAGGTAAAGGTTGGTAATATAAGTCAAGGCAATTAAGTGCTAGGATAGTAACAAAGGTGATGAGTTGTCACAAATAGTTGTTAAGAGAAGTTATGCAATAATAATATGAATATTTTGATGAGTGAGTTTTACTCAGGATGCACATAGAAACAAAGTAGATAATACGAAACTATGTAAGAGATCTAAGTGAATACAAGAATTATAAGCAACTAAGGAACAGGCAAAGAAACAAAATTAAGTTATCAAAATAAAATAAAATAAAATAAAAAAATCAAAACATTGTTACCATGAGAGTAGAAGTGGTTGAGTAATCTTCTTTTGTATGCACAGCTCCGGTTTTTCCATGTGAATGGCTAGAGCTTCAGCGATACAAAGGAGACGAAACCGTATTGCCTTTGACATGTTGTTCTTGACTCGGTAGATTACTTTGAAGGAGGCGTTCGTTGAAATGCAATGATCAGTGCTGACCAGGTGTTCAATTATCGCACTCCTTATTGCACCAGTATTGCCTTTTCGCAACCATGCTGGATAGTGTTCTTGAATCCTCTTGGACAGGATGCGCGTCGAACGACCGATGTACCTGGCTCCACAGCAGCAGGTGAACTGGTATATGCACATAGAAGTGGCCAGATGCGGGATCTTGTCCTTGAGGCTTCTGCAGATTAGTGGGTGACCGGAGAACACTATTCTTAGCGTTGCTGCAAAGAATGTTCTTCTCAGAGATGATGTGATCCTTCTCTTGAGAATATCGCTTGCTAAATCTCCCTTGAAATCCAAGTTCAAGTAGATTTTCTTTTTAGGCGCAGTCAAAGTTTCGTTTTTCCGAATTATTGGTTTCATATTTTTGTCGATAAATCTTATTGGGTAACCATTCTGAATGAATATTTCTCTCAGAATATCTAATTCTGTTTCTAGAACGTTGGGACTACAGATGCGTCGGATGCGGGTAGCAAGTGATTTAATTAAATTCCGCTTTTGTTGAATGGGCACCCAGCTATAGAAGCTTGTTAGTTGACCATTCCACGTAGGTTTTCTATGGATTGATCTTCTTAGGCTCCCATCAGCTCTTCTTGTCAGTTCCACATCAAGAAACGGAATTTTTGACTCGTTTTCCATTTCAAGAGTGAATTTTATTGCTGGATGGCAATTGTTAAATGTCTTCAGCAGTAGATTGGGGTCGTTGTTGTTGTCGCAAATAATGAAAATGTCATCCATGTATCTTTTATACAGTTGCAAATTGTCGATGCTTGATTCTAGTGAACCTCTCTCGAGGCTTGCCACGAAGCAGTCTGATAGTAGTGGACCCAACGGAGATCCCATTGCAATACCATCCTTTTGTCTGTAGATGGTGTCGTTGAATGTGAACTGGACGTTCAGAGTGCATCTCAATAATAGTTCTTTCAAGTATGTTGTCGGTATTCCAATATCGAGGTGGTTGTCATCTATATATCTGCATATGAAGCAGACCGTTTCTGTGAGTGGGACATTGGTGAAGAGTGACTCGATGTCGAAGGATAGCATAATTTTGTTAGATACATTCGTGTCTTGTATGCACTCGATGAACTGGAAGGTGTCACGGATTGAGTGCGTACATAATTGCTTCCTTACAGGTTCCAGAATATCTGCTAGCCATTGTGCAATAGAGTGGTAAGGGGAACCTGACATATCCAGAATTGGGCGAAGTGGGAGACCAACCTTGTGTACCTTTGGTAGACCATAAAGTCTTGGTATTACTGAACCTGTTGGCCGGATCTGGTCGTAAATATCCCCACTAATTAGTTGACTGGCCTTCATTCTCTTCAAGACGTCTGTGAGCTGCTTCTCAATCTGTTCCGTCTTGTTTCTTTCATTGGAAGCTTGGGAAAATTTGTCTTCATTCGACAGTATATCGTTCATTTTCTCGATGTAGTCTCTTCCATTCAGAAGCACTACACCAGCACCCTTGTCGGGCCGAGTTATAAGCAGATCTTTGTTATCTCTCAACTGTTTTAATTTCTCTCGGTGCCGCTTCGTCAGGTGGTTGCGGTTGAGCAAAAGATAAATTTACCATGTAACAAGTACTTTGTCATTACCTGTCATATCCAATCTGTTGTTGCAAAAACGTTGCCACACTTCTTGATACACAGGTTTTATTGCCTCACCGATGTATAACTACAGGAGTGACTTATAGGCCTAACCCTAACAAAAACATAAACTTAGTTGAAAAAGTATAAATTTATTAAAAGAAACCATCTACAATAGTGCCAGGGAAAACAGAAAATATCTTCTTTGTATTAATCCCCGAATTATGGCAATATATTTTAAGCACATTCGGTTAACATTTATTATTTCGGTAGATGTAAACATCCAAATCACGAAATCTAGAGTTTCCCACACGATCTAAGTCAGCGGCCAAATTTTCGAAGTCGAACAGCTTTGGCTGGCTACAGCTAACATAAGACGGTTCAGTTAATAGCTCACGATGCACCGCACACGCCTAATCTGCAAATATTTGATGATGAATTAATGAGTGTCTGATACTTTGCCTAGAAAAAGATACGGTGGTAACCTCTCGACATCACATTTCATGAACGAGATTTTCGTCACTTATACACAATTACCATAAAATCACACAACTGCTTCGATATCATGAAATAAAACCATATAATATAAGTAAGTACACATTTGCACTAAGTTAGGAGATATTCCTTAACAAGAGCGAGGAGATGCCTGACATTATATGAAGTCCCCACGGGGATAATTACAGTAGTTCGCAACGAAAAAGAATAGTTCTTTGTCGATTATCAGCCGTCAACACCGGCGCATGTGGAAATGCTTCCTGGGTGAAAATGAAAACTTCTTTGGCTCTCTTACATATATAAAATTAAGATACGCAATAACCACGTGCTAGTCATATGCTGACTAATTTGTACGATGAAACTTACCGCATAGAACTGTTCTAATTAGTGATCCATGCCCGGGACAATCAACCAACGTAAACTGAACTTTTTCGAAACTTTCACGAATAGATGGCACAAACGGATAGCTAGCTGAATCAACAGCAAACGATGAAAAACCAAGATCTAAAGTAATTCCCCGCTTTTTGCTTTGCGGATTTTTGTCAAATGCACTAGTACTCGCCACAGTACTTAAAACTTTCGCTAAGCTCGTCTTTCCGGAATCGACATGGCCTAAAACACCTACATTAACGTTAATCATGAACGTTGAAAAGCGATATAGGCAGATTTTGATTGGCTGTTGGCTAGCTGGCTTCTTATTGGTCTAAAATATAAGTAAAAATGGCAGTCTCTTTATTTTGACACGGAAAGTTACAGTCAGTTTAAAGTCAGTCTTAACTTACCATAATATAACGGCGTGTTAATTTTTTTGGTGTGAGTGTAGTGTGATAGTCACACGCTATTTGGATGCATTTGTAGTATTTAAAGTACATTGAGATATATGGGAATGTCTAGTAAGTGAATATAAGTTAACGATAATTTTGATGCATTTATTTTAAGTCCAAAATAGGATGTATGCATTTTTTGTTACTATGGGAATAGAATTCAATAAAAATTGCTAAACGTATAATGTGTCTAATTTTGGACATGTAGATATATGTATGTATTAAGTGATCTACTTTTTTAAGTTTTCAGTTTAGTGACCTGTGGGAATTGCACATACTAGGTCAACATAAATAAAGTAAATTTCCTATGTCACAAAAGTGGTATATAAGCAATGAAATGCATACAACTGTTCATTTACTTGAAATCATTGTGTTGTGCACGTTAGGAATTGTTAGAACCATTAAATGATGTTGCAAAGTACTCCTACTGCGTCTACTTCACGGAATGTGTCATCTATATTGTCTGATGTAATGTCTATATTCCAAAGAATAATGCTTAGTTGTGTATTTTATACGTGGGTGCAACTTAAGCAAGCTTTTGATACATTTATGAAGGTAACAACTAAATTGTTCATTATTTCTTTGAAAGGAATCCAACACATCCTAACGGCTTGATTCAGGTAAAAAAGACCCATCTGGCCCTATGGAATATAAGTTTGTGAGGTATGAATGCACTTTTGGAGGTATAGTTTAGTAAGCTTGGGACGCTTAAAATACCAAGATAGCAGGGGATATAACAGTGGCAGTTATGTAAGCGAACTTTTCTAAATGTAAATGCTGAGAATGTGATGAGCACAATGTTTCATCAACTGATATTTTATTTTGCTTATTTACAGGGTGCTACCAGTGGACCTAACTTGACAGATTTGCAGTGACATTGTACTACAGCTTCCAAATATAATTTCCAAATTTAAGCTCAAAAAAATTGCCACTATGTGCTAAATTAAGTCTTTTTCTTCTGAAGTTAAGATAGTCCGTACTGAAGATGAGCTCAAAGGGTTTAAATAAAGCCGATAAGCAAAACCAGTAGGTGCTCATCTACTCCTGAAAATGTCTACAAAAAGAACATGGTGTTGAATTAGTGTCAGTCATGCTGAAAACCAAAACTGAGTTCTAGACTGTGACATTAAAGAGTCTATTTAAGAAAAGATCCAGAATTTACTGACTGTAGAACGTTGGAATTAGTGAGATTTAATTCAGCATTATGGTAAGCTTGGGAGGAGCAGAACCTGGACTAGAAGGGCTGCAATAAGGCTGATAAGCTACTTCTGATAATGCGTAGAATAAGAACAAGGTGCTGAATTGGTGCCAGTCATGATGATAAACCAGCGCACAGTTCTACCTTCAGCAAATAATCCGTAACTGTTCTGCCACTGTTTGATCCAACAATGGCAGAACAGTTAAGGCGTTTAATTACTGAGAAAAGTTACTATATTAGCATAGTATACGTGAATTGGCTCAATGATTGCAGATTTACCATAATCCTTAACTACCAACATAAAAACTGGGAACTGCAAGCTAAAAATAAACGTCTTAGTAGCATCCAGTGACAAAAAACTGACCTACATACTCCAAAACAAGCAAAACGTTCAAAAAAACCTTTAAAATTCAATGGAAAACGAATTCACGAAAACATATAACCAGTAGACGCAGGAACCCATCATGACCTTGAAACTGACTATAGCGTCTTTCATGAACGTTTAGGAGCTAACGGCCTTGACAAATCAAAGAGAGACAAGGTTGTTTTCAATACCCAATACCCTGACTTAGTTCAGATTCAGATAATAAGGATGGTAGGCCCTTGTTGTTTATGTTAATCCCTGCAGTATATATCTCTCTAAAGATCTAACTTCTCTCTATAAGTGTTCCTCTATGGAGCTGTTCCTACTGAATCAGGTAAGAAGTTCCAGTCGTTGACCTCTTTGTGAGAGAATCTAAATTCCACACGTATTTTATTTGTCCTCGGCTTGAGCACCTTTCTGAGCTGATCTCGTAAATATGACTTAGAGGGAGAGAAAAGATTAGAAAGGCCAATCTCTAGATCTCCGAACTTGAGTCTCTCCTTTTTCACTATGATAATTGGAAGATATTTAAATGCTCCATCCTTTTGTCATCAGCAAGGTGCGAGATACCACTAACTAATTTGGTTCCCACCCTCTTTACGTGCTCCAAGATATTCCTCCTTCCTGAGGCACTGACTCAGCGCTTGTATGCAGCATTCTAGATGAGGCTTGACATACGTTGAATGGAGTGCTTGGAAAATATACTCGTCCAATCGTTTGAAAGCCCTTCGAAGTGCCCGTAGCACTCGAAAAGCCTCAGCCATGGCTGCGTTACAATTTGCCTTTGCTTTCAAGAAATGGCTAACAATAAATCCCAAATCCTTTTGTTCCTTAATATCTGGTAGTTCTGTGCTCCCCAGGGAGTACGATGTGTAAGACCCATTACCTAGGCGCATTATGGTGATCTTCTTGAAAGTGACTTCCAGACTCCAGAGGTTCGACCATTCAGCTGGATCATTTTGTAATAGCTACCTATCATCATTATTATTTACAGTTTTCCGTATCCTAATTTCGTCCTCGAATAATGATGAATGTGACGTTAGAATTTTCGGTAGTTGGTTTACGTATAGTAGGGATAGAAAGAGGGTTCACTACGGTTCCCTGTGGTACTCCACTCAACATTGATTTCCAACCTGACGGTACACCATTAACACTTAACTTTTGCCTTCTGTCTATCAAGTAGTCGCGAAACAACTCAAATAGGCGTAGGTCTAATCCAAAACATTTGAGTTCACTAAGAAGACCTAAATGGGATACCTTATCGAATCCTTTACTGAGATCGACAAAAGTAACATCCAATAGATGGTTCTTATCCCTTGCCTCCACCCAGTCTTGTTTGTCAGGCGGAATCGCCCTGGTTGGAATTCATGGTGTTCCACTGGCAGTAAGTCATGTTTCGCCCTGTGAGCTGAGAGCTGATCCCTTATGAGTGTTTTTGTAATACCTTTGCTGTAGTGCAGGTCAGACTTACAGGTCAGTAGTTGGATACTAACTTCCTATTCCGTTCTTTAAAGATTGGGCTTATGAAAGCATCTTTCCAGTCCCTGGGTAGCCTGGGTCAGAGACATTTGAAAAATCACCGTAAGTGGGATATATATTACATCGGCTAAGGAGATTAGCAGTCTAGGGTGAAGTCCGTCAGCTCCAGGTGATTTACCTGGCTTCAGCTTAGACAGTAGTTAAGAACCACCGCGCCCTCTTCCGCAACTGAAAGTATTATGGTGGGGAAGACAATGACGAATTGATGTGATTAGACGAAAAGACATTACAAAAGTATTCCGAGGAGTTTTCAGGTTTTGTTTCGTCTGACTCGACCGCCTCTCCATTACTGCTCATGAGTGATGGTATGCCACCGCCAGTCTTAGTCCTACGTTTGATACACGAGTACAGCCCTTCTGAGTAATGTACACAATCTAGTACTTACTGTCTCATGCTCTCCACCGCTCCACCAGTCACACACAAAGTTTCGGATTTTGCGATATTCTATCCGAAACGTATCCCTACCAGTCACAGCAAACCGGTCCCATAAGTTCTTTCGTTTTCTTAATAACCTCCTCATTTCATCACGTATCCAAGGCGGTTTATACGAGTTTTTGAGGCGTAGACCAAGGTACAAAGGGTGCAGTGAAGCAATCTAGTGTATTCCTAAGTCTTATCCAAGAATCCTCGACAGTCTGACGTGTATTAACAGAGCAGTCAGCTAGGGTTGCTGCATTTCGGGTCTCAGGTTTATTCACTTTCCAAATGTTTGGCGGAGCAGCTCTCGGCTTGTGTGTGGAATCATAAATCGTTAGCGTAAAAGTATTGAATACATGGTCATTATTACCTAGAGGCGGAAGGCACCCAATGTCACCGACAACCTCTTTCTGATGTGTTAGGACCAAGTCTAGAGTAGACGGACCATGTTCAGGGCGGCATCATGTTGGTGCATATATATTCTTCACAAGTGCATATTCAAGTATTGTTACCCAGCTAGCATTTTCTTCGGGCGCACTGCAGACTTTTAGGGGCAAAAAACTTAGGGCGCATTGCCGTTCTTCAGTATTCGCCCCGAAGACTGCCCCAAAAAGTCTGCAATGCACCCGAAGTCTGCCCCAATAAGTCTGCAATGCTCCCAAAGTCTGCCCCAATAAGTCTGCAATGCGCCCTAAGTCTGCCCCAATAAGTCTGCAATGCTCCCAAGGTCTGCCCCAAAAAGTCTGCAATACGCCCTAAGTGTGCCCCAAAAAGTCTGCAATACGCCCTAAGTCTGCCCCAAAAAGTCTGCAATACGCCCTAAGTCTGCCCCAAAAAGTCTGCAATACGCCCTAAGTCTGCCCCAATAAGTCTGCAATGCTCCCAAGGTCTGCCCCAATAAGTCTGCAATGCTCCCAAGGTCTGCCCCAAAAAGTCTGCAATACGCCCTAAGTGCCCCGAAAAGTCTGCAATGCGCCCTAATTTACTATTATACACTACAGCCTGGTGCACCGCGCCTACGGTTCCGCATTTAACCCGCAGTCGACAACTAACACTACGTCAATTATATTACGTACACAGGTAGCTTCAATGAACAGCAAGTTCGCAGCAGCTCAACGATTCGCGATTGAAGAAAACAGTGGATTTTAACTAGAAATACATTTAACAACATTTTACAAGGAATTTACAATTTTTCGACAAGTCTAATAAGTAAAACATCTTATAAATCCGCCGAAAAAGTCATCCGTGTGCTTTCTGCATCCGGGATGTTCTCTTTGTTGGTATCGACGGTCATCTGAAAATGGAAGTTTGAAAAAGTAAATACCTACCAAAGGTGAACGCCGTCGCTTTCTTATCCTCGTCTTCAGTCTGTCTCGACTGTTATGGAACCAACGTTGAATGGCAGTCATGACAGCTTTGACTGTGCTATGTCGGTCAGCAGTACCTACTTGTTGTAAACCATTAATAGTTCCTAGAGAAGCAACAATTAAAAAAAGAATCACTTACGTATCACAAGGGTACACGTCCTCGTATCCTTGAATTGTTTTTTCTCTTTAGTACCAGCCCATGAAAAATGTGTGCTGTAGTTGGGCTCCAGCAACACATTCATTATGCGACCAACGGATGTTTGCACATTGTTGTCTACTAAAGTTGTTAGCTCCGATGACACAGCAAGACGATATTCGTCATCTGACAGTTTGGCCTCAAACGCAGACATGACGCTGTCGCTGTCCAACTGCCATCTGCCACAACTCTTCAAAGCCTGAACACCACTGATACAGGAGATATTGCTGTCCATGCTGTCGACCACTTTCAGTTGCGAGAGTTCAGCTACAAGTGCTGAGAAACGTGACTCCACTTGTGACTGGAAGGAGGATTGGATTGACCGTATAGCCCTTAGCTCTTCCAAACAACCACATGTGCAAGCACATGACTTCTCATTCTTCGTGCACCTGCAAGTAATATTTTTAAATGAAATTGAACTTACATGTCCATGGGGACAGGAATGTTGGCTGTTGAAGTTGAAGGGACACACAACAAACTGAAATGAAAAGTAATGAAAAAGTAAACTGTATTATATCTCTCATTTCTTGCCACAGTGGATGGCTTTCGGAAAGCAGGTGTCTTTAACTGAAATTGTGGGTCAGCCAACAACCGAGATGGGTAGTTGAAGGGAGCAGCGTTCTCCAAAACCTTTTTTGTTGGTTTGGTAACACCGGGAAGATCAGTCAGGAATCATAGCTTACCGGTTTACCCTGCCTTGGCTTGCAGGCTCAGTATCCTCAGATGAGGAGTCCATATTTCTTGTTTGTGAACCTCCAATAAAAGTTTTCAAGTTAACTGCCTGCTCGAAATCATCTGAAAAGGAACATTATTAAAAATATGACGTTACTGAATTGTGCCAAAAGATTGAACTTGTAAGGCGTGGAACCTACATCAACCTCTGCATGTCCCCTGACATCTGCACACGAATACGACTTTGGGAGCATCAAGACCTTTCCAAGCACCCACTCCTCGCTTACAGTCAATACATCATTCAGGGCAGGTACCTTGACTAACAGATACTGCTTAGTCATCTACAAATAATGTACGACTATTACATATGGAAATAGGTACATAGGTAGAAGGGAAGTCTTGCAAGACGTATATTGATATAAGTTTGCGTATTATAATTTAATCAAGTGAATAAAAAAGTAAACTCACTGTTTGCTTGTATCCTTGATAGGGGTTAACTGTGGCTCACTGTAAACTGCAGTACTAAGTAAATCACGACAGTTTAGAGGTGTGCAATATGGAAATTAAAACGGAGTTATGCAAAAGACTCAAGCTAATGCACTTCGCCCGAATTTCACTGAAAGTCCTAATACTTGTCTCACCCTCCAAGTTGTCTACCTGATATATTCCGATATCCCTAGAATCCAGTGGGTGTTCAAAATAACTCTGGGGTTTCTTATAAGCTCGAAATCGAAAATGATTTTCGCTTACAATTTCAGAAACAACTCCAGGTATATTGCCTACCACAAAGGAATTGTTGGGGGGAAATTAGCTTACTTTAAAAGTGGAAAAAGTTGCAGTCTGTTTAGACACATTTACAGATGCATTATTAGTCATCTCTGACTTGGCAGAGTCCCCTTCCACTAAGTATCTTTCTCCTAGACGTTTACCTATTTGGACGGCTGGGTTATTGGGACCTGTAACGAGAGTCTGCAGGAAGCGTATGTTAGACTCAAATGGGAAGCATGAGAAATTGTCTAGTGGTCCGTGCTGTCGTACATCCTCACTAATATGAAGTAAGCCATGGATACTGTACACCATGTTATCCTCCCCAAATAATGACTGAAAGTTACCTACGAATTTCAACAATAAGTTTTTTACGTCATCTAGGTAATATGAAGAATAAGTTGGGTGACTTAAAATGTGGCATGCCAGGAATAAATCGAAGAAGTTATGATAAAAGCAAGGTGGCAATACGTCTTTCAGGTATACCACTCCTAAATATAAAAGAAACAGTCGGCACTCTGTTGCTTTCCAACGCTCAACGTCCTCTAATGTTCGACACTTACGCTGGAATTCAGAGGGAGCCAACTTATGTGAGCTTAGCAGTCTAGAGTTAACAGTGTTTAAAATAGTATTATTCATACCATCTTCCCTAGCTGTGGCCTTCAATTTCCACAGGCCAATCAACTTTCGAACTACACCTAAGTATATGAGATGCATGCTGTCTAGAGGAAAAACAGTGATCATGTCGACATGCAATTCCACGAATGGAGATTTACCCTTATGGTAACATTGTGACGTTTGCCTGCGAAAAGACGAGTCTGTTCTTAAAGCGGCACATGTAGTGGGATAAACCATGCGATTGTTTGCACGACGGCATACAGCCTCACATTTATCGCATCCTTGTGTTGAATTGTGACCGCTTATTTGCTTAACTAGTGCTCTCGCTGGTGTGTCACAGATGACGCCCTTAAGTACGTTGTAAATGCGATTGCTGTTGGGTAATGTGATACCATTAGCACAAATGCATTCTAATTCGACTGTAGTGTCCCTCAAAAAAGTGTGTATATTTGAAGGTTTACATGAACCACAGTAGACACCTACCAAGAATACCTTGTCGCAGCCAGACAAAAGTAACTTCCCTTGTATTGGCCACATCTGCAATTTGGAGTTGTTGAAAATTTGAGCACCATCAATGTTCAGCGGCAGACCAGTTGGCACTGAGACTTCAAATTTGAGATATTTTAAGCGAGACAAAATCTGACGACGAAGGCCAATGTGAACATACATCCCAGGACCAACTGCTCTCCTTTGAAAAAAGTCTTCAGTCCTCA
Source organism: Trichobilharzia szidati (assembly GCA_944472155.2). Classification (NCBI taxonomy): domain Eukaryota; kingdom Metazoa; phylum Platyhelminthes; class Trematoda; order Strigeidida; family Schistosomatidae; genus Trichobilharzia; species Trichobilharzia szidati. Next base: position 190,662,718 of record OX235271.1, read on the forward strand.
TCAATGTCCGGCAACTCAGGATGCAGGGACTTCAATTCTTCCAGCACAATACGAGTATTTGCCATATTTAGCTTGCATCGGTAGACAATGTTGCGAATAGCGTCAGCTGCAGTGCTCTCGCTGCGGTGAGCTTTCTCAGTTGCAGGCGGTTGTTCAGTCGTTAAGTGTTCCTCCAATAACGGTGGAGATGCAATGGTATCCAAAGGAACATCAACTGGAAGGACAAGTTGTTGGGGAGTAACCATGTTTCCTGGCGTAATTTCTGGCTGAGGTTCACTTTCACGAGATTTGGAATATAAATCTGTGTACATTAATTTGAAATAACAAGCTTACCTTCTAAATGCTTCTTCCACTCCAGTCTGCATTTCTTGAGACGTCTGTAGTACATTGACCTATATCGGCTGAAGTCAAAGTTAAGTTTCGCTGCTTCGTCACAGAAGATTGATAAATGCAACTTACGTAGTCTCAAATACGCCCGGCGTTGTGGTTCGACAACAGCTGGTGTTATGCTGTCATTTACGTTATTTAGTGTATTGGTCATGGTTGACGAGAATCCGTAAAGCTCATTTTACCTATAATAAATCAGAAAAAATTAAAGAAACTGATTTCTGCAGTCTACACTGATTATATGTTTAATAATAAAATTGGGCAGCACTGTGTAGTAGTCGTAATATTAAACACATAAGTATGCAACTAATTGCTTCCAAAAATTGGTAAACTAGGAGGTTGGCAAGCAGGCAGGGAACTCACCGCAGTGGAAAAACAAACTGAGAAATCAACCGCTTCCAAGGATTCTAGTCCAGTAAAAGACTTCTGATGAAGTGGTCCATTATGATGTATTCAGATAGTAAACAGTATGTTTAATTGATTGCTCATATTAAATGAGTATATAATTTCAATTTATATATTGCTAATCACTAATTCAGATTCATTGTAACGCAGTTTAGCAAAGTTAGCTGTCATTGGTTGGTGAAGTACATATGGGTTACTCCCATTGGTTGATTTCTAGCCAATCAACGCTAATAAGAACGCCCCAAAAAATCTGCAGTGCGCCCTAAGTTAAAGTCGGAATAGAAAATGTGCCATAAGTATGCCCCGAAAAGTCTGCAATGCGCCCGAAGCGCCCCAAAAAATCTGTAATGCGCCCGAGGTCTGCCCCAAAAAGTCTGCAATGCGCCCAAAAAATTGCTGGCTGGGTAGTGTAAGTTCTCTTTTGAAACAGGCACAGTCTTCAATATTCTATGATGAAGTTTATTTGTCTGGAATTAGTCTGTGCTAACCACTGAAATACACACCTCTGTGCAGATCCCAGTTTTCGTTCAAAATTTTTACAGAATAGTACAATACAACCCATTCCTATACGTTAGCTGAAGTCATTAATCACACTAGGTGAGAGTCTCAATCCCATCAGTATCCCTTTCGATTGCAACTGGAAAAACTTTCTGTAATTGTGGTGAGAGCTGTCTACTAGCCAAATTTACGTCAATATTTAAGTTCCCAAGATTTGTCGTGGGAAACAACCAATCGGAAGACCGTGTTCGTTTGTTTACGTATCCATAGTAATGTACATGAAAACATATATAAATATGCGTTGATTTCCTTAATAAATGATCTGTTGCCCGACTCTTGCCTTCTGTCGTTACATAATGACCTCTCATTATTATCCTAAAACCAAAAATGAAGGCTAGTATCCAGCATGTTTAACTGGATACTAACTGCTGTGGTGAGTTTCTTGCAGATTATATTGCTAAAAACATTGTTTGCGGTAAACTAAGTAACGTTTTATGACCCATTTTCATACTTTTGTGAGTAGCCCACCATATCGACCGAATGTAACGCAACACTCGGTTGTTACGCTCATTTTCAATAAATTCAAACAATGATCGTGCCTAGGATTACGCCATATAAACTGTTTTAACTTATGCAGAGTGTGTTTACGGTCAATATTTCATCATCTTCCCTTGTATATATATCTTGTGTGAGTGAAAAATTTTAAACATGTTTACTCCATGTGTGCATCATTATCATATTGATGATGCCTGTCAACTGGAGCCCCTCATGTGCATAAAGTGGAAATAGATTATTGTAAGACGCATTTTATTGTTTTATGAGGGAATTGACTTCAAGCTTTAATTATTTTCCCAGGTATCTGTAATCCATCCAACGCATACTTGGGTTTTTTGTTAATGCGAAGTCACTATCTCTGTATTACTTGATGTGTTCCGTTGAATCACTAGTTATCAGATTTTTCCCACAAACTAAAGATGAAATAACAGCAACCATGTTATTTAACCGTAAATCATGTAATTTAAATATATAACTTAAATAATACTTATCCATGCCTATACAACTCGTGTGTCCTACATTTGTAGGAATAAATATTTACCTTATTATATTATCATTAGTAACTATACTTACTAATCGTATGTGTAATTTATCGAATTAAAACATTAAACTATACACAAGAACGAAGCATCGAGTACTCTACGAAATAACTCTTTTCAAATCGCCTCCAAACTAGGTAACTGGAGCTTGTTTTTCACGTGGGAGCTTATGTAATAAGCTATTATCCGTATATCACTAACGTGACATAAACGAAACAAGTTTAAATGCATTACAAATGAAATGGCAGAACGTTACCATATAGCAAAGACTGCTTGTTTTAGCAAGTGATATCGGAAATAGATTTCCATGAATATTCTAACGCCTGATACTACTCTGTTGTCGTGGCAAATTGTTTTCACACCAACACGTTCTCTTGGGGCCTCTATCAATCTGTGAACACCCAACCAAAATACCAAACTCACAGTCCAAAATACAAAACATACTTTGGGACCAAATCGCAGTAGCAACCACCAGCGCACTGAGGCAGTGTGTGTTTATCATCATTTGAACAGAGCTAGCCAGAGACCTAATGTTGTGATGACCAGTTTCATCCAGGATCATGACAGCAAGATTCACCTGAAAAGGGAGGGAGGTCACAATTATCCAATGCTACGCACAGTGCTGCATACAACGCGGGACATGAGAAGAAGAAAAATTTTCACAGACAACTACAAAAAGTAATGGACAACATCCCGAATATTGATATAAAAATCCTTATGAGCGAGATGAATGCCAGACTGAGAGTAGACGATATGGGAAGAGAACTCATCATCGGTCAAGAGGCTCTAAGAGAAATAAGTGAGAATGGAAAACTATTCGCAGACTTCTGCGCCTTCGATGATCTGGTAATCGGAGGGAGCGTGTAGAAGTACAAGGATATAGACAAAGCAACATGGATTTCACCTGAGGGACATACCACAAATCGGATAGATTTCATTCCAATGCTGCTCAAGGAAGTGGCGTCGTAGTCTGATATATAGAAAGTCGAGAAGGGGAGTATATGTGCGCTCAGACCATCATCTAGTTCAAGGAGCCTTCAAAGTGAAGCTAACTGAAAAAACTACAAAATATACCTTCATTACAGACCAGAGCACAGTCAAATACACTACGTGGTATCACTGATAAAACCTTTGTGGAAGAACATTGGGACCTTTTGAAGGTGTGTTCAAGGAAACGCGCACAACAGTTCTAGGAAGAAGGAGGAGACAAAAAAGTAATAGCTCTCAACGGACACCTAACTGGCAGCTAATCGAGGCGAGGAGGGGGGTGATAGAAAAGGTGACCCAATGCAAAGATGGACAACAGAAGGAGGAGCTGAGTTCAATGTACACTCCACTGAATAAAGGAGTGAAGAAGAGTGCTAGGAAGGACAAAAGAAAATTCTACGACACACTGGCTGGCAGCTGAAGCAAAACAGGTAGGTCACAGGTAAAAGAGATCTCAGGTCATTATATCAGATAACCAAATGATGAAGCCAATAAAAGATGCTCAAGGGAACCTAATCACCAAGGAGGATGAACAAATAAAACGACGGGCTGATCATTTCAAAGGACTCCTGAATAGACCACCACCTGCAAATCACCCAGAAATACCACTACAGCCAACAGCACGCACTGAACTGCCTGCTAGTGGACACCAATCCTCCAGTGAAAGCAGGAGTCCTGAATACGATCAAGCTACTGAATGCCAGCCAGGAAGGTAGCGGGGCCAGATGTAATTCCCCCAACTCGAAGCACTGAAAACGGACTCAGAGACTGCGGCAGATGTGCTCACACCATTGGTGCGGGAGGTTTGGAGAGAAGGAAAGTTATCTACCCGGAGATTGGAAGAAAGACTACCTTGTCAGGTTCTCAAAGAAAGGTGACTTACGCCTATGCAATAAATGGCACGGAATCATGCTGTCGGCCGCGTCAAATAAAACGCTAAGTGGCGTCATCTCGGAGAGAATAACAGATGCACTGAATGCAGAAACCACCATCCACCAGAACAAGCTGGATCCAGAAAAGCCAAATCTTGTACAAATAAAACGGCAACTCTACGCACTATCATCGAACAAAGCACAGAATGGCAGACAAACATCGCACTACCTCAACTTCGTCAACTTCAAAAAGGCTTTGGAAAGCATTGACCGAGAAGTAATTTGGAAACTCATTTAACACTGTGGCGTGTAATGTCCAAGTATTTATCAATTTCATTCGACACCTGTATGACCTGAAATTAATAGTGTTCTCTGAGATGGTTGGTTTAGTTGCGGAGCTTTCTTATATGACAATGCTACGTGTCAGATGATTCACAACAAAAAGTTCTAGCAAAGCGTTTGAAGTTAATGTAAAAGTACGACAAGGTTGTTAGCCTACCAAGACTAATGTTATTCCTAACTGTGGTGTACTGGATTGTGTGTCAGACTGTGCACTGGGGGCATGAAGACAAGAATATTCTGGACCAACACGGTGACTAGTGTCATGCAAACTTGAAGACTTACAGGTGAAAATCAAGAAACTGTCTGAAGAGGCGGCAGCGGAGACAGGACTCCATGTGAACACTGAAAAGATGGAGGCGATGAAGATAGTTAACCATCACCAACAGCAGCAGCAAACAGCACCAATCACCATCAACGGGTGGAATTTGACAGAGGTTACTTCCTTCAATTATCTAGGAAGCATCGTTTCAACTACAGGCTGCTGGAATGGATGAAGATGTCAAGGCTGACCGAAATCGGAAAGGCAAGACATGGCTTCATCAACATGAAGCCAGTTTGGAAATCTTCTGCATTTTCCCGGCATGAAGAACAAGATTTGGGTTTTCAGCACAAATGCGAAGTCAGTCAGTTGTTGCTTCTATACGGGTCAGAAACTTGGCCAAAGAGTCACGAAAAGCATTTCCAACAGGTCGCAAATTTTTATCTTCAGCTGCCACCTAATCTATCTTCCTACCAAAGATTAAATGCCAGACAGAAAGCATTAGCAACGAGAAATTCAGGCTATGAACAAACCAACGAACAGCCGATTGTTCAACAAATATGTAGGAGAAAATGGGGATGGATCTGGCATACATGAGGAGGCCGTCCAATGACTTCGCGCGCGATGCAGCTCATCGCTCAAGTGGAATCCCAGCGGGGAGCAAAGAGTGGGTCGTTGGTGTGAGTGTGACACGGAGGAGAGCAGGAGATGAGGGGTTATGGACAGCTGTGAGGCCAGCCAAAGAGTACGGCAGACAATAGGACAAAGTGGAGGTGTCTTGTTGGAGCCTTATGTTCCACTTTTTTTATATTTACAGCTTGATGCCACACCGTATTTTCAGTACAATTGTGGAATTTTCAGCATGGATATCGGTAGCCCAAATTTTGCAGGCCGACCATAGATATCGGGTGTGCGTCGGCAGGGGATCGAACCCCGGACCATGTGCATGGTCGGCGAGAGTCCTAACCACTGTGCCACCGACGCAGGAACCCAAGGGAATAATAATAAACCAGCACAGTAGTGATAAACTGATGCGCCTAAGGCTTCTGACTACACGTTCATAAAGATTCGAGCAAATTGTGGCTTTAGAATTGACGCTCCTTACAACACTGAACGCAGACCATATAGAATTTGCACAAAACGTTAATAAATCGGTGGCACAGTGGTTAGGACTCTCGCCGACCATGCATATGGTCCGGGGTTCGATCCCCTGCCGGCGCACACCCGATATCTATGGTCAGCCTGAATTTGGGCTACCGATATCCATGCTGAAAATTCCACACTTGTACTGAAAATACAGTGTGGGATCAAGCTGTAAATCAAAATCAAAATAAATAAAAAAATAAAGCATTCCATTCATACAAAGAGAATACCACACAAGAAAATGGTGAAAAATTTTATGTGATCATGCATTATCATGTCATTTAAAGCCCATCCGAGTTCATCGCACATTGTATGGATTCGCCAAGGGCATCAGTCCGTTCATTAGGTAATTTCGTTCTAGGCTGCTATAGTGTAGAGTCACCCATTGTCTTTCAATCTCTGTTACTGTACTGGAAATTTCTTATTCATAATATCACCACGGGATCTGTCGTCTTAGGAAGCAAAATGAAGAGAGGTTACATTTAAGTATTTTACTGAGGGAGATTTAAAGTTGCGTCGCAACGTGTTGTTTCAGTTGCCAGGTTGGTTTTTTTAATGCTTCAGAAGCTGGGATTATGTATTGTTTTGATAAAAGGTAGTAAAAGCTAGTAATTTTAGAATTTGCCTCGTCACATAATTCTTAATTATAACTCTCTGAAAAGTATAACTTCGGATATACTTTACCAACATGAAATTATTATCATTCTTAAGAATTCCTGTTGAATTCTCTCAGAATAATTCTTTTTTAGTCTCAATGAAACGAATTTTTTGTTTCTTCACGAACATAGACCAGACTTTAGAGATTTCATTTATTCATCTTATGTTCTTATTCTATACATGTACTTAACCTGAAGGGCTGTTAGTACTGCCAAATGTTTAAGAAAAATATTAGTTATGACTTTGTGTAATACTGCATAAACTGGTTGATGGGTGACAAGGGGTGAAAAGGTTACTAGCGAAAGAATTCGAGCTGTTAATAACTGTGGTCGCTCAATATTCGTATGTTGAGATTTTGGTTGGTTAGTGGCTTTTTGTAATATTCATGCCAGTTGTCCATTATTTGTTTAGTTAGCTGGCCGGACTGAGTCTAATATACTTATTGATTGCTTCTCTCGGGATAGTTATTCTGTAGAATGCATAGTGCTATTTTCTGGATAACATTCAACTTTCCTTATTTTAAATGACATTCTAAACTGGCTAAAAATGCACTCAGTTAGATGTGCTATTGTAGTGAGTTTTTTATTAGATTTATCTTTTGGGCCTTAATTTTGATTGGAGATGTCATTGTTTTAACACGAGGATCTTGAAAACCCAACTGACTTACAATTTTTGACTCATAAATACTACTACTGTTATATCAAAGTAGGATATTTAAGTTGTTCAGAGGTGTTTGAGTCGTGCCACAACTGGGTGTGAAGGTGCTTGCTGTTCACGATGGTTTGAAAATAAAGATATTACATGACTGTGTAATTGATTTGCTTCAACTATGGCCTATTGTATGTTAGTGGTTGTTAAATATCTGCTTTTTGAGCTTAGGTTTATGCTGTTCTTCCTCTTTTTGGAACTTGGTGCAAGAAGGAAGAATAATGGCATGGATCCATTTCTGCTTATAACTAGGCTCATTTTCAAAGAATATGACTGAGTTTCAGCGTAGAAATTTACACAAAAGAACAGCAGTCTAAGTCGCCACACTCCATGTAGCACACAAGGAGAAAAGAATTAAAAAAAAACTCTAATGGGCAGAATTGTGCGGGAGGCAAAATGGTAGCATGGTAAAAAATGAGGGTTTGATGGGTCCAGGAGATCACGAAGAGTGAGTACATCTGCGTCATTAAGAACGACTTTGATTCCCATCAGCAATAATCTGCAGCCATTGCGGTTTAGCATCGTGAAGACCCCAACCAGTCAGTCTACACCTCCCAAACCAACAATCAAAGACTTCATTGAATGATGCTAGGTCCTGATTTGAATATTCCTAACTCTTTCCCAGATTAATCCTGAGTTAGCTAACATTGCTCGTTAATGAAGGTAGTGACGTAGGATGCTCAACATGTGCCTTAGCCGTCATAATCGATGCAACTTCATAAGCTCTTCGTCTGTCGTCCCTTTCTTGGTATCACATTGAGCCTTCATTAATAAAAGCGGAAAAAACGCACGTGATAGTAGTAGTTGGCAACAAATATATGTTGTTATGAGTAGCTGAGGCTGTTAAAGTTCAGCCGTAAGTACGTCATGAGTAGTAGCATGCAGTGAGTACCAAAGAGGCATTTAAATGCGCAAAAATAGATATTTGTTTGGTCTAAGTATAGTGATTTGGAATGGTAAATTGAACTGATGCGTTTCCAGGGTTACTTCAGTGTTGAATAGTGTGCATACTAACATAATGATGTGCATACAATCAGCTGGCATATAGCAGTGTTACAGCTAATTTGTATTTCGACAGCCTAAATGTGATAATAGATAGTCTGTAAGTATGGCAAGTGCTTTACTCCGTCCATGTGCAAAGTGTTGTCGTTGGTTTGACTGAAACTTGTACTTGCACTCACCCTAGCAGGTGAACCATTAAAAGCAGTTGGTAAGTTTGTGTATCTAGGTAGTATGCTGAGGGTGTGATGGGTAAGATTACTAGTTGTGGCGTGTGCCAACCTGGTTTACTTTCTATGCTATCACAACGTTAATCCGGAGATGCATGCAATTTTGCTCCGTCTGCGGAAACGGACCCGTCTGAGCTGGGGATGTGTAGCGACTCTACTTCTTCGACCGTTACTGTATCCAGTGGCATCATTGTGTAGGTACTTATGTGGTTCAACTGGGTGTGTTGGGATATAGTGTAAATCCTCCCCCATTAAGTATTGTCATCTTGGGACACTCACTTTGATGTTTTGGACATGTACTACAAATTTCGTCTCAGTGGCTTTCATACTGTTAACCGTTTTCTTACCCTGGAACTAGGTGGAAAAGACGGGTGCGGGGCAGTCATGCCATAACGTTACGCCGTCGGTGGGAGGATAGTTGTGCTGGGTTAGTTGATGCTGGTGCGTCAAGACTCCCATGGTGGACTGTAATTGGTCATCAGAATCAGTAATTCAAGGCGTTATGAGAAATGATTGAGGATCGAAGTCAGTGACCAACATGCTACAGTCTCCTACGTTTTCATCTTTTTGTAAATAACATGTAGTAATTAACTGTCTTTTGAATGTTTTTGATAAGTATGCCTCCTTTTTTAATGGTGCTGCCACTCAGTTATTCTATTCCTGTTTTACTTCTATTTTTTTTCTGTGGTGTTGTACGTCTTGGTACCCATATTGTACCAAGTTTATTTCAAATAAATAAAGAAAACTGATAGCTTCTATTTTCACGTGGTCACCAGACTTGCATATCGGAATAAACCAGTGGACTATGCTGGCTCGGATGAACGTTTCTTCAGTTTCAGTCATGCTGGAAAGGTCACCTGCATTAACCTAAAACTATAAGTTTCCATCATAGTACAGGCTACTTACATTATGATGGGGTTGGAGGGTAAAGTCGTACACCGAAGAGGAAGTTTTGGTGAGAGTCGAGTGTTTTCTCCAGACGACTAGCAAGTCGACGTACGAGAAGGATAGGTCTGTGATAATTGCTGAAATATCTGATCTACTACTTCGTGAAGTTCAGATGACCTATAGCTGTACTACATTTACCTGTCTTTCAACTTCAGCCTAAAAGGTAGACAGACATTAATCCTACTTAAGTCAATGTCCCAGAAGCGCACTAATCTGAAATAAATGCAAAGCAGCAGGACCTGGTGGTTTAGTTCCAGAAATTTTTAAAGGATGGTAGTGTTGAAATATTAACTAGGTGTTGTAAGATACTAGTTGGTATGTGGGGATCCATAATAGTTTCATCCGACTTCTGTTCATTCCAACTTGTAAGCAAGGAAACATCTGATAACCGCAGGGTAATCAGCTGAACTAATGCACTCTCTAAAGCTGTAGTTCCCATTGCCATACATGGGTTACGGGGGTAGGAGAAAAACAGTCAGGTTTCAAGCCTTTACAAGGGCACATTGATCAAATGTTCACTCCAAAAGATTCTGATACACTGCTGTAGTTACTCCCTTCTGACACATGCCCTAATTCTCTACATGAAGGCAAGATTGAACTCTTTCTATCGTGAGGTTGTGGCAATATCTGACTGTAAAGCGGAATCATAAAATTATGTTATTTTAGTAAAAACTACTTAAAACCATGTAGCTGTATAAGGGCTTATAAGGAGTTACAGGTAAAGTGATGATAATAGGCAATTCATGTCAAAGATCTTTTCAGTTTTATTGTAGACGTCCTGATGGGTGTAACTGTGGTTGGCATGACATAGATCTTTGAAGATCTCAACTTTCTGTAGAAACCGAGTAGGGAGGTGTGGACTACCTGACTGGTATGCTCGAAACACCAAGGATGAATTGCTGGGGACTCCTATTGATGTTTCAGAAAAGCGTCATTTTCCACTTTCTTGGAAGCTTACTTAATTTTCATCTAGTTATCCTCTTCCCTTTAATGAACATATTTCTTTATGAGAGTATCTTTGCATTTCTGTTTCCTGATCGTGTGCTCTATCAAAGTGTAACGAATGAACTTCTACGTCATTTCAAAGGTTAAACGTCATTTAGTTCATATCTATTGTCGAAGTTAAGGGAGTCATAGGTAATGATTTGTTTTATCTGTAAATATTTTGAAGATGATATTTAATTGTTTGCCAAAACATGGCATCAGCCAATAAAATACACAACAGTTAGCCTAAACCAGCCATTCACGTAGGGAAGTGTAGACTGCTTGGCTGGTTAAGGTCCTCGGGATAGTGAGAACCACTGAAGGCTGGAGACAATTGGTGCTATGGCTCAAAGTCATCGTTCTCAATGATGGCGCAGATGCATTCACTCTTTGTGGTGATTTCTCATATCCAATAAAACTCTATTGTTCTTCCATATTACTACTATTCTTTTTCCGTCACTCACACTTCTGTTTATTATCTGTCTTTACTCTGTTCTCTTGCTTTTTGTGGTGTATGGAGGGAGAGTGACAAGTTGAACTTGTGCACATCTGTGCAAAGTTTTATGTTGGAACCAGTTAGTCAGTCAACTGGTTCTATGGCGATATCCTTGTGGAATTTAAGATAAACCATTTTAGAATAAACTGCCTTGGCTACTTGGAGTTGTTTAGTGTTATATTGCATAGGAGATGGCCATCACTAAAGTAGTTCTCAAAATCTTTTAGTAAACAGGAGTATGTAAATCGTGTAATTTTGTAAGATTGTGTGGTGGTTTTAGTGCTTAATCGTTTTACATTATTTTTCAGATGATAAATGGACTTTTTGGTAGAAATGGACGATGAGTTAGATTATGTAAGTTCGATTTCTTTCTTGAAGTATCCTACCACTATGCGGAAATTCTGAATGACTATACCTGTAATTCAGTTATTAGAATAGTTTTTTCACAGTCTTCCCGGTAATACTGTATTGTATTATCTTTCCTCCTCACTCCTTATTAAATTTCTACCTCTTATTACCACTGTCATTAACTTGACTCTTGTTGAATTTTAAGTTGAATTCTACTCATTCTCTTCAATTATATTGTCAGCCAAGCCACTTATTTAATTTTATTACAGTTTTCACCTGATTAACGCTTTCTACATTACGTAATTTGCCATCTAAAAAATCTACAATTCTAATGACATATCTTTGGAAATATTCCTTTTGTTGCTAAGAAAATTTGCTATATACACATTCTCGCCGTATTCGTCAATGAAGCTTTGTGGGAAGCATTTCTCAAGCAGCTTTAGTTCACTGTCTAATTTGTCAGCTGAGCATATTCTTTTCGTTCTGGAAAAAAGGGTTTTCACCAGTGTTCGTTTGTAACTGACTGGGCAGAAGCTGTGAAAGTTTAGGTAGAGACCGCTCCACATATCCTCACGATATATTGATCCCTACAAACCAATATTTGAAATTTATTTATTTTATTTATTTGTTATTCAGAATGAAAGCGAATCACCAATAACTGTGATGAAGCGTACCGGAGATACAAAATCTTCACAACCACACGTTAAGTCATTACAACATTCAAATGAAAAAACCCGTCATGTTGTTGTTTCACCTCGAGAAGAAGGCGAAGCTTATTCAGATGATGAGAATGATTCTACAGCAGCAGCAGGAGAATTAAAACGGGACTATGCGAGTAAACAGTCAACAGCTCAAGTCGATAAAGAAGAAGGTGAAGCATCCAGTGAAGAAGATCGTCGTTATGATCATCGTTATGATTCAAAGCGTGAAAAAATAAGCACCAGTAAACAAAAGCATTCTTCAGAAGTTACAAATTTAACACTTGACGAAATCCAGTATCGTAGTCGTCTACATGAACGATATGAACGCAGAGAACGTGAAGGAAAACGATTGCGGAGTGATAAAGACACAGAGGCCACAGTGTACGACACACATCGTACAGCATACTTCAATGAAGAATCGAATTCCAGTAGTGGTGACAGGGAAGATGTCAAGTCAAGTATGAAAGTAGATGATTCAGAAGTTGGTAGAAAACATCAGTCCATTAAAGCACAAGATATAAGACAGAAAGGTAACGAATTCATGTTTGTTTTTTTATTATTTGAGAAGTGCTCTGTCTTTCTCTGTTGGACTATGTCTTAGTACTTATTCACACTTCGTGTATGAGGGCTGACTATGCCACTCAGTTACTCAGGCTAAAGTAGAGGGAGTAGGATTTGAACCTCACGACTTATTGGCTAAAAGCGGACTGCTTAAGTTAATGAGCCACATCCCCGCTAGTTGAGATTCACAGTACTGATTTTTCAAGACTTTTGGTTATATTGTTTAGAAACGGATTACTCTTTTGTATAGACTCACTTATGTCTTATCGTCTTCTCTTTGTTTGCTGTAGCTTTTGTCCCTTATATTTTATGATTCTACATTTTCTGTTTTACTTCCTTTTAGTTCCTGATTGGGGTATCGGTAGTTTAGCAGTAGAATACTCGCCATCCACGCATGTAGCCCGGGGTTTGACTTGTGGCTGACAGACTCCTAAACCTCGGAGCAAAGCTGTAGTTTGAAGACCTGCGTTCCACTCGGAACGTAAAGCGATAAATTAAAAATATTATTATTATATTATTGTTCCCTTGGGTTGCCTCATATCTCTGTTTACTGTCTCTATTTTGCGTTTCCTCTTACTTTCTTCGGTGTTTTTGTGTGCTGAGTGAAGTGTGGCGACCCGAACTACTGTACATCGGTGCAAAGTTCTATGTTGAAACCAATCAGTCAGTCAGTGGATTGCGAGTGGATTTTACTGCTTCAACAGCACGTCTCCACTTTGTCCTATTCTCTGTGGTCCTGTTTAGCTGACCCTACTATTTCCCATAATCTCTGATCTCTTCTGTGTCACCGTCAAACGCTCTCGAACTCATCGTTTCACATACAGGTTCTACTTGAGCGATGACCCTGGCGCTCAGTGTCACCCAACGATCTCCTCAGTGTGTACCCAATCATCTTCATTTTCTTCGGTATATTTGTTGAACAATAAGTTCCTGATTGATTCGTCCCTAGCTATCTGATCTTCAGTACAGAGTCAGCGAAGGTGTCAGCTGTTCATAAAATTCTGCAGTAGGGTGTTGAAAGTGCTTTTTGTGATACTTTTTCTTCAAGTTTCTGACCTGTATAGGAGAACTGACTGACCACAATTATGTTGAATATCCGAATTTCGTTCTTTATGCCGAGAAAGTCCAGAAGATTTCCGAACTGGTTTCAAAGTGTTGAAGGTATACCTTGCGCTTCTAATTCTGGTTTTTGACATCCCGATCCTTGCTGTTATCTGTAGTTGAAATGATGCTTGCTAGATAAGTGAAGGAAGTGACCTCTTTCAAATTTCTTCCGTTCGTATTGATTTGTACCGGTTGTTCTTGTTGGTGTGTGGTGTGAAATTAAAAATAAATAATAAAATTTCTTGATTTTTGCATGTGAGAAATGTCAGTTTGTGTTGTTGTTTTTGTTGCTGCTGTGTATTACCATGTTCAATATCAATGTCTTCCTATGATTTTACCACAAAAGACTGATAAGTTAAATCTAACTTCTTTTGAGGAAACATACGTAACTGTTATTGTTGTTGTTAGCAGTCTCATTGTGGAGGCTAGTGCCTAAACGGGTGAAGTAATTTTACTCTGTATTAAACTTTAATTAATTTAAAGCCAGGTGGTCATCATAGACTGATGAATGGATTCAGTTGCAAAATCATTGAATGGAAATGTGTTCCACATTATGTACCATTCCTTGTCCTTGCACGACTGACTAGTGACCATCTGGAAGCATACAGACATACATCTCCTCTTCGCATGACCTCCTCCATGTCACCCTCGCACTGACGACTAACTCGCCACTTCCCATTCGGGTTCCACTCGAGCGATGGCCTGGCGTGTGATGTCACTTGATGGTTTGTTTTCTCAGAGTATGGCCAATCCACCTCCATTTCTTCCTACATATTTGTTGCACAATTGGTTCCTGTTGGGTTGGTTCGCTCCCAGAGATCCCTCACTGTTGCTGATCTTTTCTGGCCACCTGATCTTGAGCGAAGACAGGTGTTGATGGAGGTGTGTTGTTTGTTCGAAGTGACGTGGTGCCAAGTCTCTGATCCGTATAGAGTAGCACTGACTTCACATTGGAGTTGAATATCCGGATCTTATTTTTCATGTTGAGTGCTGTTGATTTCCACACAGACTTGATGGCGTAAGTTGGCAAATGCCAAACGAGCCTTCTGTATCCGTGCTGAGATTACCTCAGCGATCAACCCACTGCGGCGGGCTGATGCAACCGCCCCCCTCCCAAATAAGGGAAGTGATCAGCATGTTTAGCCACCACTTCACTACTGCCTATCTTTAAGTTAGGAATGAGTCAATATAGTCCACTTGTGTAGCATTATCTTACATTTGACAGGAGGGAATCGCATGCCAAACATTCGAAGATTGCTTTGTGATCAAGGTGTTCAGAAGACTCTGCTCTATTTTATCAGTCTCTTCTTTTTGGAGGGTGGACTATATCATCTAGAAAATCAAAACAAATGATTCAGCGAAGAGACTCTTTTCAACGAATTTATCATCAAGCTGTACAATCGTATATATATGGTTTTTAAGAAGTTATATCCGGTGAGGGAATTGAAACATAGGTGTGAATGCATGAAATAATAATAATATGAAGTGCAATTAAAACTAAAATGTTTGTGATTATAATCGTAGTTAGAGGTCAAGTGGCAAAGCAAATTAATGTCATATATAGAATAATTCATAGGATGGATAGAACTTGAAAAAGGTGTGCAATTATAAGATTAGTAGACAAATCGAAAAAATAAAAACGTTACGTAATATTGTGTGAAATTTAATAGCATAGAATTTAATGTTGCATAAAGGAATTGATTTAGAATGACAAGTGGAACAAGTGAAATAATACCGGGGACAATTAAAAGTGAGAGTAGTAATCACAAACATTTTAGTTTTAATTGCACTTCATATTATTATTATTTCATGCATTCACACCTATGTTTCAATTCCCTCACCGGATATAACTTCTTAAAAACCATATATATACGATTGTACAGCTTGATGATAAATTCGTTGAAAAGAGACTATATCATCCTCCGCTTATTCTAAGTCAACGAGATTGTCCCCTGTTAACAATGCAATCCTTAAGTCTCTGAAGTTAGTTAGGGTTAATTCCTTTATTACATTTTTGGTTCAATTAAACAGAAATGGTGGAGGGACTGGTTTTCATTACTTTACATGACAGCTCTCTGTTAGCTCTTACATGGTTGAGTGAGTTCGAGTAGGGTACTTTGAAGTTATTCACTATTTTTACAGTTGGTGTGTGGTGAAAGATGGTCGCTAGCCAAATTGGTTGACAGTCATTGAGGTCAAAGGTCAAGGTTGTCAGGCGGATACAGTTAACATGTAGTTGAACTGACACAGCCACAAGATATGCAAGGTTAACCTTGCGAGAGAAACAACCAATCAACAGGCTGTATTTTCTACTAACATTGACCTACAATAATGTACATAAAAATCTATAAATACGTGTTGATTTTCCTAAATAAACGATCTGTTGCCTGGCCCTTGTCTTCTGTTGTTACAGGTGAAGTAGGTAGGTAGGTAGGTCGCCGTCTAACTAAATATTTCTATTCCAATAATCTTATTGATCCCGATCTATTAGTTTGACTGACCTGTATAATTGACCTCACTAACAGTCAGCATTATATGGTATTTGGTTAATCATATTATTCTTTTTAATTGGATCTATTGAGTCCTTAATCCGACAGAGTGTATCTCTGAAACAGTTGGTTGGTGTAAATGCCCCCCTAATTCCAGCCTCATTGAGAATCCTACGTAAGGCCTCTGACGTTCCTCCTTTAAACGGCAGTACCACAGAGGCTTTGAGTTCTATATTATTTTCTTAATTTTTGTTATTTTCACTACTGTTCTAATGTTTTCAGTGATTTTTCTTACATTTCTGAATAAATTTTGGTGGGTGGTTATTCACTAGTGATATTTTCTTTATTTTTCCTTGGATTCGATATTTTAAACCTTTTGATTTAATAGTTAGTCTCCTGGCCCGATGTTTTACTTAGTCCCTCGGTTTTATTAAATGTCTCATTAAAGTGTATTTCGTTCAATGGTGGCACTGGTAGCTACATTCACGAGTCAATCATTGTGTGTGTGTGTTCAGAGCCTGTGACTTGGGTGTATTCGCGTCTCATTTAGTTTTGATCTCCCCTATTCAGTGGACGACAGTCTAAACTACCAATGGAAACACTAGCACCTATTTTAAGTGACAAGCTGCATCGAAATGACTTGTCTCAAATAATTTCTTCCATTCTAAGCTATTTCTTCTCTGGTGCATTGTAGCAGTAGAGTCCAATGAGGTTCATGTCGTCCTACTTGAGATTTGTCATTTACATGTACTTGTTTCCAAGTCTTTCATTTTCGTGTTCCTGTACATATTCGTTTGCG
Organism: Trichobilharzia szidati; assembly: GCA_944472155.2. Taxonomy (NCBI): domain Eukaryota; kingdom Metazoa; phylum Platyhelminthes; class Trematoda; order Strigeidida; family Schistosomatidae; genus Trichobilharzia; species Trichobilharzia szidati. The sequence goes on from OX235271.1 coordinate 190,679,729, forward strand.
TCTCACAGTGTGTGTGTGTGTGTGTGTGTGTGTGTGTGTGTGTGTGTGTGGGAATTGTATGAAGTTTTGGAAATAACATACTGTTGTATTTTCAGTCTGCTCAATGTATAATCGAAGAAAATATTATTATTTCCTTTAATTCCTAGAGGAACATAGGGCTTCAGCTGCGCGTCTCCATTGCGTTCGATTCTCTGCTAGAGTTTTCACCTGGCTCCAAGTCTGCCCACATGCTTTCATCTCCTTTTCACATGACCTCCTCCAAATCACCCTTGCACCGACGACCAACTTGCCGCTTCCCTTTCGGCTTCCGCTCGAGGGCTAGTCTAGTGATGTCACTTGATGGTTTCCTTAGAGTGTGGCCAATCCATCTCCATTTCTTCCTGTCTATTTATATATAATATAAAATATAATTACGTGAAATATTTTTTAAATAATTATTTTATTTTCCTCTGTAGATAAATCTCCGCCTCAAGATAGTCGAAGTTTTAAAGTAATACAAAAAGAACGCGAGGAATACAGTTTAAAGTATAGTCAAAGTCAGACAAGCTTTTCAAAATATGATACTGTTCTATCCTCAACTTCTCAGTCAGTACCGACTGCTTTATCGGACAAACTTATTGGATCAGAAAATCTTTATACATCAGCTGAACTGAATCATTCCCCAATTGAGGTGTCAAAAAAGTCTAAATCAAAAAAATCAAAACGAGAACGCAAAGATAGAGAGAAAGAGTCCTCAAAGATACGAGGCGATGATATCCCGTCGAAGTATAGTAAAAAAGAAAGCAAACAGCGTAAAGTACACTCGTCGTCGACAACGAGTGAATTAGACTATACTACTACTAAATGGGGCGAGTCAGATCAAAAGTATGGAAAGATGATATCAAGTGCTGTTCGTCATGATCGACTACATTCAGGTATGCAGCAGCAACAGCAGCATAGTCGTTCTGGTTCACTTGATTCAATCTCCTCTAATTCATCACAGATGAGCAAAGCTTCCGGTGATTCGTCTTCGTCGTCTTCACATTCATCGCCTACTGTACATCGTAAATCTTCATCAGTAGCTAGTGCTCATCACCACCATCACCAGCATTCATCTTCTCAGATACCATCATCATCATATGATCGTGATACCACAGCAGCGTATGATCATCGTCGACATCATCGCCATCATAGTAAACGACGTTATCATCGAGAGACCAGGGAAACAGCGCCTCCACCAGAAGCGAATCGCCCTTATATTGGTCCAAATCAAATATCAGTTAAGATAAAACATAAGCATAAATCAGATAAACGAGAAACGTTGACGACGACAGCGGTAGCCGCAGCAGTAGACAATAATTATACGACAAATTTATCATATAAACGTGAAAAAATATCACAGGATATTGAAAGTCATCAAGATATTCTAACTGAAGAATCTTACAGGCATCATAAAAAGAGTAAATTATCAAAGAATACTGAAGTTGAAGCAAGTGGCAGTAGGCATAAAAAACACTCATCGAAGAGGTCAAAGTCAAAAGAACGTCGATCATTATCACAGAAATTATCTGCATCTGAACAGACTAGTCGACATCACCGGTCATCAAAACGTGAAGTTGGTCATGATGAACGCTATTCAGAAGAAAGTGAATTAGACTCGGCAAATACTAAAGAAGTAAATCCTGATGTTAGCGATAAACTGGTGAGCAGTAAAATCAAAGATACTACTAATACATCATCATTCCCATCTGGAAGTAATAAACAAAATATTGTTGAAGGTGGTGAAACAAAAGGCAGTGGAAGTTTTAGTCGGTTTCCGCCACGACCACCACGATTACCACAGTATCCAGGTTATTCAGAATCTTCATCTGAATCTGATGACCTTGGCGTCGGTGTGCCTGATAATCCCTTTATGCATAATACTGCTATTAGTAATAATGGTGCTGATAGAAAAATGGATGTTGACGCTGATGAAGACAAATACAAAGATTTCCGTGATGATGATGATGAGGGTGACGGTGGCGGCAATAATGCTAAGATAGATTCGCCTGAAAATAGTAAACCACCTGGAAAGCCGTTCTATTTTCCGTCTATACAAGTAAGTTTGTAAATAAGATACCTATTGTTTGATTGATTATTACATTTTGTACGTTTGCCTTATTGTCCGATTAAACCATGACTGGCTGGATTCAACATAGAACTTGGCACCGAGGTGCAGCAGTTCGAGTTGCCACGTTCCAAATAGCACATAAAGGTAGACAAGAAAATGAGTGAAGAGAATCAATAGAGTTTTGACAGGTATAAGAGTGAAACAGAATGAGTAATGGTAGAAAGGAATATGAAAGATTACAGAGACTGAATACATCTGCGCCATTGACAACGATTTTGAGCCATGTCGTCTATTGTCTCCAGCCATTGATTCTTAGAGTCCCGAGGGCCCCAACCCGGAAGTCTGCATCTCCCTACCTGAACTAGTTTAACTGTCAAGGATTTCATGGATTGATGAGGCCATGTTTTTGTTTGGCCACCACTTACTCTTTTCCAACCTGCACCTATATCAGCTAGTAATGCCCGTCGGGAGGGGAAGGCGATGGTTAGGCATGCGCAGCACGTGATCTAGTCATCTCAATCTATGTAACTTTATAGCCTCTTCGATTGATTTTCCCTCTTCGCACAACACTCTTCGCCTAACGTCAACATTACTTACCTTATTATGCCACCTAACGTGAGAAAGAGATCGCAGATCAAAAACAGTCAACCTTTGCATGTCTTCAACTCGTATTAGCCACGTCTCACCGCCATAGAGAAGGACGGAGCAAACTGCTGAGCAGTACACACGTCCCTTGGTTGACAGCCGGATGTCACGCCTACTCCAGAGATGGTGTAAGTTAGCGAAAGCAGCCCGAACTTTTTGGATCCGTGCTGAGATTTCGTCACCAATCAATCCGTTGGTGCTGATACAACTTCCCAAATAGGTGAAGTGGTCGCCATGTTCTATGACTTCACTCCATATCACTAAGCTAGGAGTTGACGTAGTCCAGTCCTGTAGCAGCATCTTGCATTTCACAGGGGCGAATCGCATGCCAAACGTACGAAGATTGCTGCTCAAGGTGTTCAGAAGACCGCATTTTGTCAGCATCCTCCCCTAACAGGACTATTCCCTGGTAACAAGTCGATTCCTACGTGGTTAAGTTCAGTTAAGGATACTTCCATTAGCATATCTATGATGAAGTTAAACAGAAACGGGGAAAGTGGACATCCTTGACGGACACCACTGACTAAACCATGTACACGGAGCTGTCATGAAGTCAGAGTTATGTCTTTATTTCAGATATGAAGGCTATTTAGAGTAGTTTGCAAATTGTAAACGCTAATTAGTGTGATTCATGGCTGTTTTGTCTGATTCTTTCTACTATTTGTAAGCTGATTCCGAATAATTTAACTACATTTATTATAGATCGTGCGTTTTTGGTTCAGCGTTAGAATGCTCGCCAACCACGCACATGGCCCGGGGTTTGATCCCCGGCTGCCAACGCACTCCTAAACCTCGCTAAGCGGGTGGTGTTCGTAAGGCTGGTGAAGAGAAAAGGTTGGGCGTGAGGCGCTAGTAACTCCGCGCCGTGAAAATAAAACTACTGCTACCGAAACTACAAAGCCCTATCTAGCTGGAAGCCTTGGAACTTAAGAGGGAATAAAATATAAAAAAAGTAAAATTTAGTACGTGTCAAAGGACCTCTTAGTTGGTTGCAGGCGTTGACTAGCTGCACAAGTGATGGTGTATTCAGTGTTATTAGCAGAAGTTCCCAATTCACACTGATTTATATGCTCGTTGTACATACACTTGTACTTGCCCGCCTACATATGCATTGTTTACGCTTCAGTGGAAGGGTTTGTTTGGTTCTCATGAGATACATATAGTTAACAGGTGGGGTAACCTATCAGTAACCAACATCAGTTTGTGTGTACTTGGCTATAGTGGGGTCTAATTTAGAAAGAAACCTAGGCTGTCTTCACTTAGTGAAAGTCAAGTTATGAAACAAATAAGAATGAATGTGTGCAGTCAGGTGTATAACACCCAACATTTATACCGGGTTAATCATAACCCATTTTATCCATCACAGAGGTTTTTGAGCACACTAGTATACAAGCCATACTTAGTAAGTGAGACTGACTATAATTATGGTTATAGCATGTGTGTAGCTTACATTATTTTACAGGGTCTGAGAGGGAAGTTCTGCTGATAGAAAAAACTGTTATGGTAGCGAAGTGCTTCTTCCTCATAATCAGTAGGTTAAATACGTGATTTCCTCATTAATCAGAGGAGTGAGAGTAGGTAAAGCTGAACAACTAATAGTACGCTCCGATATACCCTGTATAATGTTCTATAGTAAATCTTCTGGTTTTCATTACGAACTAATCTCAACGAATTCAAATATTTTTAACCTGGTTGCTCGATCTTAAAGAGACAGACAGACTTCAGGATTTGTAACAATTTCACAAAATGAATCGTTTCAGATATAGAAGACATAAACTTCTACCTTGTGAGTATTAGCTTTACCACACTTGTGTTGGCATTTAAGTATGTTAAGACTTATTATACTGCTAATTTATCTAAGCTCAAATAGGTGAGGTCTTTCTATAAACCCGCGATTTATTTCATTATTTAGGAGAGGAAAGCATTGTCATTGTCAAGCACGTTAACTAACTGGTTAGTTGCCTTCTAAGACTTTACTCAGCTGGATTGTGAAGTGTCTTGTATATTTATTATTATTGTTCCCTTGGGTTCCGAGTGGAACATAGGGTTTCGACAGAATGTCTCCAAGTTGTCCATTTCTCTACCGTCTTCTTAAGCTGACCCCCACAGTTGCCCATAGTCTGTCATCTCCCCACCATACAATCTCCTCCATGTTACCTTTGGACATATGCCCCATTCGGGTTCCTCTCGAGTGATGGCCTTGGACGCAATGTCATTCGACGGTCTTCTCAGTGTGTGTCCAATCCATCTGCACTTTCTCCTACATTTTTGTTGGGCAATAGGTTCTTGGTTGGTTTGTTCCCAGAGTTTCTTGTTACTAATTCTTCAGTATGGAACCAGCGATGGCAGATGTTGATAAAAGTCTGCAATAGCTTTTCATGACGCTTTGAACAATTTTCTGACCCAGATAAAAGAACTGACTGACTTAATATAGGTGATGAAAATCCGAATCTCTTTCTCTATGATGAGTACAGAGGATTTACAGAGTGATGAATGTCTTCTGTCTTGCCTTTCCGATGGTAGTTTTGACATCTTCATTCCTGCTGTCGCCTGTAGTTGAAACGATGCTTCCTAGATAAGTGAAGGAAGTGACCTCTTTCAAATTTTTTCCGTTAATAGTGATTGGCACTGGTGGTTGTTCCTGTTAATGTGTGGGTGTCTCTAAATCACCTCCGTCTTCTCTATGTTCACCTGAAGTCCTGTCTTCACTGGCTACTTCTGCCAGCTAGTCGGCTATATTGCCTGTAAGTCTTCGAGTTTGTATGACATCTTTTGTACAAAGAATAAATTATTATCCATCATATCTCTCTTCTTTTCTTCATCTCTTTTCCAAAATTTAGGGTTGCCGATCAGTTGAAGAATTTGAATGCCTTAATCGTATTGAAGAAGGCACCTATGGAGTTGTCTATCGTGCTCGTGATAAAAAAGTCAATGAAATTGTTGCATTGAAACGTTTAAAAATGGAAAAAGAACGTGATGGTTTCCCGATCACTTCACTACGTGAAATCAATATGTTAATGAAAGCTCAACATGAGAATATTGTTACTGTACGTGAAGTAGTTGTCGGCAGTAATATGGATAAAATATATTTAGTCATGGATTATGTAGAGCATGATTTAAAATCGTTAATGGAGGTAAGTTCTCCAATAACTCTCACTTTTTTTTTCTTAAAGATGTGTCTTCTAGTAAAATGAAATTTATGAAATTTCTTTTTCTTAATCGATGTATGTAAGTGTTGGTTCGCAGGGATTTGACTGGTCACAGGATTTTCATCATGAGCTGACATCGCTTAGAGAATAATTGAAAATTAATATTCAAGTGTTGGTTTGTAGGGATTTGATTGGTTACAGGATATTCATCATGGGATGACGTTAGTTAGAGAACCATTGGAAAACCTGGGAGTACTGGACAGTTGTTTCGTCCTGGTTTGGGACTCTTCATCAGTACGCACCCATCGGGATTCGAACCAAGGACCTTCTGGTTACAAGGCGAGCTCGTATACCATTAAGCCACTGGGACAGAAGACAAGTAGTTCAGCGAAGAGTCTCTTTTCGGCGAATTCATTTTCATAGCTGTACAATCGCAAATATATATGGTTGTTTTGTATGTGTGTGTACATTAAATTTGTCAAACGAAAATACAATTAGTAAGTTCAGATGAATTGGATGTTGATATAAGAGGGTAGTGACAAAAGTGATGAGTTGTCACAAACGATTGTTAAAGAAGAGTTACGTAATAACATGAATAGTTTGATGAAAGAGTTGTACTCAGGCTGTACATGGAAACAAAATAACATACGGAATTACACAAGGGTTTAAAGGAGAAAAATAAGCATACAAACAAAAGTTAAGTCAAATCAACGGAGTTGTTACCATGAGAGTAGAAATGGTTGAATAATTTTCTTTTGTATGAACAGTTCTGGTTCCTCCAACTGAATGGTTAGGGCTTCTGCTGTGCAAAGAAGACGGAATCGTACTGTTTTTGGAAGGTTGTTCTTCACTTTGTAGATTACTTTGAAGGAGGCGTTTGTTGAGATGGAATGACCAGTGTTGACGAGGTGTTCGATTATTGCACTCCTTATGCAGCCATTACTTCCTTTCTGCAGCCACGCTGGATAGTCTTCTTTGACCCTTTTTGACAGGATACGCGTTGAACGACCGATGTACCTGGCTCCACAACAACAGGTGAACTGATATATACACATAGAAGTGGTCAGGTGCGGGATCTTGTCTTTTGGGATTCTGCAGATCAGCGGGCGACTGGAGAACACTACTCTCAATGTTGCCGCAAAGAAAGTTCCTCTTAAAGAGGTGGAGATTCTCCTTCTAAGGACGTCACTTAGTAGGTCTCCTTTGAAAAACCACGTGAGAGTCCTAGACAGCTGTTTCTTTGTAGTGCCTGGGACTCTTCATCAGTACGCACCTACCGACTGGGGTTCAAACCCAGCTGAGCTCCTAGATCACTCAGTCTCTGGGATCCGATCCAATGGCCAACCCATGAATTCCAATTTCTGTCAATTCACAGTATAGCGCAACTACTAGCTAATTTCATCGGTGGTTAGTATTTGTCCTCACAGCCAACCTGTTGGTGAACCCCGTTGGTCACAAATTCCCTCTAGAATACAGGTAACTACCTGTCTGTCCATTTTCGACATAGAACTTCACACATATGTGCGGCAGTTCAAGTCGCCACACTCCATGTAGTACACAAAGCAAGAGAAGAAAGTAAAAGGGAATGCATATTAGAGACAGTAAACAGAGGTGTGAGACAAAGGAATAGTAATAACGGAGAACAAAACAGTTTCATTGGAAATCATAAGTCACAAGGAGTGGATGCATCTCCACCAGCCATTGAGAACGATTTTGAGCCATGTCACCAATTGTTTCCAACCATTGGTTTTTACCATCCCGAGGACCCCAACCAGGAAGTCTACATCTTCCTACGTGGCTTAGACTAACTGTTGTAGATTTCATTGACTGGTGCCATGTTTTGGTTTGACCGCCGCTAGCTCTTTTCCAGCCTGGCCCTTTATCAGCTAACATTGCCTATCGGTCGAGGAAGGCGATGACTAAGCATACGTAACACATGTCCTAACCATCTCAGTCGATGCAGGTAACTACTTACCTGAATAAGGTCAGTCGCTATTTAATATATAAGTGTTGGTTCACAAGGATTAGCCTGTTACTATACTGTGGGTCTGACTTCTAACTAGTTTGCTGTTTAATGGCTTATTAGCATACATTTTGATTGCACTCAGTTATTTGGAACACATAGTACATGTAGCAGACTATGAACCAACTATTGTCTCAGGGCTGCTAAGGCTACCTACTTATCCAAACTTAATTATGTAGCTTGGGAGTTCGACTTGGAGCCTCATTAATTCCGTATCCAATGGACAACATTTCCACATTTGAGTACATGCATCAGTTCTAAAGATTACCGGTGATCTGAATCCTTTAAATTATGGGACTTCTTTACTGGATGACATAATATCTAGTATGACATCATTTTAACATAGAACTTTGCTCAGAAGGGGAACATTTTAAGCTGCGAACTTCATGTAGCATACAAAGGGAGAAAAAAGAGAGTAAGGAATTCAAAAGATGTGCACTGAGCAGAAAATTAAGGAAGAATGAATAGTAACATGGATATGGATATGGGATATCATAAAGAGTTAATGCGTTTGCGCCATTGAGAACGATTTTGAGCCAGCCATATCACCAATTGTCCCCAGCAATTGATTCTTAGAATCCCGAAGGTCCTAACCTGGCAGACTACTGTAAATACAGTAAATAATACTGTTCCACTGTGCGATATATCGAATAAACAAATTAATGTAGAATTACATACTAACATTGCCCAAGTTTTACATATATATTGATTTGAACTCAGTGAGGCGTTCGAAGTGAATACAGGATGACATTCTTAATTGTGGTAGACTGGATTATGTGTCAGACTGTGTGGAGCTAGGAGATAGTAATACGTTGGACCAATAAGAAGACTCTAAAAGATCTGGATTTCGCAGGTGATTTATGTTTAGTGTCACACAAACTCGAAGACTTGCAGGCAAAGATCAACAAACTGGCTGAAGAGGCAAGCAGCGAAGACGGGACCCCAGGTAAACATAGAGAAGACGAAGATGATGAAGATAACCAACCAACGAACAGCAACAACAACCAGCCCCAATCACCATCAGCGGGAGAGATCTAACAGAGGTTACTTCCTTCACTTATCTAGGAAGCGTCGTTTCAACTCCAAGCAGCCGGAACGGATGAAAATGTCAAAGTCAGAATCGAAAAGGCAATATACGCCTTCAGAGTGTTAAAGGTTTACTTTGCCTTTCCAAATCTGGCTAGCTTTTGACATCTTTATCCGTTCCGGCTGTCTGTAGCTGAAACGAAGAAAGTAACGTCTTTCATCAAATTTCTTCCGTTGGTAGTGATTGGTGGTGGTTGTTGTTGTTGTTGGTTGATTATCTTCATCATCTCCATCTTCTTTATGATCATTATGTTCACAAACACTAATGTCTCATTGTCTGTTTCATAATATCATCTGATGTGGTATTCAAATTCCCCACCTTTGTTTTTGTCAATATGTTCTTGGTTCCACCTTGTAGGTTATGAATGGTCCATTCAGTGTTGGTGAAGTGAAGTGTTTACTTGTACAATTATTACGTGCAGTTGGTCATCTACACGATAATTGGATATTACATCGTGACTTGAAGACATCGAATCTTTTATTAAGTCATCAAGGAATCTTAAAGGTGAGTTAGTTAGTCATTTGGTTCTCTTTACTTGTCAGCCTTTAATTTTCGTCTTTTTTCCACTTTTAGTTTACTTATTTGCACCTCCCTAGTTGGCTGGTTTAAACTAACTGTATTATGGATTTCATTGACTGATGAAGCCATGTTTCCGTTTGACTGCCACTTACTCTTTTCCAACCTGATTGATCCTATGTCAGCTAACATTGGCAGTTGAGGAAGACGATGGATGGCTAGGAGGCATGAGTGATACATGTCCTGGCCATCTCAATCGATGTAGTTTCACAACCTCATCGATTGATTTTTCCTCCTTATCTAGCACTCTGTGCCTAACCTCAATATTCCTCACCGTATTATACCTACCACCTAACACGGGAGATAGAACGCAGACACATATGATCGAAGACAGCTAGCCAACCAGGCTTTTCACGTCTTCCACTTTCAACGACCATGTCTCTCTCATAGACGTAAAGGATGACAGATAGGACTGCTGCTGTCCTTTGACCGATGGTCAGCTGGACATCATGTCTACTAAGGTAGAGATGGTATAAGTTGGCAAATACCACACGAGCCCTCTGTATCCATGCTGAGATTTCGTCAACCGTCAACCCCACTGGGGCTAGCTGGTATAATTTCCCACCCGAATAAGTGAAGCGGTCAATACCCTCAGCCACCACTTCACACTACTGCTTGTCTAAGAGTAGTCGATATAGTAAAGTCGTGTAGCACTTTGTTGCATTTGGCAGGAGGGTTCTTATTATGATATTAGAAGTGGATGTATGCAAAGCTCCGGGTTCTTCCGTTTAAATGGTCAGAACTTCAGCAGGGCTAAGGAGGCGAAAGTGGATCATCCCTGGAGGATTACTTTCTCCTTTGTAGATCACCTTGAAGGAGGAGTTGGTTGAAATAGAGCAGCTAATTTCTACAAGGTGTTCAATTATTACACTTCTTATATTTACTCTTCTTACATCTTGTCTGTATTGATTATTGTAGGTAGGCGATTTCGGGTTAGCTCGGGAATATGGTTCTCCGCTTAAACACTATACTGAAGTTGTTGTCACCTTATGGTATCGAGCACCGGAATTGTTATTAGGTGAGTTAGTCTGGAGTGGAGTTTATGTAGTAGTTTAAATTTTAACGCAATGATAAATATTCCCAACTCTAAGGGAGATGGGACAGAGAGTATAGTTGTAAGTATTTCGATACTTACATTTTTATCAGTGGTCAGTATTTATAAACAGAGTCTTCGCCGTCAAAACGATTGATTTCGTCGCTTCCGGTTGTTCGTTGGAGATGTTTTTTTGATTCATCAATTTTCTATTCCATCAATTAACTCAGGTCTCGTGAAGGAACCAGTTGAAACTGAAAAGAAGGCATGATCGTTTTTCCCCCACCAAACTTCACAAAGAAAACTGTCTTTTTCCGTTGACACCTGGCAACCAGAATCTAGAGAAGGGTGTTTTCATCTCTGTGATGGTGATTCCCTTGTGGTAATAAGTTTAGACACTACTTTTGATTAAGGGGATCCTAGGTACAAACTGTTTTCCGTTGATTCGCTCCTAATTTGCGACGTCAAATTACTTTGCACATAAGAACTTCATCTTTTCATTTAGTGACTGGCTTGTTTCAGCATTCAACTCTGCACATTAGTGCACCAGTTCATTTGGCCACTCTCTATTTAGCACACAAAGAAAGCGAAGAAAGTAGAGATTCAAAAGAGAGATAATAAACAGAAGTGTGAGTGAGGGAAAGGGAATTCATCTGCGTCAGTCATTGAGAACGATATTGGGTTATATCATCGATTGTCTCTAACCATTGGTTTCTACCATCAAGAATGGCAGCCTACACCTCCCTACGTGGCTTGATGGTTGTCTGGTTTTAACTAATTGTATTATGGATTTCATTGACTAATTAAGCCATGTTTCCGTTTGACTCCCACTAGCTCTTTTCCAACCTGATCGATCCTATGTCAGGTAACATTGGCAGTCGAGGAAGGCGATTGATGGCTAGGAGGCATGCATAGCACACATCGATGTAGCTTCGAAACCTCGTGACACTGTATCACACTTGACTGGTAGAAAATTTTGATCATTGCAGTCTTCTAGAGACAGCCAAACTAGTTACTTAGTATTCTGGTACAACTAGAAGTCAGTTGTAACCTGAACACATTACCTGGTATTAAAGCTTTCTGATCTCCATACTGATTTATAAGACTGTTTTCATCTTGAAGGGGACTGACTTTTGTCAACGGTGCTAAAGATATCTTTTGATGCTCAGTGTTGACAAACGCGATAAGCAGATGTGAGTTTTCTTATCAATGTTGGCCTTCAACACATAAAAATCTTTTTTAATTCAATTTTAACTTTTCTATTGACTGACTGGGCTGAATCGTTCGGCCTTTGCTGACCTGTCATCTCTTAGTACAGATGCTTCAACAATGTCTGAGGATTAACCTTTAGTAGTTTAGTCGATGCTGACTAGCATCGGAATGCAGAATGCACATTTCATCCTTTTTGAGACTCGTCAATCAACGGGAAAATAAAAAAGTTGACGAATAATAACTGATGCCCGTTAGTCAAGACACGTGATTCTCGTGGTCCTATAGGTCCAGTGGATAACGCTTTGGCGTTTGTTATTGATGGGTGCTGTGTTCCAGTCTCAGTGGGAACACTATCACTCACTGCGAAATACAGATACATGCAGATGACGAGTCCTAAATGGTTCGAAATGCACCTACTGGTTCCCACTACTAGTTACCATCCAATAAATTATCTAAAAACCTTACCTCCATGTTTTTTTTCCTTCACGTTCCCCAGTGGAACATAGGGCTTCAAGCCAGAGGCTTAAAGTTTCTGTAGCAGTGTTTATTTTACAGGATTGGGTTGCTAGCCTCATGCCCAACCTTTCTTCTTCACTAGCATTTTTTCTGGTTTAGCGAGGTAAAGGAGTGCATCTGTGACCGGGGATCGAACCCCGGACCATGTGCATGGTCGGCGAGCGTCTTAACCGCTATGGCACCGACGCAGTGTACAAATAATCGGTTAGTATCCTGGTTATTTATACACAGTAAGTATGACCTATAGTTAAACATTATTTACTTATTTTTTCTCAATATTATCCCGCTAATGTCTTTGTAAATTTAGAAATTAAATTGTATGTAACTAAGTCTTTCTATCATTCTTCTTTACTTCTTTATTACATAAAGGTGCAAAACAATATTCTTGTCCAATAGATTTATGGTCCGTTGGTTGTATTTTCGCTGAATTCCTACTACAACGACCATTATTCCCTGGGAAAGGAGAAATCGATGAGTTGAATATTATTTTCCGTGATTTAGGCACGCCAACTGAGCGAATATGGCCGGGTGTATCCCAGTTGCCTGGGATTAAGAAATGCGTTTTTACAGAATATCCATATAATCAACTAAGACGAAGATTCACAGAGAAACAAATTTCTGATCAAGGATTTGATTTACTAAATAGGTGAGTCAGTGCAGCATAACTCATGTGTGTATGTGTGTTAATGACCAGTATTTTATGCATATGTTGTAACAAATCGCCCAAGTCAGACTTCAGTCATTGGTCCTCATGGTCATAATCTACTAGAGTAAGTATGAAGCGGAACTGTGTAGGGTTCTTGACTGATGTACCAAAGTCTTTCATTACTGAAGAAAGTCTCAGGGTAGATTTCGCCATGTTGACCACTTCACCTATTTGGGAAGTTGTATCAGCACCAACGGATTGATTGGTGACGAAATCTCAGCACGGATCAAAAAAGCTCGAGCTGCATTCGCTAACTTACACCGTCTCTGGCGTAGGCGTGACATCCGGCTATCAACCGAGGGACGTGTGTACTGCTCAGCAGTTTGCTCCGTCCTTCTCTATGGCTCTGAAAATGGCGAGTACGAGTTGAAGACATGAAAAGGTTGTCTGTTTTTGATCATAGATGTCTACGATCTCTTTCTCACGTCAGGTGGTATGTAATGCTGACGTTAGGCGTAGAGTGTTGGGCAAAGAGGGAAAATCAATCGAAGAGGCTATAAAGTTACATAGATTGAGATGGCTAGGTCACGTGCTGCGCATGCCTAACCATCGCCTTCCCCTCCCGACGGGCATTACTAGCTGATATAGGTGCAGGTTGGAAAAGAGTAAGTGGTGGCCAAACAAAAACATGGCCTCATCAATCCATGAAATCCCTGACAGTTAAACTGAGTCAGGTAGGGAGATGCAGACTTCCGGGTTGGGGCCCGCCCTCGGGACTCTAAGAATCAATGGCTGGAGACAATAGGTGACATGGCTCAAAATCGTTGTCAATGGCTTACGCAGATGTATTCAGTCTCTGTTATCTTTCATATTCCTTTCTACCATTACTCATTCTGTTTCACTCTTATACTTGTCAAAACTCTATTGATTCTCTTCACTCATCTTCTTGTCTACCTTTGTGTGGTATTTGGAACGTGGCAACTCGAACAGTTGCACTTCGGTGCCAAGTTCTATGTTGAATCCAGATAGATAGACAGATTTCGCTATGATACGATATCAATAAGGGAACCATTTGAAACCAGAGAGGCTGCTTGGATATAGCTGTTCCTCAACCCACCTGAAATTGAGTCAGGGACCACTAAGCTAAGAGGTGGGTCGGAGTCAGAGGATGTTTCAAGGATGAGGACCATTAGAGAGTGCAGACACAGAATTAAGTTGTCATTCACTATTTCTTTGTTTTCATTGATTTCGTAACTGGTTTTCGTAGCTTCAAATCACCCATTCTACTCCTTTTTTCTCTCTTGATTTCCCTTATTACGGTTGATAAATTTGTTAAAGGTTTGATCGTGAGTTGAAATCAGTTAGAGAACCATTGGAAAACCTAGGAGTACTGGACACTTGTCTCGTCTTAGTTTGAGACTCTTCATTAGTACGCAGTCACTGGGGTTCGAACCCGGGACCTGCTGGTCACCAAGTCAGCTCGTAGACCATTAAGCCACTGGGATCTGATCCAATGGCTTATTAATTCCAACTTCTCCCAATTCGCTGTACACAGCACAACCGCTATCTTATGTCTTAGGCGAGTAACTGTCCACTTACTTGACTGATGTCAGCTCATCACCAAACCTGTAGGTAAACACTTGAAAATTAATCTGATGCGCACTAGTAACTGGCTGTATACACGAAGTTACCTGGCGTCCTTGTGAGAAGTTATAACCAACGCCGTCCACTGAGTTAAGTAAGAGAACAGTCACTGGCCAGTGACGTTGGCTAGCGGTTGCCCTATTTATTGTGAATTGATAGAAATCGGAATTCGTGCGTCATTGGATCAGGTTCCAATGGTTGAATGGTCTACGAACTCACCATGTAACCAGAAAGTCTTGTGTTTGAACACCGATAGGTGCGTACTGCTAAAGTGTCCCGAATTCGGACGAAATAGTTGTCCAGTACTCCCTGGTGGTTTTCCAATAGTTCTCTAACTGATGTCAGCTCGTTATCAAATCTGTAACGTATTAAGTCTCTGCTAATCAACGCTTGACAAATAATTTTCTTCTCGCAAGCTCCTTCAATGGATACCGCGGTGTTACTAAGGCTGATAAGTCGAAGTTAGTTAGCTATTTGATGTCAAATACGACGTAATTACATAACATTTTGGTCTTTCCTGCTAAAAGAAAAACCTGGCCTAGTTTACTAGCCGGTCTCAAGCCCAGGAAAAGAAGAGTTGGACGTGGGGCTAGCGACCATACCCCACAAAACCAATCAGACTGCTACAGAAACTTCAACGCATGAGAACAATATTGAAAACACAAACATGATAAAAACAAACTTATTCTTCGCTGGAATCGCAGAGGTGAGATGACACAGAAGGCTGGTGAAAGCCTACGGGGAGCGAGTCAGCCGATTTGTCTTCTTTCGATGGAAGCTAAAATAAGCTCAGGGGTGTGGGGAATATTCGTACAATGTACGAGGCTGGGAAGATGGCTCAGGTAGCCAAAGAAATGAGAAGATATGGTATGAAAGTGTTCGGAATCTGCGAGAGCAGACAAAATCAATGTGGACTGTCAAAATTGTCAACTGGAGAGTCAGTAATCTGCTCCGATCTGGTCACCCAGACGACAACGACGAACACACTGAGGTGGTGAGTGACTATAATGATGTCACCAGTAGCAGCCAAAACTCTAATACTGTGGGAACCAATCTCCTCGCGCAGGTTTATGACAGGAAGATTCAACTCAAAAGGAAGGAAGTTTACAATTATCAAATGCTACGCTCTATGCTACAAACAACTCGGAACAAGACAAGAAAGATTTCTATAAACAATTGCTAAAAGAACATTTTAAGTCATCCTTACTGTACAACTTCATGTTTTTTGATAAGTGTAAAACAATTTCGAGTATGGATATCAATTAATCCACAGAAAGCGTTTTTGTTATAATCATAACTATCCAGCTCAGAGAACAAAACCATATCAAAATCATAAGTACAGTTATCGCCTGAATTTAGTTTACAGAGAAGAAGACGTGGGTCACTGGCTCTAGCGATCTGCGGGCAATCAGTGGGTCTCGGGTTCGAATCACTCCCCAAATACCTCAGCCTGTGGACAACTGGGTAGGATCACCAGCCACCAAACAGTTAAAGTGTTACTCGTGGCCTGGAGCTTGTAAAACGTGAACTGATTTCGAAGAGCATATGATTCCGAAAACCATCTTGTATAATGGGTATAATCAGTTGTTTTCCTAAGGTAAAAATGTTTTATTAACTGTAGTCAATGTTTTATTAACTGTACAGTCAAATGTTGTCCCAACCACTTATCGAAGTATAAAAACATTCTTATCTTGAAGATTTACGTTACCACTGTCTCTTCCATCTTGGATCTATCTAATTTTGTAGATGAATTTACCATTTTTTCCGTTACTTTATCTTGGGGACTCTCGATCAATAGTCACTGATATGACTTCATCGCCTGCGATTGTTCTTTCCTTGAATCACTGGTTCGCGTAAACATTGTCATCTTTGGTAGTCGGCTTGACAAAACGCTTGATTTATTGTTCATTAATAATTTTGGAATATATGATATGAAGCACGGAAATCTGCTCTAATACTGAATTCCGATCATCGCATTATTCGAGTATTGCCTAAAATACGTAGCAAGTCGTAGACAAGTATCTCTCCTCACATTTCCAAGAAAAAACGCAACAGTGGTGCTACTCCCAAGGCTATACAAACAACTCTAGATACTTACTGAATGACACTAACCGAAAATTATTTACTGAGCATACACTGGATGATATCCCTAATACATAACGGAGCATCTTAAATTCTGCTTCAACGTACGTATGTTGCTCGAAACAAGCATTATTCAAAAGACTAGACTGTTTCTCTTCTCCCTATCTCAAAATGTTGCTATAACCGATCATGTTGATTTTTGTGTTTTCTATTGTTGAGTAAATTAGATGCAATATTTTACGAAAATGCTGAAAATTTTACACTGTAACATAAGTAATATTTTAGAATAAAGGAAATTATTACTACTATTATTAAAAATTTCGTCTGTTTTTTCTTAATTAATCTCTCTTACAGTTTTCTAACCTATTGTCCAGAAAAACGAATTACTGCTGAAAAAGCGTTAGCTCATCCCTACTTCAATGAACGTCCTCGTGCTATTCATCCATCAATGTTTCCAAGTTGGCCAGCAAAATCTGAAGGTGGTGTTGCTGTGAAAAAATCTTCACCTCGACCACCAGCTGGTGGTGGTGCTTTGGCAGCAGCAGCAGCTGCTGTAGCCGCTGCAGCAGCAGCCGCGGCTGCAGTATCTTCCTCCGTCGGTGCCGGTGGTGGTGGTGGTGCGGGTAGTCGTATGCGATATCAACCTCCAGCACCGCCTATGGGTGGTCAAAGATTCTACAGCAGTATGGCTGATTCTCGTCCTAGTACGGCGAATCGTGGTGGTGGTACACTTGGTTCAGGTGATGCTTTTTCCACTGGCGGTGTAGATAAAGGATTTTTGTTGAGGTTTTGAATTGCAGTTATTATTATTATTATCATCATCACCATGATCCATTGTGTAGTATATTCCTACTTCTCTTCAATATTTTAACTCCTTTGTACAGAGAAAACACAGCAACTTTATGCTCCGATTTTGTACTTTAATTCTATTGTAAAATATATATTCAAGCTTACTTTTCTCATACTTTATTGTTTTATTTTTTTGTTGAATGCAAATTTCTGTTGTTACGATTGCATGTGAAATGTTGTGGTGCAGTGTAATTATTCTTTGATTGGACAATAGTTAGTAACTGGTGTAATGTGTCTAGTCCTTTGGTTTTGCTGCAAAATGAATTCTATCAGTCAAGTTTGTAATATGGCCATCATGCCACTAGATGGCTCTTCATCACAATGCGATGCACTGCACTGTAAATTGTTGATATGCGATGCGTTGGTGACAGGTGACCGGAAGGTAGTGGTAGAATTCTCGCCTACCATGCCTGAAACCCGGGATTCGATCCTTGGCCGGCACACGCCGAAGCTTCACCTAGCCGGCAGTCGATCCGGTTAAGAGGGAAGGTTGGGTGTGAGGCTAACAATTCCACCCCGTAAAAGTACACACCACTGTTACTGAAACTTCAAAGCTCCAGCTTGAAGTCTTTTGTTCCACTCCGAACGCAAAGGAATAGTGCGTCGGTGGCACAGCGGTTAGGACTCTCGCCGACCATACACATGGTCCGGGGTTCGATCTCCTACTGACGCACACCTGATATCAATTGGTCGGCCTGCAATATTCGGGCTACCGATATCACATGCTAAAAATTCCATACTTTTACTGAAAATACTGTGTGGAATAAAGCTATAATCAAAAATTTAAAAAAATATTTAAAAAATATCAAATAAGATGGTTGGAGGTAGTCGTCAAGGTGGCCTGGACTTGGGTTTCGTGCTTGTCGGTACTCGTCACCAAGGCGAATCTGCAATCAGTCTATCCAGTCAAATTATTCGACGCACTCCTTTAGGAGGTCAGTCGCAAAGCTGAATAGCTCAATGGTAACGTATCTGACTGCAGCACTGAGTGATGCGTGTTGGAATCTCAGAAGGGACATGGATTCCTTCAAGGTTGCAGATACGCCTTACTGACTGATGAGTGTCACGAAGCACGAAACCTAGGCCGAAGGCTTCCTACCGATTGTTTCAAATCATCTAATATCAGGTTGAACAATATTTAAATAGTTTTCTTATCTGTTTATTATACGTGTCTTTTGTGTCTAGTAGTAGAATAAAGTAGGCAAATGATAGGGGATATACCTCTAGTCAGTGATCACAAATGAGCAGAAATTAGCATTTATTGGCGTCTGGATATTGTTACAGTAGCTGAATGGTCAACTCGGTGCCCTTGGGTTCTATTCGTGGTGGGTACTGCTACTGAAGAGTCCAAAGCTTGGGCGGAAACGTTGTGCAGTACTTCCTGCGTTTTAGAGGTTCTCAAACTGATGTCACTTCATAAGCTAACCTTTAAATATAAACAGTTTAAGTAATAGTGAATTGGGAGGCAGCCATGATCAAGAAATAATGGTGACAACCAATCGTCTAAAAAGTAACTTCGAGTAAATAATCCAAAATGTCTGTTGTGTTTCTTCGAAATATGATACTGACAGCCTTTAAGATAAAGAAAGCTATATTTATACAACTGAGACAGTTATAAGTGTTGCAGCTTACGCGGGGAATACTGTCTAGCCTCGGGTTGGATTCCCTGCCGACACAATTCTAAACCTTGTATGGTTAGTAACTAGTCAGCAGTAAGCTCGGAAAGGAGGGGAAGGTTAGGCATGAAGTTATTGTTGAAGATGTCATCAAACTCTGTTTGTTTGAAATGCACCAATTATTAATTACTGACCACTTATTTAAAACAAAAATATTCCTTGCCATGCACATGAAACGGGACATGGATGCCAACTTGGTATAGTCTATCATGGTGCGATTGAGTTGTATTCTTATCGGTTTATTTGCAGTGCTCTCCACTAATATTTTGATCTTTGGGGTAGAGTTTATAAAGACTTTCTGTTTGAATTGCGTAGAATGAACAGTTGTTGTATGTCAAACATAATGAATTTGTTAATCTGGTGATCAGAAAGAATAATTACAATCCGATAAAAGTTTAAACACAGATCGAACTGTTTTATGTAAAATAAATTGTGAGTGACACAATAAAATAGCTGGAAATGGCAATATCTATCTACAGTGATCAGGACTTTTCAGTTGTTAGATTTTCGTTGCGAACAAACATCCGTTACAGAGATCATTGTAAACCAAGGCGAACTGAACACCTGTTTCGTCCTACTTGGAAACTCTTCATCAGCGCGCACCCGCGACTTTGTCAGGGATTGAACCTGGAACCTTCAGATTGACCTCGTTGACTATTGAGCCACTTGGGCTGGAATTCAATGACCTGTGAATTCTACATTCGTCAACTCGTGATATAGCTCTACTCTTACTAGTACCTTCGATGAGCATTCCTTTATCTAGACATGATGAACCCCATTGATCACAACTTCCGCTCTGCAGCTTCAGAAAATCCATCCAGTAGCCATCAGAAGGCTGGCAATGAATTTTGGATAAATTACAATTGTTCGCAACAAATCAATATCAGTTAGGTAGATTATTGAAAACCATGGAGCTAATGGTCCCGAGTTCGATTGCTGATGATGGGGTCGTGGGTGTGCACTGACGAAGACTTTCAGAATAGGACAAAACAGCTGTTCAGTGTTCCTTGGTAATTTCAATGATCTCTCTAATTGATGTTGGTTCGAAATACTAATCAAAATACCCACAATTCCTGTCATCTGAACAGTCTTACGACAAAGGAGTTTCTCAATGGTAGATGATAATAATCTGTTTCATGTTTGGTCGCCGATTGATATCAAGGCGTACTGGACAGCTAGCTGTTCCTTCCTAGTTCCGAACTCATCTGAAGTAGACACTTACTGCGTTACGGACGTAGGGTCCTTCTGGTTACAGGACTGTAACAGAACTACTGTACAGTACTCCAGTACTGGTTTTCAATGGTCAGTTCTCTAACTGATATCAATCCGTGGGCGTACTTAAATGGGCGTACTCAAATGCCTACAAAAAAACTTATGAGAATAATCTGTTCTGTCAAAGGATTGAATTATTGTTAGTCATACTGATTCAGTAAAATTAATTTCATTCATAAGGAGCTGTTGAAGCCCTGTGGCGAAGAAATAGTCAACCCATACTGACATGGAAATGCAGATAACCGCCTTAATGAAAATGCGTATTTATGATAAATTTATTATATGTACACCTTTCTTAGTATTTGTCAGATGAATTCTGTTTGTAGAATTTGTCGTATGCTTTTCGTCCCATTTTGACCTGGTCGGAAAGATGTTCATCTTGAAAAGCCATAATATGCTTTCAGTCCAGTAGAGGCTAACATCAAGAAATCTCATAAATAACAATGAAATATTAGTCTGCTAACTGTTTTTTTCCTTCACCAACTGCAGAGGACAGTTAAGCATGCTAGTGTAGGGGATGATAACTCCACCGAAACTGTTGTCATCAATATATGAAAAGGAATTTTCTGTTAACGTTTTACGATGAGTCAGTTGTTGAATTTTTTTCTTAACACGGGAGAATATGGTATTAAACAGTCTTTGAGTAACTTCTTCTAACGGATGTTTATATTCATAGAAAGAAAGTATACAAGACTGTACAGTGTATATTTAATTTTTCCTCGTATTTTGTTAAGGGGATGATGGTGTATGGATTTGTGGCTGATTGGTCTAGGATCTTGACTTCTAATCACTTCTAGCTAACGGGTTTGAATCCTATAACAGTTACTGAAATTTTTGTAATCAAGTAGTATCACTAGTCCTTACACAACAGGCGTAGTTCATTAGCGGTTGTATGGAAACGCATTAGGTTGTTGAAAAGCATCTATAGGAGACGGCGTGTTTATAGGGAAGCACACACATTTATTGAAAACGCACTTCTGAGCACAGTGGTTAATAGAATAACAACTCCCCTAATATATGATTATTTCGAGCTGACGTCGGTTAGAGAATCATTGGAAGACCACGGGGGAAGTACTGGGTAGCTGTCTTATCCTAGTGTCTGGGTCTCTTTATCAGTACACGCCCACCTGAGGGGGTTGGAACCCAGGACCTTCTGATTACGAGGCGAGCCCACAAATCATTAAGCCACTGGGATCGCATCCAGTGGCACATGAATTCCAACTTCTGCCAGTTCGATATATATATATATATATATATATATATATATATATGTAAACCCTCTTCGTTCTGAGTGGAAGGTTTGAAGGTTCATTAGCAGTGGTGTTTATTTCTGTTATTTTTACGGTGTGGGGTTGCTAGCATCTCACCCAACCCTCTCCCATTATAGCCCCTAAAGCCTCAGGATGGTCGGGGGTGGGTGCCTTGCGCTGCGGGTTCGCCACCCCTCCGCACACCTATTGAAATGCTCCCATATGATCGGGCGTCTTACATAGCCTCTCCTGAGGAAGTCCTACTCACTGCCTTCACGTGGCGGAGGTGTTTTTCACCAAAGTGAGAGGGCGAAAGCGGATGCCCGGCGCTCTTCACCGGGTTGACTGTCCATTGGATGACAGTCTAGGGGAGATGGCTAAACTCTGATTCCAAACCTCCAACTACTGGCGTATGAAGCTCACTGGCAGACGCATGGAGAAAGGGCTTGTTGGATGTCCTGGATGTCTGGCCCCATTCAAAAAAGGCGTATGAACCGAACTTCGGTAATCGGTTGCCAATGGATAGTGGACTCCCTACTCCACTCCTACTGCCTTGTAGGTCACACTTGGTTGTGTAAAGGCTAGAGCTGCACTCTCAAACAAAAGGCCGAGCGGTTCTGGGGACATCACTCGTACCAAATTCCCATGAAACTTCATGAACTCTCTTCATCAGATCGCCGCGCCTCGGCAGCGATGATTCGAGATGTTCATGAAGCCGGCTCATCCTCCCGTAGGAGATAGCCGAAGTAAAGTAAAGTAAGTCTCCCATTATACCGGGGTTACTACCGGCTAACTGGGGGTAATAAGTGCTTCGGCCGGGGAGGGGGATCGAATCTCAGTGCCCTTTCACTGAATAAACCCCCTGACACGTAAGCCAATGAACCATATTTTCCTAGTTACCATAAGAGCATAAGTTTAACAAGAACAATAACAACCTTTTGAGTGATGAATAAGTATTACTAATTATTCCTCCCATGCATACATAAAGTGAAGTTTCTGGGCTAATATGTGTTGGAGAAAGAAAAAAAGGCGTTTAATGCAATAAAACATATTGTAATTACAATAGTGAATAATTTCTATGTGATAAATACATTTAAATATTTGTTTTTTCTCTTGTTGTTTGTAGTCCCGCCATTCATTGTTGAACATTGAATAAATTCAATCAACTGTCAATGTTATACTAAATCATTCAACCACTCAGTAGCTGTATACTACTGTAGTAGTAATTTAATAGTAATAAATAATGTATTACATAAATATCATATACATAAATGATGTATGAATGTAGTCTTTAACATTATGATGAAACACGGTTATCCTCCACATCGTAATCAACAACAATCAATAGTGTCATCACCGAAGGTATCATCACCACCATCACCATCTAATGCATCTATAAAAAGCCTTAATCATCATCATCATTATGTTTTAACTAATGAAAATCTAAATTTTAATTTTGATGAAATTCGTCAAGAATTAGCTAATCTCGGTGTTACTGGTTTAAGTGAAGACCAATTGGCTTGTTTAAAACATGATTTAGATTTGATAATTAGTCAAGAGAAACAAGCACTCCGGTATTGTTTACTATCATCATCGGAATCTAGGAATGATAGAAGGTTTGGAGATGACGGTGATGATCGTCATCATGATGGTGAGAGTTATTCCAATGATGATGATACGGAGGATGGCGACGACAACAGCAACAACAAGAAAAACAACACAATAGACAGTGAGAAAAAGAAATCTGTGTGTTATTCATCACTGACATCTTTATCCTCTTCACCGTCATGTTTTTCTATAACATCTGAGGAATTTTCAAATTGTGATGAGAATGCTGGTGACTATCATACTAGTAGTAATAATAATAACAATAATAGTAATAATAATTATGGTGATGAAAATATAAACAATGTGAGAAGAAATGACATTTCCTCAAAGAAGCAGATTGTTCCAAAGTTATCGCTGATGAATAAAACAACGAATCAACAATCCATAGAGGTAGGTAATTGTCTAATTTTAATGGTTATTCTTTTATCTATTGCATCATAAAATGATCACTTTTGTATTTTTTTTTTTCGGATACATGGCTGTCTACTCATCGTTAGCATTAGCACTCTGTGTTAGCGACTGTAAGCCATGCGAGGAGGTGTTTGTTAGTCGGTTGAGATACACATGATAAAGAATCAGTAGTAGATTAGAAATAGGAAGTGAAGTGGTAGAGCACGTTGACCGCTTCACTTACTTTGGAAGTACCATCAGCCCCAACGGGTTGATCTCTGACGAAATCTCAGCACGAATACACAGGGCCAGTTTCGCGTATGCCGGTTTACGCAGTCTCTGGCGTAGACGTGATATCCGACTATCGACCAAAGGGCGTGTTTACTCCTCAACAGTCCTCTTCGTTCTCCTTTATGGCTGTGAGACCTGGCCAGTGAGAGTGAAAGACATGAAAAGACCAGCTAACTGTCTTTGATCATAGGCGTCTGTGTTCTACCTCCCGCGTGAAGCAGTATAATAAGGTGAGCAATATTGAGGCTAGGCGTCGGGTGCTAGGTAAGGAGGGGAAATGAATCGAAGAGGCTATAAAGTTACATAGATTAAGATGGTTAGGCCACGTGCTGCGCATGCCTAACCATCGCTTCCCCCTCCCGATGGACATTACTAGCTGATATAGGTGCAGGTTGGAAAAGAGTAAGTGGTGGCCAAACAAAAACATGGCATCAATCAATCCCTGAAATCCTTGACAGTTAAACTGAGTCAGGTAGGGAGGGAGATGTAGACTTCTGGGTTGGGGCCCTCGGGACTCTAAGAATCAATGGCTGGAGACAATCGGTGACATGGCTCAAAATCGTTGTCAATGGCTTACGCAGATGTATTCAGTCTCTGTAATCTTTCATATTCCTTTCTACCATTACTCATTCTGTTTCACTTTTATACTTGTCAAAACTCTATTGATTCTCTTCACTCATTTTCTTGTCTATGTTTGTGTGCTATTTGGAACGTGGCAACTCGAAGTGTTGCATTTCGGTTCCAAGTTCTATGTTGAATCCAAAGAGAGAGAGATTTGTTTCACACATGCACACATTACTTAGCCTTTTTCCTTAATTTAATTTAATAATATCTCTTGAAATGGAAAACGAATCCAAAATTCCCTTTCGTTTCTTGATGTGGAACTAACAAGAAGACACGAGGGAACTTTAAGAAGATCAGTTTATTGGGAAACCCATCTGGAACGATCAGCTAACAAGTTTCTACTGTTGACTGCCTGTTGGAGGAAAACGAAATTTAATTAAATCCCTTGCCACTAGGATCCGATGTCGTCCTAGAAACAGAAGTAGATCTTCTGAAAGAAACCTTCATCCAAATGATGGATACCTACCAAGATTCATTGACAAGAATATCAAACCAATCAAAAGTTCAGAGAAACGAAACACCAATTGTTTCAAATACAGAAACTTTATATGAACCTGGATTTCATGAGAGACTTAACCTGCGATTTCCTTAGGAGAAGAATTTCAGCATCTTTGAGAAGAAGATTCTTTGCATCAGCGCTAGAAGTAGCGTTCTCCACTCATCCATTGGTCTGCAGAAGCCTTAAAGACGAGATTTGGCATATGATCACTTCTATGTGTGCATATATCAGTCCTCGTGTTGTTGTGGAAACAGGTAGATTGGTCGTTCGACGAGTATCCTGTCGAAAAGGATTTGGGAACACTATCCTGCATGGCAGCAGAAAAGTAGTAGTTGCTCTATAAGGAGTTCGATAATCAAACACTGTCCATTTCATCTCAACAAACGCCTCCTCCTATAAATCTATAAAACAAAGAACAGCATGATAAGCGCAATACACTTTCATCTCCTATGCATTTCTGAAGCTTTAGTCAGTCAGAAAAGCCGGAGCTCATAATGTATACAAATAAAAATTGTTCAACCACTCCTGCTACCATAGCAACAACCTTGTTGACTTCTACTGACTTGATTTTTGTTTATTTGTTTTTCTAATTCCTTACAGTTCTTGTATTGCTTCACGACTCTTACATAATTCCATATTTTCCTTTATTTCGACGTGCATCCTGATTGCAACTTATTCATTAGACTATTCATCTGATTACATAACTCTAATAAACTTATTCAACTCGTGTTATGTATTGACTAATGTTAACTACTATTTGTGTAAAAACTCATCACTTTTGTTGCTACCTCCTTCATAAAAAAATAAGGTGGTATAGAAATGCAATTGTACAGCTAAAGGGGAGAATGAATTCTGCAAAAAAGAGCCTCTTCATTGAATTCTTTTTTTGTTTCCACTAATGTTTGGATGGGAGTTATTCATGAATTGAAATATCTCGTTTGAAAGAAAATTTGATTCAGAAGACTGGTTACATTTTTTTGCGAGTTGATCACGGATTGATATCAGTTAGAGAACCATTGAAAACCAGGGAATACTGGACAGCGGCTGTTTCATCCTAGTTTGGGAATCATCGGAATTACGCACCCACTGGGATTCGAACCCAGGACCTTCCGGTTACAAGGCAAGCTCGTATTTCATTCAGTCACTGGGACCCGATTCAATGGCTCATGAATTCTAACTTCTACCAATTCGTGATTTAGCGCGACCCCAACCATTGTCGTTGGTGGGACATCCATCCACACACGTGACATCTAATTGGACCTCACTGATCACGACTTCTCACTAGCACTCCAGGAAACTCCATCCTATAGGAAGTCACTAGCGAGCATCAGATGCCGATGATTCCCAAACTAGGATGAAACAGCCGCTGTCCAGTATTGCCTGGTTTTCAATGGTTCTCTAACTGATATCAATCCGTGATCAACTCGTAAAAACATAACTAACCCTTACAAACCAAACTATAGAAGACTGGTTACATTGTTTTCACTTCAGTATTATCTCCTTCTTTTTGCGCGTTTTACTTTATGTACCGGTGTGAACTATAAGAACTAGAACCACTGGGCGATATTGTTGAATCCTATGTTGATACTGTGTTGTATCTGTGTGTTTGTAATCCATGTAGAGTAGTGAATAAAGCCAAGCCAATCAATCCATAAAATATTTAACTGTTGATTTGACCTTCTTAGGTAGGTGAAGATACCGCGTAATGGCTGGAGACTGTTGGTGATATAGCTCAAAATCGCTGTCGCTGGCTCAGATGTACCCAATCTTTCTGTTCTCAGACTCATCAAAGCCTCATTATTCTTTATGTAATTATTCTCTGCTCTGTACATTCCTAATGATTTTAGTTTCCCTGCATTGCCTTTACTTCCCTCCCCCACCCTTTTATGAATCGTGATGCGTTCACCTGCTGTACTTTTGTACAAAGTTCTATGCTGAAAGTTTAACTCAGTTAAGATCAGTGCAGATTATGCGGTTATGATCTGTGTGACAGGCATAACCTGGTGACACAAGTCAATTCATTTTCATCATTAATTTCTCTATCTATGATATTATTGATTAAAGTTGAGTTTTTCTGTTTCATTGATTGTCTGTGTCACAATGATTTCCAACTAATACTCAGATCAATCACTAGTCATTTATCTAATCACTTTCAAGTCACCATACTACACATGTAGCACACAAAGGTGGACAAAAGAGAGAGAGAAAAAAATAAGATTGTGTTTATAAGACAAGCTCGTAAACTATTCAGTCACTGCGAATTTTTGACTATTATCAATTCTTGATTTTAGCGTAACTGGCACACGGGCCAGTGTTACCATCGGTGGCGAGTAGTTGTCTTCACTCCCGACCTGGTGGTGGTGGCGGTGGCGGACCCACTGATCACGACTCTTCACTAGGCAGAGCTCCAGTCAACTTCGTCTTGTTGTATAGGGTCAGTCAATAGAGTGCACCAGGTTAATCTTCAGAGCTTGGTTACAGGATTTTTATCACGAGCTGACATTAGTTAAAGAACCATTGGAAAACCTGGGAGTACTGGACACCTGTTTCGTCCTAGTTTGGGACTCTTCAGGTGTACGCACCCAACGGGATTCGAACCCAGGACCTTCAGGGCTTGATTTGTTTTTAGTGTGATTACGGATTGATATTGAGAAAACTTTATTATTTATTCTTCACTTATTTTGAAAATAGTTTTCTTGTAACTGGCGTATATCAGGTTAAGAATTATAAGTGCTCAGTGTTTTGTACCATTTCAAAGTGTCACCATTTGATGAACAAACGCAATTCTGTACAAGATGATAAAGTAAACTGATATCTCAGTGTACAACTCTACACAAGTGTTGTTGTAAAAATCACAAATAAAGGTAGGCAAAGATGAAGAACTTCAGCGAAATTATTACAAAAGGAAGAATTGTACTAGAGAACATAATTACTTGAATTAAATATTTAATGAGGATTTGACGAATCTGGGTGAGTACATCTCTGTACCACAGAAAACAATTTTAAGCCACATCACCAATAGTCTGCATTCATTTGTTCTTAATTTCTCAGTGACCGTAGCCAGACAGTGTACATTACCCTACGTGACTCAAGTCAACAATTAAAGGTTTCATGAAGTGATCCTATGCTTTGGTTTGACTATCTCCAAGTCTTTTCCAGTATAATCTTGTATTTGCTTAGATTTTCCGATGAGAAAGGCAATGGCTTAGGATGAGTAACATGTGTTCCAATTATCATCTCAATCGATACAGCTTTACAACTTCATCGATTGACTTCCCCTCCTTATCTAACACTAAGCCTTACTTCATCAGGTGAGAGATCTGACTTACTGTTTTAAGTACCCCGTAGTTCTTGCGATTGAAACCGTTTCAACGATTTCAGTCTAGGATATTGAGTGGTATCATGAGCCTTCATACTATAATTGCGGCGGCTTATTTCCTGCTACATGGATGGTCCCCTTTAGGCCAACTGCATTCAGACAACCTAACATGAGACATTAAGTGCCAACACTTATGGTGAACCTTTTCATGTCTTCCACTTCCAATGGCCATTCCTCACAACCGTAAAGAAGCACATTTCATATCTTGATTTCGCATAAAGTGTGTACACATCGTTTCATTGTCTCATATAGTAGGACAAATGAATTACCGATTGTTTCTAAGGCTTTATTAATCAAATATCATATAGTTTTAGATTTTTTATCTTCTGATGTTGGGTGTATTAGAAATTCTATATTTATACCAATTTAGAATTCATCATAAACAAGTGACAATAGTTGTGAAGTCATTGAAAACCGACCAGTGAGCACAGGACAGCTGTTTCCTCCTAGTTTTGGATTCTTCGGTAGCATGCACCTATAGCTCCACCAGCAGTACAATTCAGCACCTTCAGATAACTAGCCGAGTGGGTTGGCCATTCTGATTGACTAAGTGGTTTTAACATAGAACTTTGCACATATGTGCAGCAGTTCAGCTCGTCACTCTCCCTCCATGTACCACACAAAACAAGAGAAGAGAGTAAAGAGGAGTTCAACGAGCGAGAGATAATGAACACAAGTGTGAGTGAGGGTAAAAGAACAGTAGTAATATGGAAGAACAATAGAATCTTAATAGATATGGGAAATCATCACAAAGAGTGAATGTATCTGCACCATTATTGAGAACGATGATTTTGAGCTAACCATATCACCAATTGTCTCCAGCCTTCATTGGTTCTTACCATCTCGAGCACTCCAACCAGGAAATCTACACCTGCTTTCGTGACTGGCCGGCATAAACTAACTGTTATGGGTTTCATTGACTGATGAATCCATGTTGGTCTTGTTTGACTACGACTAACTTTTTTCCAACTTGATCGATTCTATATCGACGAAGGCTATCGATGTTTAGGCATGCGTAACTGATGCCATAACTTCACAACCTCATCGATTGGTTTTCCACCCCTCCTTACCTAAAACTCGACCGAAGCCTCATCTGAATATTATTATATTATTATTACTGTTTCCTTTAATTCCTACAGGAACATAGGGCTTCAGCCGTGCGTCTCCATTCCGTTCCGTTCTCTGATAGAGTCTTCACCTGGCCCCAAGTCTGCCAACACTTTTTCATCTCCTCTTCACATGACCTCCTCCAAGTCACCCTTGCACTGACGAACAACTCGCCGCTTCCCTTTCGGGTTCCACTCGAGCAATGGCTTGTCTAGTGATGTCACTTGATGGTTTCCTCAGAGTATGGCCAATCCACCTCCATTTCTTCCTGCCTATTTGTTTCACAATCGGTTCCCGCTGTGTTGGGTCGCTCCCAGAGATCCCTCTCTGTTGCTGATCTATTCTGGCCATCTGATCTTGAGTATTGAGCGAAGACAACTGTTGATGAAGGTCTGTAGTTTGTTTGAGATGCTCTTTATGACGCGCAGTGCAAGTCTCTGATCCGTATGGTGAGTAGCACTGACTTCACATTGGAGTTGAAAATCCGGATCTTATTTTTGGTGCTGAGAGTTGTTGACCTCCACACAGACTTGAGAGTAGTGAAAGCTTGTCTTGCTTTCCCGATTCTTGCTTTGATATCCTCGTCATTTCCGTCCGCCTGTAGTTGAAAAGGCGATGCTTCCCAGGTCGGTAAAAGAGGTTGTTTTTTTTCAGGTTCCTTCCATTTATGCTGATTGCTGTCTGTTGTTGTTGTTGTTGTTGTCCAGGTATCTTGATTACCTCTTTTTTTCTCTATGTTCACCTGAAGTCCTTGCTATCTTTGATGCTTCTTCTGCTAACTTGTTACTTTTCACTTGCATATCTTCCAGTTTGTGGGAAATCAGGCATATATCATCGGCGAAGTCCAGATCCTCCAAGCTTTTTGTGTGAGTCCATTTTATGCTGAATATTACTCACCCTATTGCGTCTACTACCTATGGTCAAAGATAGCTAGTCAGACTTTTCATGTCTTTCACCTTCAATGACCATGTTTTGCTCACAGTCATAAAGGAGAATGGAACAGCTGACCTGTCAGTCACTTGGATGAAATTCTATGTCTCCTATTATTTCTCAAAGTATCATTTATTAGTCGTAGTCATATTATTTGTTATTACTATTAGAGTATGAATGCTGACTTGTTCTAGACTTCTCTTCAATGCGTATCATTTATTTCTCCTTTCAATACAGAATAAAAATTTTGTTAAATATCGTCAACTAATGAAAATGAACGGTCAGAATGATCACAGTAACAGTGCACTGTTAAATGAGAATGCAACAAAATCCTCGTCTTCCTCCCTTATACGAAAATCACAAAGATTAACAAAATTCAACAATAGAAATTCAATTGATTTCCTTTCACCAAAATATACAAATTTATCTGGAAAAGCCAAGACTGCTGGTGCTGATAATTATAATAAGAAATTGGTTGATAGCAATCATCATTTATATGAAAATGAGACGAAACATTCTACAACTGATCCACAATTGGCTACAGATATTCTTTCTTCAACAATGTATGATATGCGAACATCTTATCTGTTATCGAATGATGATGTCAAAGATGATGAGGATAACGACGATGATGTGGTGGCAGTGGTCGAAGGCGATATTAATAAGGAGAATGACGGCAGTGGCACACCGCCACGACCACTACCACCGACATCATTATCAAGTAAAGCATTTACACGATATCAACAGCAACGACAAAGGCAAGAGCAGTCTCATCGAACAAATATTGATCAAAAATACCACCACAACCACCACCACCATCATCAACATCAACATCATCCACACCAGGAAGAACAGAATCAATTACAACAGACTGTAGATGCACAATATCATCATCATCATCATCATCATGACAAGTCTAGCGTTCAACCAATTCATCCAGAATCTCGTATTATAAAGTTTAAGCCTATTATACGTAAGTTTTTTTTACTGATCTTAATTGTTTACGTACTTATTTAATATGGTGTTGTAGATATCGCGCAATTTTTTGTCTGGTAAATTATTAATTCAATAATTCAATAGTCATAAAGTTGGAAGTAAGTTCATGTGTGTGTAGGCTTGCAAGGATTTGATTGGTTACAGGATTTCATCACATCAGCTGACATCGGTTAGAGAATCATTGGAAAACCACCGCTAACTGTTTCATGCTAGTGTTTGGAACTCTTCAACAGTAGGTTGGGTGTGAGGAACAAATACTCGCTACCGATGACATTGTCTGGTGTACCAGTTGCGCTATACATTGGATTGGCAGAAGTTGGAATTCATAGGCTGGTTATTGAATCGGGTCGGTGTCCGTCAGGGATGCCTATTTTTCCCATTCCTATTCAATTTCATCATTGTTGTACTAATGGACTTAACCTTAACTCACTTCAGATACTCAGGGATTGACTTGCTACCAGGGAATAGTCTCGTTGACTTAGAATATGCAGACGATATAGTCCTTCTAGGCGAGGACGCTGACAAAATGCAGAGTCTTCTGAACACCTTGAGTTGCAATCTACGAATGTTTGGCATGCGATTCGCCCCTGTAAAATGTAAGATGATGTTGCAGGACTGGACTACACCGATCCCTAGATTAGAAATAGGAAGTGAAGTGGTAGAGCACGTTGACCGCTTCACTTATTTGGGAAGTACCATAAGCCCCAATGGGTTGATCTCAGACGAATACAGAGGGCTAGTTTCGCATATGCCAGTTTACGCCGTCTCTGGCGTAGACGCGATATCCGACTATCGACCAAAGGGCGTGTGTACTGCTCAGCAGTGCGCTCTGTTCTCCTTTATGGCAGTCAGTGAGCCCTGGCCATTGAGAGCAGAAGACATGAAAAGATTAGCTGTCTTTGATCATAGGTGCCTGCGTTCTATCTCTCGCGTGAAGTGGTATAATAAGGTGAGCAATATTGAAGTAAGGCGTCGAGTGCTAGGTAAGGCGGGGAAATCAGTCGACGAGACTGTGAAATTACATCGACTGAGATGGTTAGGGCATGTGTTACGTATGCCAAGTCATCACCTTCCTCGACGGGCATTGTTAGCTGATATAGGGCCAGGCTGGAAAAGAGCTAGCGGCGGTCAAACCAAAACATGGCACCATTCAGTGAAATTCACAACAGTTAGTCTAAGCCAGTCATGTAGGAAGGTGTAGACTTCCTGTTTGGGGTCCTCGGGACCGTAAAAACCAATGATTGGAAACAATTGGTGACATGGCTCAAAATCGTTCTCAGTGGCTAATGCAGATGCATCCACTCCTTGTGACTCATGATTTCCAATGAAAATGTTTTGTTCTTCGTTATTACTATTCCTTTGTCTCACACCTCTGTTTACTGTCTATATTATGCATTTCTCCTACTTTCTTCTCTTGCTTTGTGTGCTACATGGAGTGTGGCGACTTGAACTGCTGCATATATGTGCAAAGTTCTATGTCGAGTACAGACAGGCAGACAGACAGAATCGGGTTACAGTGGCTTGTAACTGCAAGTTCTTTAGTTCGAATCCTATCGGTGTGAGCCTACTGCCGACAAGTCCCAAGCACTAGGACGAAACAGTTAGTTGTCCACTTCTCTCTGGTGGTTTCCCAATGGTCACTTAACTATTGGTAGCTCATATTTAAATCCTTGGGAGTAAGTGTTACTTTTTGTATAGTTGACTACCTAAGTGAACGTTCCGCATGTTGAAGTTCATAGGCTGATGTGATATTTGAGACACTAAAATAATATTGATTAGTAAAGGTGAAATTTATTGGTGATTCTCTACTGATCACTAAAATCATCTGTACGTGTTCCAGACTACTTTTTAGTTTGTTAAGTAGTATAAATGGAAAGAGTGTAATTATAATAAGGTAGAAGGAAAATAAAAGCAAAGCATAAATCCGTTTCCAGGTGAGATATTCATTTTCAAAGTGTGAAAGACAAAAAGAGGTCGGGCGATTTATCAGTTATATTTCTTTTGAAACAAGCAATAAAACAGGATTTAATGAATTCATTAAATTTCGGTAGAACTCGTCAGCTGAACACTCTACATACACGGATATTTATACTTTTGAAGTTACATTGGGAGATATAGGACTGATAAGTAAACAAACTACATTGAATTAGTCATGCAGAAAGACAGGTGCGAATGTTTTTCCAGGTCATGTTCAAATAGATAAGGGGAGAGAGAGTATGAAAGACTAAAATTAAGATAAATTGCATTACGCTTCAATTACATCACTTAGATAAACAATTAGAGAATATAACAAGAACTGCAAACAGAGGAATATCAATAGTAATAGTTATAATAACAATAATAATAGTGTTGAAGTGAGTTAAGATAGTGCTACTGACAAAAGATAGTTTTAAATGAATCAAGAATAATGATAATAATAATTAGAGGTAGAATTATAAGTGAAACTTATTACCATGGTAGATTCAGAGTCACGACCATCTCCTTTTGTACACAGAGACCTGGTTTGTAAACTCGAATTGCCAAAGCCTCTGCAATTGCAAGCATCTTCTTGTTTCTTTGTCTGCTGACAATAACAGTGAATGACTTGACTGCGTCGATATCATGTCCGTAGTCCATAAGATGTTTTTTTATTGAGGATTTTGGCACTTTGCACTGAGCTGTTTTCAACCATTTTGGCAAATGCTCCATCATACGAGTAGACAATCTCCTTTCTGTAAGACCTATGTATCTGCTTCCACAAACACACTCAAATTGATATACGCAGTTTGAAGTGTCGAGGATTGGCGACTGGTCTTTCCCAGATTGTTGAAGCACTCGCCTAGTGGTGTTAAGGAAAACAAGTTTTGCAGCATAATAAGTTCTCTTGATGGCTTTGTCGAGTCTTCGTTTGACTACTTCTTGTACATCATCTCCTTTGGATGGCAAATTGATATAGACAGCTTTCTTCGGAAGTGTTTGAATTGTTTTGCAGGGGGTAATTTCTTTAGAGTATTTATTAATGAACTTCTCAGGATATCCATTCTTAGATAAGATATCCTTCAAAGATTTTATTTCATGCTCAATAGAACTGTCAGAACAAAGTTTTCGTACTCTATTGAACAGTGTTCTGACTAAGTTCTTTTTATACTGGATTAGAACAAAGCTCTTGAAATGCATGCACTGTCATGTCCATGAGGACTTTCTAAATATAGATCTTTCGATTGTGCCATCATTCATTTTCGCCAGAAAAACGTCTAGGAATTTAATAGTATCATTTTCCTCGTATTCTACTGTGAAATTGAGATTTGGATGGCATGAGTTGAATTTTATCAGCATGTCTTCGGCTTTTGATCTGCTTCCACAGGCAATAAAAATGTCATCAACATATCTTAGGTATAGATCCGTTTCTTGTATATGTTGTTGCAGGGTACCGGTTTCTAGGCGTGACAAGAATAAGTCAGCGGAAAGTGGTCCCAATGGGCTTCCCATTGCGACACCATCAACTTGACGGGATAGACACCCGTCGAATTTGAATTGGACATTTCCTCTATTCCGATGTTGGAATGGGTATGTCTTCAGCTTCTTTACATATGAAGTCGATAGTCTCAACGACTGGCACATTTGTGAAGAGGTAGGTAACATCGAAAGAGACCAGATACTTATCAGATACATTGAAATCTTTGATTTGCTCGACAAACTGGAATGAATCAGAAACTATATACGTTTCGAAACGTTTTCACAAGGGCTGCAACAATTCACATAGCCACTGTGCTAATTAGTGGTATGGTGAGTTTATCATAGACAGTATTTGTCTTAACTGTGCTTCTGGTTTGTGTATTTTGACGCTTGCGTATAATTTTGGGATTTATGACCCAATGAGAAGGGATTGGTCGAGTAGCATTCCTGCGTTACGCCATATACTGTCAGTCAATTACTGTTTTCCTTAACGATCTTTTATCAAGAGTAAATATTTTGCAGTCAAATATGCTAAATATTCTGTGAATCAAATCCACAATTTTTGCAAATAGTTGTCAGTGTTTACTTTTGAGAATAATTCTCAGTTTACACAGTTTGAGGGGGGGGGACCGAGATTACTGAGGTCATAATATGTGATCTGCTTGATACCACCACCATAAATGGTAATCACGGAAGCAAGTATTATCTATTCATAAAACTAAATACTACTGATTGATTCGGATGAGTAGTAGTAGTGTTTGCTAATCGGTCATATCAAAGCGATCTAAACATTGGACGTTCGTTTCTCTGGTTTTGCGATTGAGCCCAAAAGCGGTTAACTCAATTTCACGCAGTTCAGAGATAGAGCGCTGAATCAATTCAAACCGTTGATTTAAGAATATAACTTGTGCACTGTGGTAGAGTATAATTCCACTGTGCGAGTAAAATTTATTTTGATAAATTCTCAGTGTTATACAGTAATAAGTACTGATGAGAACGTCTCGAGCACAATTTATTACTCTACTTGTTGTCATCATATCAAGGCACTCACTCACATAACTTTGCAACTTCGTTTATATAATTCCATTATTCTCCATTGGTTGATTTGATTGGTAGTAGTATATTCCATATTTCCGGTATGAGGAATGATTCATTCCTATTGCATGTGTTGGGTGTAGATTCGATGAACAAAGATTCAGTAATCAACCTCTCTCTCCACCTACCTAGATTACGTTTTAGAATTTTAACCATCTCACACTCACCCTGTTGTGTAGTTGTGCGTTGTTAATGCATGCAGTGCAATCGCTGAGCTTTTTTCTAAATTACTTATCTTCTCAAGGTCAACCACTCTAACCTTAGCTAAATTCTTATGTTCCGACGATATGACTGCCCCCGATCTACTAGTTTGACCTATGTAGTTGACCTTATTCACAGTCATTGCAAGGTATTTTGCAAAATATATTATTTTGTCTAATTGGGTCAACCCACAGGGTTCTCTAACTTACAGAGCTTTTCCTGTCTGAATGAGTTTGTAGGTTTGAATGCCAGTCTAATTCCTGCTTTATTAAGAATCCTATGTAGAGAGGGTCTCAGATGTCCCCCCTTATATGGGAAAACTACTACTGTAGGTGCGTCGGTGGCATAGCGGTTAGGACGCTCGCCGACCATGCACATGGTTCGGGGTTCGAACCCCGGCCGACGCACTCCTTTACCTCGCTAAGCCAGAAATAATGCTGGTGAAGAGGAAAGGTTTGGCATGAGGCTAGCAATCCCATCCTGTAAAAATTAAACACTGCGCCATAAACTTCAAGCCACTAATTTGAAGCCCTATGTTCCACTGGGGAACGTGAAGGATAAAAAAACTACTGTAGGTGCCATATGTTCTTTCTTATTTATGTTTTCATTATTAGTTTCACTATTATTTTATTTTGCTTTTGACCTTTTCTGATCTTCCTAATGAGTCTTATAGGATACTTCTTTGATACTAACGCTCCTTCTATCTTGTTTTATTTCATCACTTAGGTGTGCTGAAAATTTCACACTGTACCACTAGTACTGTTTCTGGAATTAGGCAAATTATTATTTTCTTGTAGTACTTAGTGCTACTGCTCGGTTTGTTAGACACTCAACAAATAAGCCAGCCTTCACAGTTAGATAACGTATGAGATGAATTAAAGTCTAAATATCAAACCACCTGATATATAGGCATAGTGTATAGACATTACATCCGGAATATTACTATCATTATTATTGTTCCTTTGGGTTCCTAGTGGAACATAGGGCTTCAACTACACGTCTCCACTTGCTTCTGTCTTCTGCTGTACTTTTCACCTACATCCATGTTAATCCATAGTGTTTCAACTCCTCTTCACACGATCTCCTCCATGTCACCCTTCGACGTCCCACTCTCTACTTCCCTTTCGGGTTCCACTCGACGGCCTGACAGGAATATAGTTATACTTTATTGAACGAAAACAAACCCTGAAAGATTCATTATTATTTTTATTTTTCTTGCTGTCTTTCTATTACAGTTCATAATCCTCTATCGTTAAGCTCATCTCAACAAACAAGTAGTATGACTGTAGCACCAGCATCCTGTTGGAGTAGTCAATCGTATTCTGATCTGCCTCAGTCACCATCAACAACAACAACAACAATTCAAGATAAATATTCCACATTGATGAATCCTATTGACAGACGGAATTCAGCTGTTCAGTGTTCATATACTGGTGATAATATCTGTAAGAAGTCTGTTAAACAGCCTATACAATCATCACATAAAGGAGAAGAAGATAAAGCAGAAGAAGAAGCGATGATGAAAACAAAGAAAACAATCCATCGAAATATTTTACCCAATACAGAAGACTGTGATCAGTATTCAGGTGTTATTGAAGTAAGCTTATGTGATAATATTATTTTCAAGTATTGGTTTTGTAGGGATTTGGTTAATTGCATGAAGGATTTCATCATGAGCTGACATTGGTTAGAGAACCATTGGAACACTTGGGAGTACTGGACAGCTGTTTCGTCCTAGTTTTGGACTCTTCATCAGTACGCACCTCCGGGATTCGAACCCAGGACCTTCTGGTTACAAGGCGAGCTCGTATACCATTAAGCCACTGGGACCCGATCCAATGGTCCTTGAATTCTAAATTCTGCCAATTCACGATATAGCGCAACCTCTAGCCAGTGTCTTCGGCGAGTATTTGTCCTCACACCCGACTTGCTGCACCCTACTGGTCACGACTTCCCACTGGAACCTCAGGTAACTACCTACCTGAATAGGGCCAGTCGCCAGTGAGCATCTCATTGATATTCAAGTATTGGTTTGTAGGGATTTGGTTGATTGGTTACAGGATTTCATCATGAGCTGACATTGGTTAGAGAATCACTGGAAAACCTGGGAGTACTGGACAGCTGCTTCGTCCTAGTTTGGGACTCTTCATCAGTACGCACCCATCGGGGTTCGAAGCACTATTTTTCTTTCAAGATTTCAATCACAGACTGATATCACAGTTGGTGAAGCATTGAAAACCTCCATGGTGTATTGGACTAGTGCTTGGGCTTCATCTCATGTTCTCTAGTGACTGGCTCTATACAGGACTAAGTTGACTGGCGTTCTAGTGAGAAATCGAGAGTGAGGGCAAATATTCGTCGCCACTGATAATGACATTGGATGGTGTGCCAGTCCCGCTAAAATCACAAATTGGTGGAAGTTAGAATTTATGGGTGTCGGTGGCACAGTGGTAGAATGCTCGTCGATCATGCATGTAGTCCGGGGTTTGATCCTCGGACGACGCACTCGTTTACCTTGGTAAGCCAGTAATAAGGCTGCTAAAAAGGAAAGGTTAGGCATGAGGC
Source organism: Trichobilharzia szidati (assembly GCA_944472155.2). Taxonomy (NCBI): domain Eukaryota; kingdom Metazoa; phylum Platyhelminthes; class Trematoda; order Strigeidida; family Schistosomatidae; genus Trichobilharzia; species Trichobilharzia szidati. The sequence continues at coordinate 190,718,598 of OX235271.1, forward strand.
TAGCAAACCCATCCTTTAAAAATAAACACCACTACTACAGAAACTTCAAGCCTCTAGCTTGAAGCCCTATGTTCCACTGGGAACGTGAAGGAATAACCACAAGGAATTCATGAGCTGGCCAGTGGATTAGGTCCCAGTAGCTGAATGTTCTACGAGCTTGTTGTTGAAAACAGTACTAATATCTGAATACTTAGTTGTCTTGGCAACTGTTTTACATTCCATTTAGACACTAACTGCCTTTCGCTTGTCGAATTTATGAGTTTTTTGGTGAAATATAACCCCTGTTAATTGGGTAAGGAAATAATATAATATACACTTTCCATCCAAACTTAAACTATCGGTGGTGGACATTTATCCTCACTTTCGTTTAAAATGGGAAGATTCTTTTAAACGGTATATTAAGTGGAGTTAGTCGTCAATACGGAATCACATCAGTTAAAGTGTAGCAAGTGAAAATCAAATACTCAACTATACTAGCAATCATTCAATTACTCACAAACGAAACTGTGTGCAGACATTGTTTAAAAGAGTTCAAACACATTGTGGCACTCCAGAGTTGAAAAGAATGGAAGAAAAGTATCTACAAACGGTCTTCAAAAAGAATTGTTATCCACAAAATTTCATCAAAAAGTGTTTAAAGTCGAATCAAAACACCAACAAGAAACCATCATCAAAGACCACAAGAAAATTCATTCTACCATACATGAGAAATATCTCTGAAATAACACCTAGAATACTGAAACCGCTTGATATAGATATAGCACACAAACCAGTAAAATCGCTTAATTCGATATTATGCAAACCGAAAGATCCAACAGAAAAAGGGGATAAAATTAATACCATTTACAAAATAAATTGTATGAACTGCAACAAGCATTACATCGGTGGTCGAAGTGGGCGTCCCCTTCAAATCAGAATCCAAGAACACAAATCAGCCGTGAAAAGACACGATATGTATTCTTTAGTATCAATGCATATAGACAATTATGGACATCAATTTGATTGGGATAATGTCAAAATCTTAGACAGAGGAAACACCAAAAGTTCAGTCAGGGAATTCCTAGAAGCCTGGTACTCAAACGAAAATGCGATTAACAAACACGTTAATATAGACGAAATATACCAACTAATAAAAAGTAAATCAGGTGACCAGAAAGTTTAAAATCCAAGTCAATAGAAAATGGTCAATACACATGTAAAGATAGTTACCGGGAGACGCAATTATATCACTCATGAAGAAATTTAAATCATTTCACTTTATGCTAAATATTGCGCTGAAGATGTTGTCCAGAAGGACGACGAAAGCTTCGCAACTAAACCAACCAACTCAGAGAACACTATTAATTGCAAATCATCCACCTGAGCTACAAATCTTCTCTATTATTTCAAAATCAGTTTTTTTTACGTGTAGGAGAGGATTCAGGATATTTGGCTTTGGTTTTCAAACTATCCCATTGATAAATATATATACAGAAAGAAAACTGAGAGTGCAGTATCCTATTTTTAATTCTTAGGAATACGAATACTTGGAGCGAAGCGTATGCTCATTTTGAGTCTCATTTTACAAAAGATTTCTGCATCACACTAACACATCATCAGTCAATCTATATTTACAGCGAGCTGTTTCATATACTGCCAACCTTAATGATCTTTCTACATTAAAAGACGAGATCCCCGTGTAGAATAAGTAGTCAGTTTCGTTACAAATTAAAAACAGTTTGTGATATATATTCATTTGAGGTTAAGTAATTTCATTTTCCAAGGTACTATAGATTCGCTGATGGTAATGTCGAGCATAACAAAGAACAATGTTGCAGGTGTTGATTTACAGGAATTTAATTGGTTACAGGTTTCATCATGAGTTGATTTCAGTAAGCGAACCATTGAAGAACTAGAGTGAACTACTTACTTTACTTCGGCTATCTCCTACGGGAGGATGAGCCGGCTTCATGAACATCTCGAATCAAGAGAGTTCATGAAGTTTAATGGGAATTTGGTACGAGTGATGTCCCCAGAATCGCTCGACCTTTTGTTTGAGAGTGCAGCTCTAGCCTTTACACAACCAAGTGTGACCTACAAGGCAGTAGGAGTGGAGTAGGGAGTCCACTATCCATTGGCAGCCGGTGACCGGAGTTCGGTTCATACGCCTTTTTGAATGGGGCCAGACATCCAGGACATCCAACAAGCTCTTTGTCCATACGTCTGCTGGTGAGCTCCAGTGAGCTTCATACGCCAGTCGTTGAAGGTTTGGAATCAGGGTTTAGCCATCTCCCCTAGACTGTCATCCAATGGACAGTCAACCCGGTGAAGAGCGCCGGGCATCCGCTTTCGCCCTCTCACTTTGGTGAAAAACACCTCCGCCACGTGAAGGCAGTGAGTAGGACTTCCTCAGGAGAGGCTATGTAAGACGCCCGGTCATATGGGAGCATTTCAAGAGTGAACTGGACAGCTGTTTCTTCCCAGTTTGAGACTGTCCAGAGATACACACTCACCGGGGTTTGAAAGAAGGAAGGAAGGAAGGCTCATAGATTGTTCAATTATCCTGTACTCCCAGCTGGTTTTCCAATGAATTTCTAACTGATATCAGTTCACAATCGGACCTGTAACCAATCAAATCTCTGCAAACGAACACTTGATCATTTAATGTTTTATCTGTTAACGTGTGCTCAATTCTACACGCTGCATTCATCAGGATCGCTTGACACAGTTCTAGCAGTAGAACCGAATCTAAGTCTTTTTGATAAAACTGTTTCTATTTACTATTGACGTCTTACATTGCATCATCTGACTGCAAAGATTTGTCTTTACTGAAAAGTTCTGTTCTAACGATAGAATATATGAGTATTTGACAATGGAATTACTTATCGGTAACTCGATATACCAGATATAGACAGAATACATCTCCTGTATATTAGAATCACGCTTTGCACATATCTTCGATATTTTGCTACCTCTGTATTGTGCTTCTTTGTCTTCCTTTCATGTTTTCCATGTTGTTTTTTTCGCAAGCATCGTCCAAATATTTATTTTCTTCACCATTAAATCCATCTCTTCACTGCTCCATTCCATGTTTTTGCGGATCGATATGCATATTTATATCTGTATCTATAAACTACTTATTAAGTTTCGTCAGTAGCATACGCTGTAGGTGTACTGCAGTTCCCCTCATCACCTACTTGGGCGGCATTTCAGTCATTTATTCAGTGGACTAAATCTGATTATAGGTGGAGGACATGTGTGACATATGTCTAGCTATCGCCTTCCTCGACCGAAGGGAGATGTCATCTGACATAGGGTCAGGTTGGAAATGAGCCAGTGATGGTCAAACCAAAACGAACATTGCTTCATCAGTCAATGAAATCCACAACAGTTAGTTTAAGCCGGTCACGTAGGAAGGTGTAGACTTCTGTCTGGTTGAGGTCCTCGGGACGGTTAACATTAACTGCTGGAGACAATCGGTGATATGGCTCAAAGTCATCGTTCTCAATGTTGGCGCAGATGCATCTACTTGTGACTTATAATAATCAGTAAAACCATGTTGTTCTTCCATATTACTATTTGTTTTGCCTCATATTTCTGTTTATTATCTCTGTTTCAAATCTTTGTTCACACTCTTCTGCTTTTTGTACTACGTGGAGTGTGGCAACTCGAACTGTCGCACATTGGTGCCAAGTTCTATGTTGAAAACAAACAGATAGACAGTCGGATTATCAGTGGAAAGTGGTTTATTTTGTATAATTTATTTATATGAATAATTTGCTAATGCTGGTGTATTTCTATATTGAAATTTCATAGAATTATATACTTGAACAAAGTCGTGGAATCAAACACGATCCAAGCCATGAGGTGTTACTTGCACCAGTATTCATTAAATCAGCAACGACAGCACCAACAACAACAGCTACAACACCGTTGACAAATAAAAAATCTCATCCATCAACACAAACTTCTAAAGATCCGCTTTCTAAGGTGAAAACATTCTACCAACGTTATCAACAATCACAAAATCCTAACCATAATCATCAACTTCGTCAAGAATTACAGTCGAAGTTTGCATCAACACCTCAGGGACAATATGTACATGTTATTAATGCTGGTACTAAAAAGCCATCAACTTCTAATTCATTAACTCATGGTGAAGATGATGATGATGATAACATTTCGCCGTCGACAACAACAAACACAAGGAATAAATTAACCTCAAGGAAAATTGATCCTTTAATGAGTACTTTGCCAACAAAACGAAATATTTCATCTGCCACATCAAGAAGATCAGCACGATTTTTAGATGATCCTGTTGATCAAGTTCATAGTTTACCACAACGACCTAAATCATCATGTCTACAGTATTATCAAAAGCCAAATAGTTTACATCAAAACTTTTATGATACTCAATCGGCATACAGTCGAAATTCACAAGTAAGTTGGCTTTGTTATCGGTCTCAAAATCTGGTTTTTATCCATAAAGACTTTAACTCTGTTGCTTTTGAGCCATATAGGAAGGTGTAGACTGTGTATGGGGGGGAGGGGTGGTTGTTCTGGAGACACTAAGATCCAGTGACTGGAGACTGTAGGTGATATGACGATATGAATTTGCATCAAAGCAAGAAAAAAACACAATTTGCAGCATAAAATGTAAATATTCTATTTTGAGGCTTCTCTTCAACTACAGACAATTCAAAATACGCAATAAAAAATTTTTTTTATTGTTCTCTTGCGTCCCAAGTAGAACATAGGGCTTCAACAGCATATCTCCACTTTGTCCTATTCTCTGACGTCCTCCATAGAGTCTTTCATCTCCCCTCACAGTCTCCTCCATGTCACCGTCGGACGATCCAATCGTCTTCTTCTTTCAATCTGGTTCCACTCGATGGCTGACCTGGCTTGCGATGTTACTTAACGGTCTCCACAGGATGCATCCTATCTATCTTCAGTTGTTGAGCAATAGGTTCTTGACTGGTTCTTTCTGAAAGTTTCTTGTTGTTAATTCTTTCTGACCAGCTATCTGATCTTCAGGATGAATTCAACGATGTTGGCAGCTGTTTATAAAAGTATGCAGCAGGCTTTTTGAAATGATTTTAATGACGCCTTCGCTAATTTTCCAACCCATATAGAAAAAACTGACTGACGTAACATCGCTGTTGAAAGTCCGAATTCTGTTGTTTGTGCTGATTAGTGCAGTGCTGAAGATTTCCAAACTGATTTCAAAGTGAGCGACGTCTATCTTGTCCTTCCCACTCTACATTTGACAACCTCATATGTGTGGCGTGCCTGTATTTGAGACGATGCCGCCTAGATCAGTGAAGTGCCCGCTCAAATTCCTCCCGTTGATAGTGATTTGTGCTCCCTGTTGTTGTTTGTTGGTTACTTTCATTACCTTTGTCATCTGTATGTTCACTTAAGGTCCTGTCTGTTCTGCCTTTTATTTAAGCTTGCTGATTTTTACCTGTAAGTTTTCGAGTTTGTGTGATATTAGACAAAAATTATCCGTGAAATCCAGATCTTCTATAGCCGTCTTATCGGTTTAACGTATTCCTGTTTTCCAACACCCACTCCCACAGTATCCCGCATAATCTAGTCAACCACAATTAGGAACTTCATCGGTGACAGTATTCAGCTTTGTATCACTGCCGTATTCACTCCATAGACTTCTCTGAGTTTTCCGTAGTGGACCACTTGACATGTATCATTGTCATATAATTGTTGAGTGAGGTTGATAAAGATTTTAGGCATTCCATATTGTTGAATTAATTTCCAAATCACTTTGCGGTTAATGACTTTTCAAAGTCGATGAAACCGATTGACGTAGAGATCTAACTGCCATTCTCTGCTCTATTCTATGATGATGCTTAAAGTTGCAAATTGATAATCACACGATTCGCCTTTCCTAAATGCAGCTTGTTCCGGTCGGTGGGATGGAATTCTGCGTCCAGTGCATCTTTTATTCTCTCCAGGATTACTTATTATTTTCCTAGGCCTGGACAAGAGCCTGATTCTGTGCCAGTTTTTGCAAAGTCCTAATTATGTCTTCCTTCTATGGTACTTTGACAAGGCAACCAACTTTTTGTTCCAATCAGTAGGCATCTCTTCTACCTTTAAAACTTTTGAAATAAACGAAATAAAAATTAACACTCTGTATTCTATTCAGCACTGCGTTGGCAGCACAACGGTAGAGTGCTCGCCGACCACGGATGTGATCCGGGGTTCGATCCCTGGCCGACGCACTCCTTTACCTCAATAAGCCAGTAATAAGACTGGTAAAAAGGAAAGGTTGGGCATGAGGCTAGCAACTCCATCCTGTAAAAATAATCATCACCGCTACAGGAACTTCAAGTCTGTATCTTGAAGCCCTATGTTCCACTGGGAACGTAAAGGACTAAAAAAATTCGATTCAACAGAAATTTGGCATATGGAATATCGTTAAAAAAGCAACGAGTTAAATGTCATGGCATAATCAATTATGACAAATAACATGAAAGGAAAGTAGTCACCTATCATAAGCTTGGAACAGTGTTCGGGAAGTTTCGGTAGTTGACTCAACAGCAAAAACATTAATTAATCAGCGACGTTGTGGAAACAGGATTACGTAATATTATATAACTAAACACTTAGAACAGCACGGATAGAGAAGATTCGTTTGGTATTTGCCAAATTACGCCATTTCTGGCTTAATAGACGTGATATTCAAGTGTGTACTACTGCTCAACAGTTCCCTCCGTCCTCCTCCTGTATGGGTGTGTGTGAGATATGGCCATTTGAAGTGGAAGACATGAAAAACCTGGCTAGTTGTCTTTGGTCATCGCAGTCTGCATCCTATCTTCCATGTTAGGTGGTAGTTTTAATAGAGTTATTGAGGTTAGACTTCGGTTGAATGGTAGGTAAGGAGGGAGGGGAAAATTAATCGATGAGGTTGTGTATTTGCGTCGATTGAGATAGTTGGGACATGTGTTACGCATAGCTGCAAAGTCATCGCCTTCCTCGAAGGGCAATGTTAGCTGACATGGGAGCGATCAGGTCAGAAAAGAGCTAGTGGTGGTCAAATCAAAAGTTGGAATCAGTCCATGGAAATCATTGACAGCTAGTTTAAGCCAGCCAATCAGTCACACAGAGAGGCGCAGGCTGCCAGTCTTGTTGGTTGAGATCTTTGGGGTGTTAAGAACCATTAAAGACTGGAGATGATTGGTGATATAGCTCAAAATCACCGTTGTCAATGGCTGGTGCAGATGGATTCACTCTTTGTGACAATTTGCCATATCCAATAAAACTCTATTGTTCTTCCATTTCACTATTTTTTGCCCTTACTCATACAAATGTTTATTACCTCTCATTCTTTGTTTTGTGTGGTACATGGAGACAGAGTGGCAAGTTGAACTGGTACACGTCTTTGCAAAGTGGTTCAATGTTAAAACCAGTCAGTCAGATATTTAGAAGTGATCTGAAATAAATTGAATTAAAATTGGAGGGGCGTTCAAAAAAAGATCATTATTGTAATATTAATGAAAGCATTATAGGAAAAATCGAAAAAAAGAGAATACATAATTACGTAATAACTTTAAAAAGTTGCTTCCACTTTAAACTAAGATTGATTACACTTTCTTTCTGTATACACAAGTTTGGTTTAAGTGTTGCTGCATAGAGTTAAATTCAGCGAATTGAAGTAAAGTTGAATTTCTTTGTTAGTTGATAATGGTAAATCTCGTTTCAACAGCCAATTCATACACTTTTTGTGCAAAGTTACACGTGAACTTCTCTGATGACTTGCGGTGAACGCAAATTTGGACTTTTCGGAATTTTCTCCTTATTCATTGACAGCTGAATTTTCGATTATGTGTTGTAGCTGGGTCCCTCAATTCAGATTACTCTCCGATGACGTTGAATGTGGGGTGGGTTGTGCTATATGTCGCGAATCGATACAAGCTAGAATTCATGCGCCATTTGGTCGGGTTTGGGTCCCAGTGGCTAGTTGGCTGGCTAGTTTACGAGCCCACCTTGTAACTGACAGGTCCTGGGTTCGAACCCCAGCGGGTGCTTACTGATGAACAGTCCCTTGGTTTTCCAATGGTTGTCCGACTGCTGTCAGCTCCTGATCATATCTGTAACCAATCACATCCCTGCAAGACACTACTTGAAACAGTACTGATTAGGTACTTTACTTTGCTTCGGCTATCTCCTACGGAAGGATGAGCCGGCTTCATGAACATCTCGAATCAAGAGAGTTCATGAAGTTTAATGGGAATTTGGTACGAGTGATGTGCCCAGAACCACTCGGCCTTTTGTTTGAGAGTGCAGCTCTAGCCTTTACACAACCAAGTGTGACCTACAAGGCAGTAGGAGTGGAGTAGGGAGTCCACTATCCATTGGCAGCCAATGACCGGAGTTCGGTTCATACGCCTTTTTGAATTGGGCCAGACATCCAGGACATCCAACAAGCCCTTTGTTCATACGTCTGCCGGTGAGCTCCAGTGAGCTTCATACGCCAGTCGTTGGAGGTTTGGAATTAGGGTTTAGCCATCTCCCCTAGACTGTCATCCAATGGACAGTCAACCCGGTGAAGAGCGCCGGGCATCCGCTTTCGCCCTCTCACTTTGGTGAAAAACACCTCCGCCACGTGAAGGCAGTGAGTAGGACTTCCTCCGGAGAGGCTATGTAAGACGGCCGGTCATATGGGAGCATTTCAAGAGGTGTGTGGAGGGGTGGCCAACCCGCAGCGCAAGGCACCCACCCCCGACCATCCTGAGGCTTTGGAGGCTGATTAGGTAATTAGAACTCACTTACTCGAAACAGACTTCTCGTTCACCCGTCTGTGAATTATTTTTATTGTGTACCAGTTGTTGGCGCTATCCACTTGCCTAGGATAAAGTAGATGAGGTAGAATTCGAAACTTTGATTTATTTGGTAGTAGCCGATTGCTTAAGCCAACTTACCGCACATTCACCTCAACAAATAAAACCATATACTGTTGTATGGTTTATAGATATGTCTTATCTTAATGTAAGATAATATACACTATACATAATTCATTATTCAATCCATATGCCTTGGATTGTTTTATCTGTTTTTGTTTTAATACTAGCGATCTGGATCATCTAGTGTTGTTACACGTCGACGACAAGATCCTGTAGCTCGATATCATGCCTATCAACGTAGTTGGTTATTACATTCAACACCTGGTGAAAATGCTCGACGTGTTCTTCGTTGGAATATTAAAACTGCAATGATGCATAGAGAAGTACCGCTGTTACAGCGTAATTCAGCTGAAGTTGCCCGTCTTTTAGGTCCATATGCATCAGCTTATTTAGAAGAAGAAAGAAAACGACGAATTAAAGCCTTAAAAGTGAGTAATACCCGTAACATTTTTGGTTTCTGCCTTTCTAATTAGTAATACTTAACACACTATTGCTACTTAACGGAAGAAAAAGGGGGTTTGAATAGAATCCATAGCCAGCTACCACCCAGAACTCAAACCAGAATGTGAGTCAAAGTTATCCGGAATCATTTGTACATGTAACGACCACATTTATGCGGTTATATATATTTTTTTATTACAGCTTGATGCCACACCGTATTTTCAGTACAAGTATGGAATTTTCAGCATGGGATATCGGTGGCCCAATTTTTCAGGCCGACCATAGATGTCGGGTGTGCGTCGGCAGCTGATCGAACCCCGGACCATGTGCATGATCGGCGAGAGTCCTAACCACTGTGCCACCGACTCACATGCGGTCTGAACGCAAGAAACTGATTTCCAATTTCCACTGTATAGTCAACAAAACATTGTTGAGACACACGCAATATCAAAATGTCCTAACACAGGGGAAAGACAATTGTTCTCCAATATGTTAGCGGTTCTGTTAAACAACAATAACATTAAAACCATTGGGTTGGAGGGGGAATATTTATTACAATGAAATTTGACTAATTCGACACCCAAAATTATGCAACCAACATACTATTTGTTGGTTTCACTTTCCAAGATTGATAATATTTGTATATAGTGCACTTACGTGTAATAACAGTCGATTGCTTCCACCTGCTTTGACCAGTCTATCGTTTTTCTTTAACAGCGTTGTGTCTCGGGGGTGGTGGTCAGGAGTGACTGGCAATAGCTGTTTGTATTCGGTCTTGAGTCGAAGTACTTATCGCCTTCCCGTATCGGGGTGTGATTGCCGCATTATTATTATTACCAGTCATATCAAAATTTGGCAACGTTATGGAATATTAACAACAGTATCCTTTTTGTATATAATAAATTTAGCTACGGAGACAGGATTTCTTGGTCACTGACGCTCTAGTTGTTCACATCACTAGACGAAGCATAAGTGAAGGAAACAATCAGGATAAATGGAAGGAACCTGAAAGAAACAACCTCCATTACCTACCTAGGAAGCATCGTTTCAACTACAGGCGGATGGAACTGACGAGGATATCAAAGCAAGACAAGCTTTCACTACTCTCAAGTCTGTGTGGAGGTCAACAGCACTCAGCATCAAAAATAAGATACGGATTTTCAACTCCAATGTGAAGTCAGTGCCACTCACTATACGGATCAGAGACTTGCACTGCGCGTCATAAAGAGCATCTCAAACAAACTACAGACCTTCATTAACAGTTGTCTTCACTCAATAATCAAGATCAGATGACCAGAAAAGATCAGCAACAGAGATCTCTGGCAATGAGCGAACCAACTGAGCAGGAACCGATTGTGCAAGAAATGTGCAGGAAGAAATGGAGCTAAGTGGATTGGCCATACTCTGAGGAAACAACCCATCAAGTGACATCACTAGACAAGGCCTCGAGTGGAATCCGAAAGGGAAGAGGCGAGTTGGTCGTCCAAGGGTGACTTGGAAGAGGTCATGTGAAGAGATGAAAGCATGTAGGCAGACTTGGAGCCAGGTGAAAACTCTAGCAGAGAACCGAACGCAATGGATACGTTTGGCTGAAGCCCTATGTTCCTCTAGGAATTAAAGGAAACAATAATACATAATATTAAGTGAAGGAAATAATGATTTTCAGTCTTCACGATATATAGAAGTTGCGGACAAAATTAACTGTGCCAATGTCATATCTGTAATGATTAAATTGATTTGAACACAAGAAACCGATCTCTGCGTTCTGCAGTATAGGCGACAAAACTTCGTTGAGAAACACACACTATCGTGAAACATCCTAACACAGGGAAAAGACGATTGTTCTCCAATATTCTGGCGGTTCTATTAAACAACAATAACAACTACATCAAAACTCAAATTCACCTCAACAGTGCCATGAGGCAGCTTGTGCTGTACAGGCAATGTAGGTTTCTAAATATAAAATGAGTACTGTAAGACAAAATTAGTTGGCCAATGTTCAATTTTAAAGTATTCCTTAGAATCGAGGCGAATATTCACAACTACGTTGTGATCAAAATATCTATCGACAAGAATGACACTCACAGACTTCCCGCAGGCAGCCTCAGGTCAGAATGACTTTCATTCGCTCAAAAAACTCATATTGTTAAACATTATTCGGGAAGTTGTATCAGCACCAATGGATTGATTGGCGACGAAATCTCAGCATGAATCCGAAAAGTTCGGGCTGCTTTCGCTAACTTACGCTGTCTCTGGCGTATGCGTGACATCCGACTATCAACCAAGGGACGTGTGGACTGCTCAGCATTTTACTCTATCCTTCTCTATGGCTCTGAAACATGGCCAATACGAGTTGAAGACATGAAAAGGTTGACTGTTTTTGATCATAGATGTCTATGATCTCTTTCTCACGTTAGGTAGTATACTAAGATAAGTAATGTTGACGTTAGGCGTAGAGTGTTGGGCAAAGAGGGAAAATCAATCGAAGAGGCTATAAAGTTACATAGATTGAGATGGCTAGGTCACGTGCTGCGCATGCCTAACCATCGCCTCCCCCTCCCGATGGGCATTACTAGCTGATATACGTGCAGGTTGGAAGAGAGTAAGTGGTGGCCAAACAAAAACATGGCCTCATCAATCCATGAAATCCTTGACAGTTAAACTGAGTCAGGTAGGGAGGGAGATGCAGACTTCCGGGTTGGGGCCCGCCCTCGGGACTCTAAGAATCTATCAGTGGCTGGAGACAATAGGTGACATGGCTCAAAATCGTTGTCAATGGCTTACGCAGATGTATTCAGTCTCTGTAATCTTTCATATTCCTTTCTACCATTACTCATTCTGTTTCACTCTTATACTTGTCAAAACTCTATTGATTCTCTTCACTCATCTTCTTGTCTACGTTTGTGTGCTCTTTGGAACGTGGCAACTCGAAGTGTTGCACTTCGGTGCCAAGTTTTATGTTGAATCCAGACAGAGACAGACATATTGTTAAACAACAACACATTTTCACTGTAAACACAACCACAAAGAGAAGCATTACCACTAAAGACTAAACAAGGACAAAGGCGATGAATAATAAAGGTCAAAAATCAACACGTGATACGCAAACGTTAAATTAATGATACACAGTCGGCGGGAAAAACGTTTACAAATTACAAACTTAGTGTTTAAATATAAGTATAAATATTATAAATAGATCGTCCAAGAGGGATTTTGCAAACAGTTTGTCCATTACAGGACAGGGCATATATATATATATATCTACAGAGATTAGTCATTCGATACATTATCGACAACTGCTATCTTGAAGTGGTGATTCGTGTTGCGTGTCACAATATCCTGATTGGATAGGATTTTTCTGAAGATCGTACACATAAGAAAAGTTGGTTAAGTCATTGTGAAACTAAAAGCAGCCACTGTCATAACGTATATTGTGTACATAATGGTTTGGTGTATGAGAGTGAATTGTCACTTCCAGTCGAGACGAGTGTAATCACAATAAGATGTATGGCCTGACCAACTAGGGAAGTCTTCTATGCTTTTGTCTGATCCTGGAGTATTCGGAAATTCCACAGATTGTACCGTATCCAACTATGGTATGTATGAGCAATTTTTTAAAAAGGCGTTCCTTGATCTGTGATGTTACTCAGAATCAATTTCCCATTTCGTCAGGGGTAAGAGGAAGATATCAGATTCTGCCTTTCAGGCATCCACAAGCGGCCGGTAGCAGCTCACACACACGTTTTTGTGTACTTGCCTTCTGTGTCCCGTTATGCTACACCATCTCCATTCCCTTCTTAGAATTTCATCATCATCATTTAGTTGTCTTTCCTGAGAAGCACACACTACCTCCAACCTCCTGCCCTACATATTTCTCTGTGATTTAATTTGATGCTATAGCACTTTACATGACTATAAAAGGCTTTTGTATTTCTCAGTGAATGAAAAATAAAACGATTTTTTTGTTTTTACTGACGTTTAGCTATTTAGTGCTGCTAGTAGGATTTACAAAATCTCGGCTCATATTATGTAGCAAGCGTAATCATCATTTTTCAGCATGAGATAATTTTATATCGTTGTTGTCAAGTTGGCCAATTGGTTAAGATAACAAAATCATGCATAGATTGTTGGATTTGATAAGCGTATAAAACTATAAAAACAGCATGCGTTTACACAATGAAAATGGCTTATCACATTTGTCTTGATTTCGTCAATTCATGGTGGAGGTGGGGTATGATTTGTTTTGATTTTTAAAAAATTTTTTGATTATGGCTTGAAACCACATAGTATTTTTGGTACAAGTATGGAATTTTCAGCATGTGATATCGGTAGCCCAAATTTTGCAGGCCGACCATTGATATCAGGTGTGCGTCGTTAGGGGATCGAACCCCAGACCATATACCATGGTTGGCGAGAGTCTTAACCGCTGTGCCACGGACGCACAAAGCGTGTGTCGGAGGTGATGTTAGAACCAGGTTAAATTCTGTCTTACTCCACTATTCCTATTCAGATAATATGGATTTCATTTAATATAAAGTGTTTCTGAAATTATTTTGAATGATGATTTTAATATTGTCAAAATCATTTTTGTGGCCTGATTCTATAGCACAGCGTGTCGAATTGTGGCTGATGACTTTTAAAGCTTTTCTAGTTCGACTGGATTACTCCGTGGTCGAATAGAGGTGGCTTTACGGTGTTGATTTCTTTCGATGTTGTTTTTTATCTGGTGATGTTTGTCCGATGTATTTGTTATTTTATAGACACAACTCGATTGTGAACCTTTTGGGATCCGGTCTTCTACATAAATAAGTTTACTTTTTAGTGTGTGCCTGATCTTTTGAAGCGAACTCTGACATTGTACTTATTGAGTACTCTTCTGATATCATCTGAAGTTCCTGCCCTGTGTGGAATGACAACTGTTGAGGATCATGTCTTTTTGAAATACGTTTTCGACCATGTTTAATGTTTGTGTTGACTTTGGTGATGAAGTTCTTTGGGTAGTTATTTTTCTTGAGAATTGCAGTAACGTTTGATATTTCTTCTTCTTTTTCTTTCTCATCTGTTATCGAAGAGTGTGTACCCATCTAAGAAAACTTGGTATATTACTTTTGTTTAATTGTGGCCATGCTCTGAACTACACTTATCTTAGTTATCGTACTTTCTGCTAAATCTATCTACATGGTTGGGGAAGACATTCATGATAGGTATGATCAAGAAAACTGGGCGCAGCAAGAAGTCAGTAGGTCACTCACCAAGCGAAATTATGGTTTGACAGAAACTGTCAGCGCTTGCATGGCTATCCAACCAACTTTTTGTTTGAGAATAGTGTTGCACCAGCAGAATGTTGAATCAGCAGCTGTCTATTAGGGAGGGTTTTCAGAATTCTGTACGAAAACATTTTAAAATACATTTTCGAATGCATACGGAATCACATTGGTAGTGTGAATTCCTTCTAAAAGAAATTCGGAACAATAATTCAAACGATTATTCAAATCACACGAAGAGTGACGCATAATTATCCAAAAACACAGAATACTTCTGTCTGTCTGGATTCAACATACAAATTGGCACCGAAGTGCAGCAGTTCCAGTTGCCACCTTCCAAATAGCACACAAACGTAGACAAGAAAATGAGTGAAGAGAATCAATAGAGTTTTGACAAGTATAAGAGTGAAACAGAATGAGTAATGGTAGAAAGGAATATGAAAGATTACAGAGACTGAATACATCTGCGTAAGCCATTGACAACGATTTTGAGCCATGTCACCTATTGTCTCCAGCCACTGATAGATTCTTAGAGTCCCGAGGGCGGGCCCCAACCCGGAAGTCTGCATCTCCCTCCCTACCTGACTCAGTTTAACTGTCAGGGTTTTAATGGATTGATTGATGCCATGTTTTTGTTTGGCCACCACTTAATCTTTTCCAACCTGCACGTATATCAGCTAGTAATGCCCGTTGGGGTGGGGGAGGCGATGGTTAGGCATGCGCAGCACGTGACCTAGCCATCTCAATCTATGTAACTTTATAGCCTCTTCGATTGATTTTCCCTCTTTGCCCAACACTCTACGTCTAACGTCAACATTACTTACCTTATTATACCACTTAACGCGAGAAAGAGATCGTAGACATCTATGATCGAAAACAGTCAACCTTTTCATGTCTTCAACTCGTCCGTTGGTGCTGATACAACTTCTCAAATAGGTGCTTTTTCCATCTCTTTCGCCTTTGTCACCCACTACTGTTCACTGTCCTTTCGGAGACCGTTAGTCAATTGTGAGGTATCTGCGGCTGAATGCCATGAAAAACATGATCAGTGTGCATCAATAAGAAAAAAACAAACAGCAAAGTTGTGTCAAAGCCGATCCGCGTATAGATTTAAATAACGCACGAATTTCAGACACAGAATTAAGAGATACGAATAAACAATGTTCAATAGTAAAAGGTATATTATTAAGGCCTATACAACACTTAAGGTTTAACTGTAAGAAAATAATTACTGTACATCAAATAGATTACAAATACGTTAAATGAGTTTAACTGCAATAGGAAACAAATTCACAGTTAAGAAGTCACATGCATAACTCCTCATACTTCATACATTTACTCCCCCCGTTTATGAATGTGAATAATGCATGAACAACATTTTGTGCAGACTTACATGGTACCATCATTGTTTATTTTGTTGGTTTCTCATCAGTTACTTACAGCCTAAAGGTATTATCATTAAGTTTATGTATAGAAACGATTTTACCTTGAAATAATGCGGAAGATTTGTAGCTCAGGTGGATGATATTGAATTATTTGTATTCTCTGAGTCGGTTGATTTAATTACGAAGCTTCCGTCCTCCCCCTTCTGGACAACATCTTCAGCGCAGTTAAATCAACCAGCTCAGAGAACACAACTTGTTCAACAATTTTAACTTACTTCCATACTAACACAAGTTTAAACGAAACATCAGTGTGTGCATACAGTACAAACAATTGGAATAATCATACATAATGGAATTCTTAGCGTTACATAATCAAATAAAGGATTGAATGAAAATATCCAGTAACCAGGGCAAAGAAAGACTGATACCCCCTTGTTTCCTGAACCCATAAATCGAATTTCAGGCGTTTGTTGGGGGATTGCTTCAGAAAAATTTGAAGCGAATGAAGCTGTTTCGTCTGGTGATAATTTTGACGGATATTGCGACATCCACTCCGTATTGATGGGATACGTGGCAGAATGGTTCTAATGAAAGTATTTTTTCCCTCGAGACATAAACCTTATGGTACATGTTGAGAAAGTTGGGAGTGTACTCTTGTCTTTATCCTCCCAATGTGACTGCTACCCCAGACACATGTAAATTTGTATGTAAAGTTGGAGTTAACATGATAAGGGTATCTGTCGTCATTTGATTGCACTAAAAAGCATGTTTCTGATAAACTACTACTATTTATTGGTGGTAAGTAGTATACATTTTAACACAAAAGAAAGAATAACAAAGGATAAATAGGACAATGAATTAACATGTTCGTTATCAAGAAGAAAGTAAGCCATTTCATTTGTTTGGTAGTTTAATTGCCGATTAGAATCCACTGGGTAGAGGTAACTATGGTATTAGTATATTGATTTATTTTATTTTATCTTCAAGTTCTGGATATTATCACTCCATTTTTTTTATCAGAATGTTGTTTTTATTAACTTTGCTTCAGTTGACGGAGTCATTTAATCATTTGTTGTTGTTGTTGTTTTTCTCTGTTATATCTACAGTTGGATTATGTTCCACCAACAAGTCGACGTTATGATGCTTTACGTCAAAGTATTCGATCGTTAATGACGAATCCAAGTTGAGCTGTTTGCTTCTAATAGGAAATTATATATATTTGTGAAGTCGTGTTGAATACACTTTTTGTATTCAATGTTATTCATGTGTATACATTTATTCGACCAAATATTGGGGACACTAATCTTACGCTTATTGCATACTTCGTTACTGTATACCAAGTAATTACTCAGTCAACAATCTTTTGATTATATCTACTATTTGTTTACCCCCTAGTCTCTATCCAATTATTTATTGTTATGATGGATGAAATCAAATATCCCGCTTAATCATTCCGCTTAATTTGATTGGTTGGTTAATTCTATGAAATATATAACTCGTTGATTGGTTGATTCACCCAGTCGATTGTTCGTGGCTTCATGAAGAAAAACTCTGCGTGTTGTTTGAGTTTACGTCACTTCCCCTCCCCTACCACCCATAATATTCCCTGTGAAAATTGATCTTTCAATGCAAACGTAAAAAAACATTCCACATTCTGTGTATTTTAGGTTTTTTATGTTTTGTTTATGTTTTTTCACATATTGCCATTTTGGTTTACTTTTTTTAATATATATTTTTATTTTATTCTGTGTCTTATAAACATTACTGAGCATTTAGTTTTTATTTCTTTCAATTTGATGCTTTCCACATTTACACTGCTTGTCGTTGTTAATAATAGCTTTTGTTTTTGTTTATTCTTTATCCTTTGGTAATATTTTCTTTGCATTTTTGTTTAAATCAGTTATCTTAGTATATAAACAATATACACTTGCCATATGATGTAATACGAATAAACGGTATATTCTGTTTGATTCCAAACAATTTTCAATTTTAGTTTAATCCAATGATCTTTTAGGCATCTTTGTTTGCGATTTAAGCGTAATAAAAGAAGTCTGTCTGACTGACTGGTTTCAACAAAGAACCTTGCACAGATGTGCAGCAGTTCAACTTGCCACTCTGCCTCCATGTACCACACAAAGCAAGAGAAGAGGGTAAAGAGAGATAGTAAACAGAAGCGTGAGGGAAAAGGAATAGTAATATGCAAGAAGAACAATAGAGTTTTATTGGATATGACAAATTGTCACAAAGAGTCAATGCATCTGCACCAGCCATTGACAACGATGATGTTGAGCCATATCACCAATTGTCTCCATGCAGTCAACAGGTCTTTACGCCTCTACTTTGCAGCTTGCTTAAACTGACTCTTTTAGATTTCATTGACTGATGAAACATGTTGGTTTTGGTTTGTTTTCCAACCTCACTGATCCTGTGTCAGCTAACACTGTCCATGAAAGAAGACGATGGCTAGACTTTTGGCTGGATTCAACATAGAAATTGGAACCGAAGTGCAGAAGTTCGAGTTGCCACGTTCCAAATAGCACACAAACGTAGACAAGAAGATGAGTGAAGAGAATCAATAGAGTTTTGACAAGTATAAGAGTGAAACAGAATGAGTAATGGTAGAAAGGAATATGAAAGATTACAGAGACTGAATACATCTGCGTAAGCCATTGACAACGATTTTGAGCCATGTCACCTATTGTCTCCAGCCACTGATAGATTCTTAGAGTCCCGAGGGCGGGCCCCAACCCGGAAGTCTGCATCTCCCTCCCTACCTGACTCAGTTTAACTGTCAAGGATTTCATGGATTGATGAGGCCATGTTTTTGTTTGGCCACCACTTACTCTTTTCCAACCTGCACGTATATCAGCTAGTAATGCCCGTTGGGGTGGGGGAGGCGATGGTTAGGCATGCGCAGCACATGACCTAGCCATCTCAATCTATGTAACTTTATAGCCTCTTCGATTGATTTTCCCTCCTTGCTCAACACTCTACGCCTAACGTCAACATTACTTACCTTATTATGCCACCTAACGTGAGAAAGAGATCGTAAACATCTATGATCAAAAACAGTCAACCTTTTCATGTCTTCAACTCGTATTGGCCATGTTTCAGAGCCATACACACGTCCCTTGGTTGATAGCCGGATGTCACGCCTACGCCAGAGACGGTGTAAGTTAGCGAAAGCAGCCCGAGCCTTTTGGATCCGTGCTGAGATTTCGTCACCAATGAATCCGTTGGTGCTGATACAACTTCCCAAATAGGTGAAGTGGTCAACATGTTCTATTGTAACAACAGAAGACAAGGGCCAGGCAACAGAACGTTTATTAAGGAAAATCAACACATATTTATAGATTTTGATGTACATTATTGTAGGTTAATGCTAGTAGAAAATACAGTCTGTTGATTGGTTGTTTCTCAGACAAAGTTGACCTTGCATCTCTTGTGGCTGTGTCAGTTCATCTATATGTTAACTGTATCCGCCTGTCCATCTTGACCTTTGACCTCAATTACTGTCAACCAATTTGGCTAGTAGACATCTCTCACCACACTATCACTTCACTCCGTATCACTAAGCTAGGGAGCAACGGTGTAACAACTGCTGTCTTCTAAACTTCAATTATATTCTGTGACGTCTGAAATTTGGAATTATTTAGTCATAGAAATGAGTAAATGGTAAGCTAACGGTCAGGCAAAGAGGATTTTAGGTTATGCCATGTGAATTCTAGAAGCTGTATGTTTTGTTGCAAAACTTTTAAACTGAATAAATTTGCAAACTTTGTTAAGTTGTTTACTCTTTCCCTACACACCGCATTTGTACACTAAACTTGTTTTTCTACAGAGTAAATTCCCACATGTTGTTATGGAAACATTATTGCGTATGATATCAAACACCGATCAATGTGCCACAACACACCCGCGTCTTCACATTCTACTATGTGCTAAACATTGTCTACAGTCAAATAAGAACAACTTTATATGAAAAAAAAGTAAAAGTGAAGATTTAAAAAAAATTATTGTAAGGGAAATCGAACTTTAAAGCACACGAACCAAAAGTAAGCATAAGTAACCGCGCGAAAAACAATCGCGAGCCAATGTTCAATTAATTATGGCGGCCTGCTTGAATTTTGGCCTACCAAAAATATCATATTACTTAAACTTCCTTTTTGCATCGATTCGCTCCTATATTTTTGTTTTAATCAATCACAAATGTCTTCAAGTCGTATTATTTATAATCGCTTATTTTTAAAATCCTTCCAACCTTGTCGCATTGAGTCATCCTCAAAAATTGAAGAAAAACATCATGGTGGTTTGCAACGTGCATTAAAACGTACGGAAAGTATTCATGTGACTGTCCCCGACATTGTTAACACTAACTGCAGGTCTCTGCCTAACAAAGAGGACTCTCTCTGCAATCTCTAACTTCCTTAAATGTATATCGAAATACTGGTGTTTTAGCTATACAAGAGACTTGACTCCACAAGAAATATGATGATAGTCTAATCTCTGTACATATTCGCAACTATTTCCTTTTATCTTTCCCCTGGTAAATCCACAATTAACGTCATAAGAATCTACGCTCGTATAACTAAATATAAAAATCTTACCTTACTACCATATTTAGCACGGGTTTTGTGTGAAAAGTGAGTGAGATATCAGAAAAGAACTAATAAACTTTTTTAAATCAATAACTGAACTGCAAAGTATAAGTAAAGATTCCTATTGCATGCATCATCTATGATATTAACTATTTATACTTCATTATATCTCCACATACATTCTGTTTATAGGGGTGGTTTCATTATTAATAGTATTATTACTATTGTAAATTCTACGTATCCACATAATTATAAAAGGAGCTAAATTGTTGCAATATGTATAAAAACGCCGAGAATTTCATTCTGTTTAATTAATACAGTTTGGAATATAGTTATTAATATTATTTTTTTCAAAATATATACAATGGCAGATATTCTGTAGGCATTCGTAAAATTAATTTCTGTAAATTTATACTAACAGACTGGTTTCAACATAGAACTTTGCACCGATGTGCAGCAGCACTTCGAGTTGCTGCACTCCTTCCATGTAGTACACAAAGCCAGAGAAGAAAGTAAAAAGAAACAGTAAAAAGAGAAATGAGGCAAAAAGAATTGTGAAATCAAAAAACAATATGGTGTCATTGGGTATTATAAGTCACAAGGAGTGGATGCACCTGTGCCATCATTAAGAACGATTTTGAGCGAGCCATATCACCAGTTGTCACCGGCTAGTGGTTTCTAAAGTTCCGGGGACCCCAACTAGGAAGTCTAAACCTTCCTACGTGAATGGCTTAAACCAACTGTTGTGTATTTCATTGACTGATGAAGCCATGTCGGTTTTGGTTTGACCACCACTGGTTCTTTTCCAACCTGACCCTATGTCAGCTAACATTGCCTATTGTTGAGGAAGGCGATGGCTAGAAATGCATACGTAACACATGTCCTAACCATCTCAATCGATGTAACTTCACAGCCTCATCTATTGATATCCCCTCCTTATCTAGCACTCGATCGGCGCCTAACCTCAATATTACTCAACTTATTATGCCACTTCACATGGGAGATGGAACACTTACACGTGTGATCAAAGACAGCCAGCCAGGCTTTTCATGTCTTCCACTTTCAATGGCCATGTCTTGCTTACAGTGATAAAAGTGGACGGAGGGAACTGCTGCTGTACAGTACACACGTCCTTTGGCCGAGAGCCGACTGGATATCACGTCTAAGCCAGAGACGGTGTAAATAAGCGAATGTGAAACAAGCCTTCTCTATCCGTGCTGAGGTTTCGTCAGCGATCAACCCGTTGAGACTGGCTGATGCAAGTTCCCAAATAAGTGAAGTGGTCAACACGCTCTACCACTTCACTCCGTATTTCTAAGCCAGGATTCAATGTAGTCTAGTCCAATCCTGTAGCATCATCATCTTACACTTGGAGGGAGCGAATCGCATGCGAAACATTCTCAGATTGCAACTCAAGGTTTCCAGAAGACTCTGCTTTATTTTGTCAGCGTCTTCATCTAGGAGCAGGACTATATCATCTGCATATTCTAAGTCAACAAGAATTCTGTAAATGTATTATATAGGTACATGAATTAGTTTTATAAGCATTCAGTTAGAGTTAATGTAGGAGCACTACACTATCAACAACCAAATATTCATTTCCTTAAAATAAAAGATACCTTTTACCTCTCTATCGTTCTGCTTTTTTTGTTCATGCATAACCAGTTCCGTTTACAGTTATTACCTTCATGATTACAAGATCGTTCTTGTTACATAATAAGTAATCTGATTTACGTGATACCGAATCACTTATTCCCTCTTTATCAGGTAAGAATTAAGTGTACTTTTAACCTTATCAAAGCAGAAATTGTATCAAGAATTATTCTGCATTCAATAAGAAGGTTATGCAACAGAAATAAAACAAACTAGCAGTGGAATCCAGGATACGCGTTTCGTCCTGTTTGGGACTCGTCATCTGGATGTACCTGCATTTCCCAGTGAGTGATGATGTTCCCACCGAGGCTCGAACCCTGTTTATGTTTCGATATGTACTACTGATTGATTGATGTAAGTAGTTAAAAGCTACTCACATCAAATGTTTTATTTTGAAAATATTGAAGTTATTAAAAGGTTAACATGAGCCTTAATTGGAAACAGTTTCAAATGGTCAAAATAATAAAAGTAGTGTTAAGTGGGGGAGGGGGATAAGAAGAAAAATATTATTGTACACTGTTATTGTTCACAATGAATGTAATCAGCCTGCATTATTCTGAGTAGTTGAGAATGAAGGCAACTTTGAAGATTGCTGTCTCTTTTAGCTAGTCCAGCTGTGAAACTCATTGAAAAGTGAGACAGTGAAATTGACATTAATCCTGTTTCGTCTGTATAAAACAGAACATGAAACCTGTGTTATCATCAAATATTTATGTGTTTTTGTGGGATTTTTGTGTTGATTGAGTCGGTTGACCTCGTTTTCGTGCATGACCTCTTTCCTTGAATGGATGCTCCGAATTGTAACGACAGAAGACATAGGCCAGGCAACAGATCCTCTATTGAGGAAATCAATAGGTACTTATAGATTTTTATGTTCAATATTATCGGCGGGAAATTAACGTCTACTGATTGATTGTTTTCTTGCTGAAGGTTATTCTGTTAATGCTTTGTGGCCGTGTCTCATTCGCCGAAAAGAGTCTCTTCACTGAACGTCTTCTCTTTCTCACTTTTACTGACTTTGAATTTAAAATCTGGTCATGAGATAAATTTTTTATATTAGTTGGTAAGTTTTATTTATAATGATAATGTATCTGTTAATCGATGGCTGATTCATCTGAGTACCAAGCTCCTAGAAATTCCCTGACACTTCTAGTTCTTCCTGTTTAAAATGTCTACCTTCTCCCAGTCGAAATGGTGGTTGCGATTGTCTGCACTTATCGATTTGGCAGAACACATATCGTCTCTTATCACAGCCAACTTTTGTTCTTGGATCCTAATTCGAAGGGGTCACCTACTTTAACCAGTGTAATGTTTATCGCAGTTCATACAGCTTATTTTGTAAATTGTGTTGATCCTATCTTCTTTTGCTGTTGGATCTTTTGGTATACACAATACTGAAAGAAGTGATTGTGTTGTTGTATATTTTTTATTATTCCTTTACGTTCCCAGTGGAAAATAGGGCTTCAAGCTATACCACTTCACACAGGAGATAGAACGCAGGCACCTATAATCAAAGACAGTTAGCTGGTCTTTTCATGTCTTCCACTCTCAATGGCCAGGTTTCACAGCCATAAAGGAGGACGGAGCGGACTGATGAGCAGTACACACGCCCTTTGGTCGATAGTCTGATATCACGTCTACGTCAGAGACGGCGTAAACTGGCATATGCGAAACTAGCCCTCTGTATTCGTGCTGAGATTTCGTCAGTGATCAACTCGTTGGCGTTGGCTGATACAACTT
Source organism: Trichobilharzia szidati (assembly GCA_944472155.2). Taxonomy (NCBI): domain Eukaryota; kingdom Metazoa; phylum Platyhelminthes; class Trematoda; order Strigeidida; family Schistosomatidae; genus Trichobilharzia; species Trichobilharzia szidati. The sequence continues at coordinate 190,742,585 of OX235271.1, forward strand.
CCTAAATAAGTGAAGCAGTCAACGTGCTCTACCACTTCAATCCGTATTTCTAAACTAGGAGTCAGTGTAGTCCAGTCCTGTAACAACATCTTACATTTGGAGGGAGCAAATCGCATGCCAAACATACGTAGATTGCAGCTCCAGGTGTTCAGAAGACTTTGCATTTTGTCAGCATCCTCGTCTAGAAGGACTATATCATCTCTGCATATTCTAAGTCAACGAGATTATTCCCTGGTAGCAGGTCAATCCCCCAGTCTCAGAAAGCTCTTTCTTTATCTTGGTCGTAGTACTGTTTTCATTTAATTCTATTTTACCACCTAAATTCATTCCACTTCACTTTATATCCTCCATCTTTATTATTATCCTCATCGTACCGTTTAGTTTTTTATACAACACTTTGTCTGTTTTTAAAATCTTAATAACAATTCACTTATTTAATAATCTTTAAGAGTTCTGCAATTCATCCACTTCAACTCTATCCCCTTAAAACATCCCTGTAATTATCTTTATTCTTATATACGTGCAATATTGACTAATACATTTCTGGTTATGAAAAATAAGAATGAAGTAAAGAACGTCTTTGAAAAGTTCAATAATTCGCATTTATCAATAATCTTCACCTTAGAGAAAGAAAGTAATGATAATATCTCATTTCTGGACGTCTTCCTGGCCAGAATAGAAGATGGTACACTAAGAGGGATTGTGTTTAGGAAACCTACAACAAAAGGTTTGTATACCTTTGAAATATAAACGTAAGTTGGTAAAGGGTCTGGTTCATAAAGCTAGGATAATCTATTCGAACGAGGAACTTAAGATTATTAGAGGATTACTTAGTAAAAATGGTTACCCGGATAACATCACTGAGAAAAATATGAATTTAGCACCATAACAAGCCAGTTGGGTAACAGCTCCAGTTCATCAGTGATAACACCAGCGAATTAGCAACAGAGTATCTGAAGAATGCAGTTAAAACGGCATTCAACGCGGCAGTAAAGGTACACTGTCTCTTCACCACTACTTCAATTTTACATTTGAGAAATAAGGACAAACTACCTAATTTCGCTACCTCGATGTGTATCTACCAGTTTGACTGCCTTTGTGGAGCTAGTTACATTGGTTTTACAATTAGCCAGGTTCATCATCGTATTTTGAAAAACCTCTCTGCATGGTTAAGCAAAGGAAAAACAAGATCTGGTGGCACACCTTGTAGACAGTGAGCGTAAAGTTGGTGTTAATACAGCATTTAAAGTTATTTATCACTTTCCTATTAATCTTAACTTTGCTTCATGAGTTCGTCTTCTAAATACAGCTGAAGCCGTTTAAATCCACCTAAGGGAGCCAAACCTGTGTGTTCAGAAGAAATTCGTACAACTATTTTCCTTACCTTGGCCATTGTTACGCAGATGTAGAAACTATTTTGCCCTCCTCCTGAAACTTTCAAGAATTATAATCGTCAAAATTATTTTATTATTTTTTCTGACTACTTCATCTTTAACTACATGTTATCATTGTCCAAATAATTTTGTTTTCTTTATGGTTATCTGTTACGTAGCGTCGGTGGAGCAGCCAGCCACTCAGGTAGTCCGGTGTTCGATCCATGGTCAATGCACTCGCTAACCGCACTTAGCTAGTAATAAGCCCGGCAAAGAGGAAAGGTTGAGCGTGAGACTAAGAATCCCATCCTGTAAAAATAAGCCCGGTGCTACCGAGACTTTAGAGCTCCTAATGTTCCACTGGGAACGCAAAGGAATAAAAATCAACTCGAACACTTGCTAATTCTTTAATTACTCCTCAGTTGCTCCAAAATTATGCATTATGCAATGCACTTGTTGTAACCATTTCTACCCTTTAATTGTTTGTAATAGTTTTCTTTGTTAATAATCACCCCTCTGACATGTTGATACTGACTAATTATTGTTAACAAACATATCACCACTTGATTGGTAAAATGTTGTGTATTATATTAAAAATTCCTTATTACTATTGTTTCCTTTAGTTCCTAGAGGAACATAGGGCTTCAGTCGAACGTGTCCATTGCGTTCGGCTCTCCACCAACGTTTTCACCCAGCTCCACGTCTGCCTACATGCTTTCATCTCCTCTCCACATGACCTCCTCCAAGTCAACCTTGCACTGACGACCAACTCGCCGCTTCCCTTTCGGGTTCCACTCGAGTGATGACCTGGTGTGTGATGTCAATTGATGGTTTCCTCAGAATATGGCGAATCCTCACCCGTTTCTCCCTGTATATTTGTTGCACAATCGGTTCCTGCTGGTTTGGTTTGCTCCCAGAGATCCCTCTCTGTTGCTGATGTTTTCCAGCCATATGATCTTTAGTGGTATTTAGCGAAGACAGCTGTTGATGTGTGTAGTTTGTTCGAAGTGCCTTTCGTGACGCGGCGTGGCGCCAAGTCTCTGATCCGTATAATAGCACTGACTTCACATTGCAGTTGAAAATCCAGATCTTACTTTTCATGTTGACTGCTACTGAGCTCCACATAGACATGGGAGAAATGAAAACTTGCTTTGCTTTCCCGGTCCTCGCTTTGATATCCTCATCCGCTTCGTCAGCCTGTAGCTGAAACGATGCATCCCAGGTAGGTAGGTAAGGGAGTTTGCTTCTTTTAGATTTCTCCCATTTATGCTGGTTGTTGTCTGTCGTTGTTGTCATTACATATAAATATATATATGTATTAGAATAGAGCCAGAGATGAGGATCTATTTGAAAATATTTATTCTCTTAATCCCTTTGCTTTCTATATATCTAAATGGGGATTTTTTTCTATTCTGAATTTCTAGTGCCAGTCATTACCTTCTACTTCCGTAATAGAAATACGACTATATTATTGCTTGAGAATGAAGTCGTTGGTTACAGGATTTCATCATATACTGACATCGGTTAGAGAACCATTGGAAAACCATCAAGGAGTAATGGACAGGTGTTTCGTCCTAGTGCTTGGGACTCTTCATCAGTAGCCACCCACCCATTGGAGTTCCAACCCAGGACCTGCTGATTACAAGGCAAGTGAGCTCGTGGACCACTAAGCCACTGAACAAAATCTATGTTTTCCTTATGAATTAATGGGTATACTTTGTGATCATACAGACTGCTGCTTAAACATAGCCGCTGACGACCTTATAAGTAGACTAAAATCCGATAAACTATGAGTGTGGGTAGTTCTGAAAGAATAATTCAAAAACCTTTGGCTTTTATATATGGTTATATTTTTTCGATGAAATAAAATAATGAAGTGAGAAAATGAAGAAAAAAGAAATATGAAATGAAGAAAGTACTGAAATATGACTGATATATGTACGAATTTCAATTATCAAATCATCGAAATAGAAGAAGTCAGGATCTCTCAGTGAACAGGCGATGACACACCTTTGTGTGCAATGATACACACACACAAGTAGACACACGAACCAAACATGTAAAACTCAACTTGTTTTCTGTATAATCAAATGTACATGATAAGCATGAATATTGAACATAAGAAAGAAAGATGGATGAATGGGTCGAATGAGTGTCAGTTAGAAACATGTATAAAATAATAAATCAGGTATTAATCCCCTATCAACATCACCATTTTCAATACCATCCCAACTATCGTGGAAATGAAAGATAACAGTTTCATGACTTCTAAGTGATTGACAAGGTGTATCATGCGATGAATAGAGTTGTTTATTCACTTTAGGTCGTCTCTTTTTTGCTGCTGCTGTTGATGATGATGGTGATGATGATAAAGTTTTATTATTATGAGAATGATTGTTTATTCTTTCATTATCTTCTGATGGACAGTGAATAAGGATCTCTGATCGACCAAAGAAACCGATATAAGATGTTGATGAATTAATAGCTGTAGATGAAGTTGACATTGATGCGGCATGCTCAGCGTTTGTTGTACTCAAACTTAAATAGTATCTTCTTCCTTTAATCAACTAAAGAATTTTAAAAAAAATAAGTGGAAATGATTTACTTGGTGAATAATTTCAATTACATAGAAATTTATACGGAATCAGGTAATTGAAACTTAATCCAGTCACTTGGCAGTAGCGTTATGTGCATATGTAGCTCTGATACTGTGGAGGAATAGTTAAATCTTTTGAGAACAATCCTAATAGAAAATGGATGGCATCTCTAAAGAATAGGAGCCCAAACCTAAACCACTTACGAACGCACAAATGACCCTGCCAAGGACAACTTCGACCAATCAGAAGGCTCAAACAAACGGCGCATAATTGTAAAAAATCGTTTATATAAAAGTAATGCAACGTTAAAAAATAGTTACAATGGATAACTTTCTTGTATATGTTGCAAAGAAAGCTCCCAATTTCTGATAGGTGCCTTAATGCTGATGTTAAACCAAGTTCTATACATAAACTCATCAAGATAACTGTATATCATTGGATTTCTAGATCCATTCACCAGTCTAATCCGTTTTCTTAGGTGACTCCAGAAACTTTCGATTGAATTAGTATGAGTTCCATCCAAAGGATTGCGAAAACCGTGTGTGGTTGACTACATGAAGAATATAACCGAGATTTGACAACTGACCGTAAATGCTCCATTCGTCTGTGTGAATAGTGGTCCCAGGCAGTACTGCGATTAAGAATCGCCTGTACACAAACCCATCAATGCAGTTTGTGTACTTTTGTATATGCAGATCACCTCCACACTGACAAATTTTTGACCTTGCTATCATTCCCTTATCCAAACAGTAATCAAAAACAAGATCCGGAGCGAATATACAACGCAAAAGGCGTAGAGCGTCCATAATTACTTATAGGAACAACAGAGTCAGCTTATTGGTTTCTCAAGGTCGTTTCGGTTTGGGCTCCTATTCTTTAGAGTTGCCAAATGGATTTCTGCCACGTTTAATAGACTAGGAGATGCAGTCAAAATCTATGAAATGTGACTTAATGTCCGTAACCAAGAAAATGCTATACATGAACTTTGAATCCAAAGGCAGTTAACTTAGCTGCCGATATCATTAAAAGAAGGTTCTCACAATCCCTGAAAAAGACATTCCCTGCTGCATCCTTGAGAATGGCGTTTTCTAGTCGATCATTACTGTTCAATAACCACCTGAAGGGCAAGATCCCGCATTCAACCAACAATATGTGTGTTTATCAATTCGTCTGTTCGTGTGAAGCTAAGTATATCGGTCGTCCGACTTGTGTTTTGTCCAAGAGAGTGCAAGAACACTATCCAACATGGTTACGAAGAAGTGGAAGTGGAGCCATAAGAAACACAATCACTGAACATCCGGTCAATACTGATCACCCTATCTCTACAGCCTCAGTCTTTAAAGTCAACTCGAAGGCGAAAAGCAATTTGCCCAAATCACTACGTACTGACTCATCCGTATTGCTGAAGCGGCTCTAGCCATCGAAATAGAATAGCCAGATCTGTGTATACAGGAAGTGTTTGTTCAACCCTTCCAACTTTCACGGTTTTAACCCATCTATTCTAAAGTATGATAATTCCTAATCACATTCTGGCTCTACCTAATTTTTGTTTTGTTTACTAAGTTTGAATGCTCTTCCCTAACACATCAACTGTTACAACTACTATTCTCACTTTGAATTGTCCCGGTATTATTTCACTCATCCAACTTGTCATTCTAATTCAGTTTGTTTTGAAACGTTAGATTCCATGATACTAAATTTCAGACGATGTTACGTAGCGTTTTTGTGCTATTCGCCTATTAACCCTATGATTCGACACCCTTTTCCAACATCTATACATCCTATCAATAATTCTGCGCATGACGCTGTTTGTTTTGCCACTTGACATTTAACTATGATTATAATCACAAACATTTTAATTCTAGTTGTATTTCGTACTACTATTATTATTTTCTCACCGGATATAATATCTTAAGCTTTTTAAACCCAACATCCAGACGATTGTCGAATGAATTTTAAAGGGATTCATAAGCAAGACTTTATTCAACTCTTTTAGTCTAATATAGGCTACTGAGCCATTAAGTCGGATCCCAGTGGCTGAATGATCTTTGATCATTTCTGGTACCCGGAAGGTCCTAAGTTTGGACCCTGGCGGTGGGTGCGTACTGTCAATGAGTCTGAAACTAGGGCGAAACATTTGGCTGTCTAGTACTCCCTGGTTTTCAGATCCATAGAATTCTTACTGTATAATTATTATTCATATTGTACATTAGTTGAAACTACAACTTATAACTGAACATATAACGTTTGACGTGAATTTTGTTGCATATTGATATTTAGATCTTAATACCGAATCCAAAATCGATAGAATTTTAAGTTCCGAAGGTTTGTGGGTAGAAATATAAAAATGATGCAGTATTAAACAGCATGCCTTCATCCGTTTCGCCCGTTGTGCAACAGATTAGGATGTCAAAACCAAGTGGGATCGGAAAGGCAACAAAGATATTCATCATTCTGAAATAAGTTTGGTAATCTTATGCAACCAGCGGCATAAAGAACAAGATTCGGATTTTCAACACTAATGTTAAGTCAGTCAGTTCTTCTGTATGGGCTACAAACTTGGCCAACGCTTCACGAAAAACTTTTAAAACACGCCTTTGCAGACTTGTATAAACAGTTGTCCCCACTTAGTACTTCAAATCAGATGATGAGAAAAGATTAGGAAGAAGGAATTGTGTCAACGAATCAACCAAGAGCCTATTGCCCAACAGATATCTACGAGAAAATGAAAATTGATTGGACATATGATGGAGAGATCGTGGAATGACATCGCGCTCAATGCAGGCCAATGCTTGACTAGAACATGAATAGGAAATGACAAGTGATTCGTGCGTGCGAGGATGACTTTGAGGAGATCGTACGAAGAGGAAATGAAAGAGACTATGGGGAATAGTGCAGCCAACTAAAGAGTACCGCAGAAATCAGGACAAAGTAGATATGAGCTGTCGAAGCCCTCATTTACACTCGGAAACCAAGGGATCAATATTAAATAATAATAATAATAACAGGACATTTATATAGGCAAAAAGCACGTCTAATGCACACACCTTTACAGGACAATCGAAGCGTATATCATAAACACGATTAGTACCATCAGATCGTAACTGTTGTTGTTTACTTCCAAGACATTTTGTTGAATGTTTCTTAGGTGATCGATTTGAAGAATTTGCATGAATGGTAGGTGAGTTCATTTCATCTAATCTTGATAATATTGTATTATCCCAAAGACTTGAATATACTTCACGATTATTATTATTATTATTGTTATTATGAATATTATTATTATTAGTTGTAGTAGTATTCATATTATTATTATTATCATTGGTTAAGCGGATAGGTGATATTAAATTGGTGAGATCATTTGTACTTCTTGATGTCTGTGGAATATATACACGATCTGGTGATTGAGATCCAAATGATGATGATGCTAAATCTGTATTCGCTGGTCCATTTCCAGGGGATGATAATAATGGTGCACTACCACTGCCTGTTTTCAATTCAACGTGTACTGTACAAATATCACCTACTTGTGTTGAACCGTATATGCCTACACCAGCAATAAAGACTGTTGTAGATACCTATAATGAATATAAGAAAAAGTATGTTAGACCGTATAAAGAAGTATATATCAATTATCAGCATATCTACAAATTTGGATAAATCGAGAATAACAGTGGTTTATGCAGAATGAGATGGTACCACCATTAACTACTGGTAAGTGATGACTAGCAGTGGAATCCAGGATGCGTACTTCGTCCTATTCAGGACTCGTCATCTGGATGCATCTGCATTCCTCAGTAAGTGATAATGTTCCCACCGAGGCTCGAACCCAGTGCCCCTAGTTTCTCGTGGCCCAAGTAGTCTAGTGGATAATGCTTTGGCATTTGAAACTATTGGCATTGGGTTTTAGCCTCGGTGAGAACATCATCACTCGCTGGGGAATACAGGTACATTCAAATGACGAGTCCCAAATGGGACGAAATACGCGTTGTCCTGGATTCCACTGCAAGTCACCATCCATCAGTTGACTTCTAATTACATGCCCAGACATCGTGGAAGCATCTGCACAAGAAGTCGATAAAACAACTTGAGCCCGAACATTTCTATTCACTCAATCGACGGGAAAATCGAAAATTGAATTAAATGTTATCATCATTGTTTATTTAGTTGGCTTTATATAAAGTTTATATACAGAACAATCTTAACATACTTTCAAATGCTACATGATGTCAGTTGACGGGATACTCCAAAACTAAATAAACAGTACCCAGATATTTTACCGAGGGAGTTCAAGTCTGAACATAAGAATGAAATGTTTGCTTGCAGCGATAAGGCAGTTACATGATGAAGGTGAAAAGTGAATAAGATGATGAATGGTAAGCAAACTTAGTTACAGAGTGGTGAGTTCAACTGAAATCATAGAAACAAGAGACAAGCGAAATTACACCATGTAAAAAGAGGACCAGGGGTTTTCACCAAAGATTACAGGATTAAATGAAAGAGAGAATGAAGACATTCAGTTATCAGGGCAAGGAAAGAGTCATAACCGCTTCTTTCTGAACACATAAATTAGGTTTCCGGAGTTTCCTAGAGACTGCTTCATAAAACTTAAGGAGGGTTGAGTCATTTCGTCCATTGATGAAGTGTCCAGCAGTGGTACTATTGTAAGCGCTTGCTGCTTTAAGACGTAGGCGTTTCAGTATATATATGTTCAGAAAATCGGGAGTGTTCCTTGCTTTCTGTTCTCTCAGTGTAAGTGCTCCCGTAGATACATGTTAATTTGTATACACAGTTGGCGTTAACATGATAAGGGTATCTGTTGACTTTCAATTGTATCAAAAAGCATGTTGTCCGTTAAATGTGAACTGACTTAGCTGCAGGATAGACTCTGGCTACTGAAGTATTCAGTCTTCTGTTGACTATTCCTGCAATATTATTACCTTTATAATCGAGCTGAACGAAGATAGGCCTTTGTCCTCACTGTGATTTGTTTGTTATTTGAGCCTTTACATATTCCGTACTTGTTAATGAATTTCGGGAGGTAACCCTTTTTGTCATCATCTAAAAATAAATCTATTTTTTATAAAGCATTAAGCTAATATTATGGTCCATATCGTGCTTTATACCTGTAATAGGTAGACATCTGTGATGTGTTTTTTTCAGGTTAATGTTGGTTTGCAATATAATGCATGACTTGTGTTTTGCGCTATTTTCGGACTCATCATCTGGACACACACAACTATATATTGACAGTTTGTCAGAGTGCTCTCAGTGCAAATTGAATCCAGGAGGTGACTGGTTTCTTTTATCTCCTTTGTCGTACAAATAGGAGAATTTTGAAAATGTCTAGGTTGGGTGTTAATTCATTATATGCACTGAATGTGTGCTCAGTAAATTCAATCAATGGAGCCATCAATAATCAATTTTCCCCCTTCACCCTCTTATACTAGATTTTAAGATTGTCACTTTGTCCCATCCTATAGTATGACAATGTGTAACTGCATGAAATGCTGAAGTTGAACCTTTCTCTAGATTTCTTATCTTACTGAGATCTACTCGTCTAAATTTAACAAGCATTGTTTGTCCTCTTCGTAATCTAACTGACCCTATCCTACTGCTTTGACCTATTTATTTGACCTTAAGCCTAATGTGAGCTCTTAAATAAGCGAAGTTGTTTTGTTTAATAACTTCCACAGGACCCTTCATCTGACGTAATCTGTTCGTTAGTAAATTTGTGGGACTGAATGAGACTTTTATTCTTGTTCACTTGAACTACTTTTACTGAGGTGGAGTTTCTCAATATTGGGGAACATTGAATAAACAACAGATGGTTTCTTCATTCTAACTGTCGTCCATTTTGGTGGGAGACAATAATGTCCGCCGTGACCTAATCGTAGGCTGTTTAGCACCAAACTCGAGGAAAACGATCAGAAGTATTATTGTGATTTATGCTGATGTTTATTCATAGACTTCGAGCTTAGTAACCCTGCAGTTCTAGTTCAATGTCATTGAAAAAATAAATAAACAACCCCTGAATTTTCAACCTGTTGTTTCTGATATTTTCGAGTTGGTTACCGCACATAGTATTGTGAGTTGCAGCGATTAGTTTTCTAGCTGCAGCTCTAGGCTCAGGATCTCTTACGATCTGGACTATTGACAGTTTCTGATCTTGCTCTTTTGAGAGGCTGTGATGAACTGAAATCCATTTTTTATCTCAGAACTGGTGTTTAACTTTCAATCTTCTCTTTATGCTATAAAAAATATCTGACAATAGACTTATTATACAGTGGAAATTCCTCACCTACACGTTCTCATCCGTAACTAGCCAATCTCTCCGTCATTACTTAACTACTCACTAACAAAACAGTAATATAATCTCATAAATTTGGTTCCCTTGATAAATTCCGATAAAGTAAGAAAGACAAAATCTGCCTTATAAAATGGCATCATGACTGCTGTAATTTCAAATAGTTATCCCATGGAACTTCTGTCTAAGACAAGGAAGCAGATTTTGCAAAGTGCGATCACCAGAAACACCTTGTGGATGGATACACGGGGCATTTCGTTCAGATTTCTAAATGCTTCAAAATATTAAACATACAAAAAAGATAGCAAATTTACTTCAACTTTCTGAAGCATTTGCAAACAAGCGTTTCATACCAAACATATCCATACAGAAAGAGAGTGTAGCCAGCCTTTCATTCCCTTGGTAACCAACTGAATTTGGATTACATTCAGTGGTCGTCCACATTAAGGATTTCAGCTCACTGAGCAAGTTTGCAATCTTATGAAATATAACGTTCTTGAGTTGCTATGTGAAACTACAGGCTAATACTGTTTATTAGATTTTTTCTGTTTTCAATCTTCTCCTCCCTTCCCTCTCTTTTTCTCTTTTGAAAGCATATAAATTAATGGTAACTTAAACTAAAGCCAATTGTAATATGTTAATTTTGTAACGCTTTCTCTACTATTGTCATTCAAACATTGAAATATGTTATTTATAACAATTGTAATTTCAGGTAGTCTACAACAGATGATGAGAACCTGTGAAATAGAATAGTTATATCATTTTATACTGAAGATCTGGTTCATTCTTTCCTTATAGAATTAACACAATCGTTTGCATCTTCATATGCCAGTGGATTCACAAGATAGAATATTTCTCATTCACACTGAAGCTCACTGTTTAAATAAGGTCGAGTTGGAGATTTTTTTGAAGTTCTAGAAACCGAAAAAAGTGGACAGTTTGATTGAAATTGAGGAGTTGAACTGAAATTGTTATTGCGACACTTGAATATTTTTGGCCTAATTTAATAAAATGACAGAGATGGTCATTGTTCAGGATTCATTACTAAGTATGTATTTGCTCAGAGCAATTTCTTAATGTAGATTGAAAATCCCCATTGAGTCATATGAAAAGACATTTCTTAATGGCATAATTAAAGTTGATTACAGTTAAACTACTGACATTTATACGAATGGACATACATTTAATAAAATATAGGTTCACAATAAAGAACTACCTGTCCTAACGAGCCCGATTAAGGATCGTTTCAGGCTTCAACACACTGAAGTGAAAGGCGAGCCTCCATCTGAGGCCACGAGGGTATTTGTGATCACCTTGGTCCTAGTGTCAAGTAGAACGCTCACTATTTCTTCACGTTATACCTCGTTTGATCCTCTCCTGATGTACTCCTAAACCTCTCTAATCCAGTGTTAGTAAGTCCAGTAAAGACGGAAGGTTAGGCTTGAGGCTAGAAACCGCACCCCCGTGAAAATAAACACCACTTCTCCTGAAAATTCGAAGGTGTAGGTAGCTTAAAGCTCTATGTCTCACTCAGAACGCAAAGAAATAAAATAAATTCATTACAAAATACAAGTAAATAATTATTTCGTTTTAATCAGAAATGAATCCTACCGAAAAACTAATTGTATGCCGATGGTTATTTGAAGCAGTCAGCGATAATAAATGTTTCCTAGTACGCGTAAATCTACAACATCTCCATAATTTTGGTCCAGTCCTTGGTTCACGTGGAAATGGTCCAGGATCTGGTGATGAAGCCTGTTGACTGGATGGTGAAAGTTGTCCTGGTTGAATTGGTAATCTCAGCGAGGATGGAACAGCTACATTAGAAAGTGTATCAGTTTCTGTACAATCATTTGAATTATCAGTTTTCTTTATAGCTAATGAGTTCGATCTTCGTGTAGGCGATCTACCGTCTTTATTTTGTGTATTCAATTTATTTGTAGTAATGTATACAAACAAATCACGTACCTATAGAAATTAAACAAACAAATGAACAATTGAACAGTTAGAAACCAATTAAACATTGAAAATGTTTCATTCTTGTTGTAAATTTAAAAAAGCAGCAACTGTCAAATAAGCAGTATTTAACGAATTCACAAATTTCGGCTGGACTTGTCACGTCAATGAATCCTTTGTAAACATTTTTATTCATACGATTTCCTTTTAAGGTCAATCAGCAGTTTGGAGAAAGCATTAAATGAACCCATCAAGCAGCTGGTATATTGCTCATAAACACAACAAAAGGGATAACGTAAGCAACAGGCAAAGATAAGATTTAGATCCTCGCTATATAAATATTTGTCCATCACTTTACATATATTAGTGGAAGCAAATAAATTGAGCCTACGGAAAAATGTCTTTGGAGTTCCGTTGCCGATCCTTGCTGTAGATAGCTTTCTAGTACCCATGATGGCATCCCAAGGAGCTCAGTCATACGAAATGTATTGGACTGTGATCATACGATGACGTACCAGTGCGTTGGTGGCATAGCTGTTAGGACGCTCGCCGACCATGCACATGGTCCGGGGTTCGATACCCGGCCACAGACGCACTCCTTTACCTCGCTTAGTCAGTAATGGAACTGGCAGAGAGGGAAGGTTGCGCATGAGGCTAGCAAACCCATCCTGTAAAATAAACACTGCTACAAAAACTGATATCGTTCCGACGGAGAGAGAGAGAGAAAAAGAGCATCATTATTCGACATCAAGGAGTAATGGAAAGCTGACAGTTAGAGAGTTTTAACTTGAAAATTTCACTTCTATTGTTAACGATGTGTCCGAAGTGTCTGGGACGAGTGTTTGTGAAGTCACGAGAAGTAGTGTTATTAAGATTGTAACTCACTCAACTTACTCAAAACTCTCCCTCTGAATAACACTACGTAACTGAGTACCACAAGGCACTATACTCAGGCCCTCTTATTTATTTTTTATATAAATGAGTTATCTGTGCTCACTGATTCCTTAATGATCCTATACTCAGATGAATTAAAAATTTGGAGGGAGACGAAAGGCGACAGTGATAGTCTCACGTTGCAATAAGCCCTCAAAAAATTGTTAAAGTGCTTCATAGAATGATCGCTTCCGATCAACGTAGCGAAATGTACAATCATGTGCATTTGACACGCAAGCATCAGTCTCTACGGAATAACACTTGCATCAGTTTAAACTCATTTAGATTTAGTTGCCATAGTAATTCACGATTTAAAAATTACAGCACTCTCGCGTTGTGGCTGCAAGTAGTTCCAAAACCTTATGGGTAATTCGCAGAGCCTTTACTAGAATCGCCAGTGATATGTTCACTTCTGTATATACGTCTCTGGTGAGTTCAAGCCTGGAAAGCAGTATCCAAGCAACCAGTCTTTGTCTTAAGAGCAATTCGTATATTCTAGAAAGAGTTAAAAGGAAAATAACACGAATGATTCTTGGAATGACGAACTTATCATAAGAGGAAAGACTAGACAGTTTAAATCTCTTCCACCTGTCATACCATAGGTAGACAGGAGATTTATTAACAATGTTTAAAATTTTAAATAATGACTTTGGACTTGATCTGTACTCTCCTTCCCTTCCCACTAGGTAGGAATACCTCAAAAGACATAGTAGGAGCGTTCGAAAGCCAAGAGGAAACTATAACACTGTGGAGTTGTGGTTCGTACATCGAGTCATCAACTCATGTAACCGACTCTCAGAAGAAGCGTTGTCAGTGCCTTGAATTGACGCATTCAATAAATTTACTAGAAAAAGATCAACACAGTCTTCAAGCCATCTGTCCTCAATTAACAAATCTGAATCTGAATTTAAATGGTTAGTTTTCCGTCATTTTCATATTTCTACCCAGAAATCTTTGGGATTTGAAATTTTTGACGCTTTTAGTTTGAGTATTAAAATGTGGCAAAATTTACTGGTTAAAAATCCCCTTTAAAAATTTCAAGAGAATGGTTACTGAACAAAGACTAGCCACTTCTAATTGTATCTGCCAATTCAGCTGCGCTTGTGCAGCTAGTTATATTGACCACTACACACTAGGAGCGATAGTTCCTTGATTTTTCGTGCTAACTCGGGAACATCTACCATTTTGATTAAGTAAAGGTGTCAATGGACGTGAACATTGAACGTTTGTTTATTGGAACTGGCAGCCATTGGTGGGCAACTGGAAGGCGCGAATGGTCGATCGCTTGCAAGTTGAATGAAAACTGGAGCAAATACGAATAAAAACTTTGTAGTTGTCTTCACTTTAATTGCCAAACAATATAATTTCGTTCAAGGAATACTGGTGTTTTGGATTTAAAGTTGAAGGACATACAAAGTATTTATCGGTTCAATCGCCTACGTCTTCATTACAATAGAAACTTAAGGCTAAGTTCCTTGACAAAAGGTGTAGTGAGAAGCATCAATAGATGAGTATTAGAATATCTGGTTCAAATTGGCCATAAAGCTAATATTGAGGAGTCCTTCTACCGGGTACCAAATAAATTTTCAAAAATATCCAGGTACCGCATACTCCAGACAGCAGAAGCTATCGTGACTCCCCTGAAACAACCAGTGCTCTCTCTGTGCAGAAGAAGCAACTGCAGCCACTATTACTACCCTGGCCTTCAGTCGAAACTATGCATTCATCAAATTGTATTACTATATTTCCTGATTATTCTGATATTCAGTGTATTTTTATGTTGATAATATCGAACTGTAATCCACGGATACCATGACTACTGATTCTATGTTATTTAAACAACATTAATGTTGTTAACAACACTAATACTTTCACTAATATATAGCGGTTAGGACTATCACCGACCATGTACATGGTACGAGGTTCGATCCCCTGCCGACGCACACCTGATATCTATGGTCGGCCTGTTAAATTTGGGCTGCCGATATCGCATGCTGAAAATTTGATACTTGTATCAAAATACTGTGTGGAATCAAGCTATAATAAAGTTAGAAAAATAATATATACATAACCCTAGAACCTGAGGAAGAGCAGGCTGCCGAAAAGAATATTCTTTGTTCAGCAACTGTTCTTTTGACAAAATTTTCGTCCAAAGTTATATGTTCACATAAAAGAGTGATACAATGAAACTATATAATACACAGAAATGTAAAACAGAAGGAATGCTCACATACATAGCAGTGAGAATTCTATGTATCCAAGAGATCCTAATCACGACAGTTTGATAAATGAGCTATTTCATTCATAATTAAGACCTGAACTAAACCGACATTTATCCCTTCATAGTTATTTCGTTAATGAGTTTTAGTTTCTATTCAGTAAGATGTTTATTACAGAGATGCATAAAAGAGAAGACAAGTAGTTTCTCGTGACTGAGTTTCAACCTTAATTCATAAAATGAGGTTATAAACTAATCAAGACGAAAATATACATTCTCCAATGAAGTAATTTCAACAAGAATTGAAAGGTGTTGTGAAGTGTACTTCGTTTTTCTCTACGTTTCATTTTATTTTTGTGTTTTCTGATGATTCAAACAAACTCCACTCAACCATTCATTCTTCGAGTAATCCACAGATAGTGGAGGGGGAGTGGGTGTGGGTGTTGGACAGCATTCTTTCTCACACACTCTCTTTCTTTCTCTAAGTGTTCTTCTTACTATCTCCATACATACAACATACATACATACGTATATATCATTAATCACTGTCATGAAATGGTTAAATGGATATGCAGAGTTCTGCTTGCTTCACAATACACAAACAATAAGTACAATTTTCAATGTACGCTTGCTTATAAATTTGTGTTTTCTAAATTAATTATTTTCTATTTTTCAAATTATAAATCACCGTTGCACTTAATGCGATGAAGAAGCACATGCTAAATTTGCATGTGACTGTAGACTCATAAATATGTAGGTCTGCAGCACTTTTATTTCTGCCGTAAATTTTCTATTTTTTTAAAATTATTTTTGCTCCTCTGCACATCTCTTTTCTTTGCCATATCTTATGTGATCTTTAACTGCTGCCCATTTGTGCAAAGTTCCATTAGAAAAATTCTCTTAAGCTCAGTTGATGTTAAAATAGATTTAAGGGATCTGCTGGCAGGTTGTGCAATCATATATACATTAGGCTAAAAGATACCTAAATGTTGAGAGAGGGTAGAAAATAATTACGGAATTCAAGTTCAAATAATTCGAGTTACAAAAAGCATTTCCAACAGCCATCTGCAGACTCTTTCGATGGCTCCACAAAGAGGATCAGATGACTCGCCAGCTGGAAAAAATTAGCAAAAAAACTCCAGGAATGAACCAATAAAGGACACATTGCCCAATAAGTACACCAATGAAAATGGAAGTGGATCAAAAATACTCTGAGGAGACTGTTAGGTGACATCACAGTCCGAGACGGTAAAAACCAATGGCTGGAGGCAATTGGTGATATGGCTCAAAATCGTTCTCAATGATGGCGCAGATGTATCCATTCCTTGTGACTTATAATACCCAATTAAATCATATTAGTTTTCCGTATTACTAAACTTTTGGCCTCATATCTCTGTTTTGAATCTCTTTTTACTGTATTCTCTTGATTTCTGTGCTAAATGAAGAGTTGTAACTCGAACTGCTGCACATCTATGCATGGTTCTACGTTGGAACTCGAACGAGAAACGACGAGCTGGGCGTGTTTTCGAGGATGAGATGGAGGAGATAATGTGAGGAGGGAATTAAAGCTTATTGCCTAACGTGCGGCCAGCTAAAGAGAACTTTGGAGAATAGGACAAAATGGAGATATAATTTTGAAGCCCCATTTTCCACACGGAACACAAAAGAATAATATACCAATAAATCGTAGGGGTTAGCAACAAGTTTATGAAATACTGATGAATAAGAAGATCACTCAACCTTGTCGGCAGCAATTCATAAGGAAAATACCACTAACATCTGTGGTCTCCTTGAAACAGACTGAATGAATATCAACTTAATAATTACTTGCTGTCATGTAATCTCTAAGAATTTAGTAAGAAATAACCATGTAAACATTTGCTTATCGATGATAATCAATAAGGATTCAGCTGTAATGCAAATATCAAGTGTTGGCTTACAGGAATTTGATTGGATATAGGTTTGATCACGAGGTGACTTCAGTTAGTGATCCATTAGGAGACTAACCAGGAGTAGTGGACATCCATAAGTTTCCTCCTAGCTTCAGACTATTCATCAGCACATACCCAGAGGCTGGATTCGAACCCGGGACCTTCCAGCTAGTAGACCATTCAGCCACTAGGATCCAACCCTAAGCCCTATGAATTTCAACTTTTGCCTGTTTGTGATAGATATACAGAGCAACCGTCACGCGAGTGACTGGCACTGACAAGAGTATGTAAGGAGTATTTAGGTGATGTTTTCTGCAAAAATGTTGCATAGTAGAGAAGCGATGGATTGAGTTACATAGAGGAGAAATGAAGATATCTGTGATGTAATACAGGAAGTATGAAACAGGGAAAATAAAGTAGAATACGAAGGGCTTTTATTAACACAAGTTTCATTGTTAGTTTCAATACACATCACTTTGTTCAGTAAAAAATTCTTTTATCGAATACCATTGTGCTTTGGAGTCGCAAGCACATGAGAAAGGACACGAGTCTTTTATCATTGGCATTAGGTTAAGGATTTGGATCATCACAAGAAGCATTTCAAGCAGCCTGTTGTAGATGTTCATCATCAACTGCCTACGCTGTCTCGATAGTGAAAATCACCTGGTTCACCAGAAAGAATAATCAACTAACTATGAACTATGGCACTGAACTAGCCAAGAATCTATGACTGCGTAAACAAATAAGCAAAAGAAGCTGGAGGTGAGTCTGACATACACTGAGAGGACATTTAAGTGAAATCAAACACCAGACAGGCTCTTGAATGAAGGCCAACCTTGAAGAGACGAGTTGGATATGCACTGGAAAGTGACATGGAGAACATCATGTGAAGAATGAATGAAATCTTATAGATAGTTGTGGTCTTAGCTGATAGTGAAGGCAGAGAACCCAGTGGAACGGAAATGTCCCACTAAGGCCCTAATTCCCACTCATAACGAATGAACTTAAAAATTATAGTAGTAATAATTCAATCCACACATAAAAGAAGCCACATATATATACGGAAAGATGTTGTATCTCAAATTTAGACAGAACAAACCACAGGTTTGATCACCGGCTGACATGAGTTAGAGAACTATTGGAAAACAAGAAAAGAGTACTGGACAACCGTTTCGTCCTAGTGCTAGGGGCTCATCATCCGTAGACACCTACCTATCGGGGTTTGAACCCAGGGCCCTTCGATTACAAGACATACTGGTAGACAATTTAGCCACTAGGAGTTGACTCAGTGGATAGTTCATGAATTCTAACTTCTACCAATTCACGATTCGTGGTTTTCAATGTTTCTGTAACTGATATCAATTCATGATCAAAATCTTAAAACAAAATTAAATCCCTACAAACAAACTCATAAAAATTAATCTTATGCTTGCTAGTAACTAGCTAAAGGACGAAGTCGCCAGGAGTTTTAGTGAGAAGTTACCAACAGTGAGGTCTACCGACAGGTCAGGTGGTGAAAGTTAGATTTCGTGAACCATTGGATCAGGTCCTAGTGTCTGAATGGTCTACTAGTTCGCCTTCTAACCAGAAGGTCGTGGTTTCGAATCGCTGTGGTGAGTGCATACCGCCGATGAGTGTCAAGTACCAAGGTGAAGCAGCTTTCCAGTACTCTCCAGTGGTTTTCAATGATTCTCTAACTCCTATAAATCCGTGTTCAAACTTGAAAAAATAAATCTGTACGAACAAACTTATGAAAATAAAATGTTTATTGATACACCATGTGTATATTGTCTTAATTCATGACTAATCCCCAGTCAGGCATTAATGAAAATGAAACACTTAGTTCAGCGAAGAGTCTCCTTTCGGTGAATCCATTCACTTAGCTGTACAGTAGCAATTATATATATACTTATTTTTATGTATGATGCGTCGGTGGCATAGCGGTTAGGACGCTCGCCGACCATGTACATGGTCCGGGGTTCGATCCCCGGCGACGCACTCCCTTACCTCGCTAAGCCAGAAACAATGCTGGTGAAGAGGAAAGGTCGGGCCTGAGGCTAGCAACCCCATCCTGTAAAAATAAAGACTTCTATGGAAACTTCAAGTCTGTATCTTGAAGCCCTATTTTCCACTGGGGAACGTGAAGGAAAAAAAGAATTCTTGTGTGTGTGTACATAAGGTTTGTTCACTATGAATAAAAATAAGTTAGGGTTATTGTTGTCAAAACATTTCAAAAATGTGAGGAATAGACAGACTGTAGCTAGGATGGGTGGTGAAGATTGCTAAGAGGGTAGCCGTGATGTGTTTTCAAAAGACATATTTACTAACACATAAAAGAAGTTAAACAAACGGAATACAATTACGTATTAAGATTGATACCTTAATGAGTGAGTTGTGATTAGGATGCTCATAGAAACAAAGGAAAATATGCAGTTATGTAAGAGTTCTGAAAATACAAATGTTTTAAATAGTTGAAAAAGAATCAGGCACACAAAAATCAAGTTAGCGGAAATCAACACAGTTGTCACTATGATAGAAGAAGTAGTTGAATGATTTTCTTCTCTTCCAAGTTCCACTCGAGGGCTTATCTAGTGATGTCACTTGATGGTTTCCTCAGAGTATGGCCAATCCATCTCCATTTCTTCCTGCCTATTTGTTTCACAATCGGTTCTTGCTGGGTTGGTTCGCTCCTAGAGATCTCTGTTGCTGATATTTTCTGGCCATCTGATCTCGTGTATTGAGCGAAGACAACTGTTAATGAAGGTCTGTAGTTTGTTTGAGATGCTCTTTATGACGCGCTGGCCAAGTCTCTGATCCGTATAGTAGCACTGACTGACTTCACATTGGAGTTGAAAATCCGGATCTTATTTTTGATGCTGAATAGTGCTGTTGACCTCCACACAGACTTGAGAGTAGTGAAAGCTTGTCTTGCTTTTCCGATTCTTGCTTTGATATCCTCGTCAGTTCCGTCTGCCTGTAGTAGAAACGATGCTTCCCAGGTAGATAGGTAGGTAAAGGAGGTAGTTTCTTTCACGTTCCTCCCATTTATGCTGATCGTTGTCTGTTGTTGTTGCTGTTGGTGTTGGCCAGGGATCTTCATCACCTCCGTTTTCTCTATGTTCACCTGGAGACCTATCTTTGATGCTTCTTCTGCCAACTTGTTGCTTTTCGCGTGCATATCTTCCAGTTTGTGGGAAATCAGACATATATCATCGGTGAAGTCAAGATCCTCCAATTACTTGGTAAACGGCAAGAGTAACTATGACTCTCTTAAGGTAGCCAAATGCCTCGTCATCTAATTAGTGACGCGCATGAATGGATTAACGAGATTCCCACTGTCCCTATCTACTATCTAGCGAAACCACAGCCAAGGGAACGGGCTTGGCAGAATTAGCGGGGAAAGAAGACCCTGTTGAGCTTGACTCTAGTCAAGATCCTCCAATTACTTTGTGTGAGTCCATTTTATGCCTGTTCCCTCATTGCCCGCTGTCTGTCGCATTATCCAGTCTACTGCAATCAGGAAAATCATTGGCGATAGTAGGCAACCCTGTCTTACTCCTGTCTTCACTTCGAAGGATTCCGTGAGCTTCCCGTTGTGGATTACTTGGCATGCAGCGTTGTCATACAACTGTTGGATGAGATGTATAATTGTCGGCGGCACCCCGTAGTAGCGAAGTAGTTTCCAAATCACCTCTCGATCGACGCTGTCGAAGGTTTTTATAAAGCAGATGAAGTTGGCTAAGGCTTCAGTAATACAAAGGAGATGAAAGCGTACTACCTTTGGTAGGTTATTCTTTACTATGTAGATTTCTTTGAAGGAGGAGGCGTTTGTTGAGATGGAATGGCCAGTGTTATTGACGAGGTGTTCAATTATCGCACTCGTTATAGAGCCACTACTACTTTTTTGCAACCATGCAGTGAGATAGTCTTCTTGAACTCTTTTAGACAGGATATGTGTCGAACGACTAATATACCTGGCTCCACAGCAACGGGTTAACTGATATATGCACATAGAAGTAGCCAGATGCAGGATCTTGTCCCTATGGCTTTTGCAGATCAATGTCAGACTGGAGAACACTACTCTTAGCGTTGCTGCAAAGAATGTTCTAGATATGATGGAGAAGATTTGTGGCTCAGGTGTATGATTTTAATGTAGTTTTGCTCTCTGAGCTGGATAGTTAATTTGCGAAGCTTTCATCACCTTACTAGGTGACATCTTCAACGCATACTTCAATTTGAAGTGAGCTTTTAGATTTCTCCACGAGTTTATTAATCATCTCTCCCGGTCACCTTGGATGTGATTGGTTGTTTTTGTGCGTTTTAACACCATCTAGGCTACTTGTATTGGAACTGATTGTTTCATTAACTTGAACTTTGACCCTTTGTTTGTGAGGTTTTTTTCTTATCGGTTGATAAATTTTGTCAATCTCGATGTGTCTATTGATTGATGATTCACTGGAATGCCAAGCTTCTAAAAATTCTCTAGCATTTTTGTTGTTTCCTCTGTCTAATGTTTGAACATTGTCCCGATCGAACTGATGCCCGTGGTTGTCTGTATGTAGTGATATGAGGGAGTGGATGTCATGTCTTTTGACGTCAGGCTTATGTTCATTGATACGAAGACGAAGGGGACGTCCACTTTGGCCAATGTAGTGTTTTTCGCATTTGTTACAGTTTATTTTGTAGATGATGTTGGTTTTATCTTCTTTCGTTGTTGAGTCTTTTGGTTGACATAGAACTGAGTGAAGTGATTTTGTTGGTTTGTGTGTGACGTCAATTCGTAGAGTTTTGAAGAGTCTTGCAGTGATTTCTGATATATCCTTTATAAATGGCAGGGTGACTTTCTTTGTGCTTTCCTTGGGGGCTTTTGGTTTGATAGTTTGGCTTGGGGGTATATGTCTTTTGATGAAATTTCGTGGATATCCATTTTTTGGAAGACGTCCATGAGATATCTCTCTTCAATTTTCCTTACGGTGGGAGTGCTGCAGTGAGTCCTGGCCCACTTGAAAGAAAAAATCAGTTCCAATACAAGTAGCCTAGAAGGTGTTAAAACGCACAAAACAACCAATCACATCCAAGATCACCGGGAGAGATGATTAATAAACTCGTGGAGAAATCTAAAAGCTCACTTCAAATTGAAGTATGCGTTGAAGATGTCACCTAGTAAGGTGATGAAAGCTTCGCAAATTAACTATCCAGCTCAGAGGACACAACCACATCAAAAAAGGATGTTCTTTTCAAAGATGCTGAAATTGTAAAGGTAATTAAATGAATTCACCTACAAGAGACTCTTCGTTGAACTATGTGTTTTGTTTTTTTAAACCAAACCAATTCCACCATTGGTAAATCTATATTATTGCTACAAATGTATTCTTTTTACACAATGATTTTTTGTTTAAACTCATAAAAAATTAGAATTTGCAGTAATTTGATATGAAATCTTGTTATTAAAGAAGAAAAAGAAAAAACTCATGTAGGTTTATAAACTTGGAACAAGTTATTAGGTTTCGTTTTTCTCCTGATTAACAGAATATAATCACGTGTACCACTGTACCACTTTAGGTACTTTTCTCGTTGTTTTTTTTAACGTTTTGATTAATGAATTTCACGATTATAATTTTTTTTCTAAAGTACACACATTGATTGATCCAAAAATTGGATAAACTTTTTTGAGTTGAAATACGATAAAATTCATGATTTTGGTGGTTGCAGTGTATCCTAAATTGATAGAATTTAAGTGTTCAACACGCTCGATTAGTTAACTGTGAGCGAAATTAGATTTGCTCACTTGTGGGATGATGGGACCGAATTGATGAAGAGTTTCAAAGTAGAATGAAACAGTCGTCTAGCACTCTTGTCATTGAGTTCAGAATGTGTATTTTGTCCTATTTGAAATCTACTAGCTGGATGTTACTCCTAACCAAAGTGTAAGATGGTAATCTGCCTGAGACTCGAATCCTACACCCAGTGTTTCAAACAACAAATTAGGAGAAAAAAGCGCGATCAGGATTTCACTGCTATTCACTGTCAAAAAGAAACATCTTTCTGATCCCCAGACATCAATGAAGCGTCTATACTAGTCAACAGAGATTGAGAATTGCATTCCTTAATGATCAATCAGCTGGAAGTGTAAATTAACCCCCCCCCCAGATAAAAACAAATTCCTTAATAAGACAGCATCTTCTTTTCTGACACCTTCAAACACTGTTTCAGCTTTACCTTTGCTACTGAACATGCCAATGTATTGTTGTAATAATGAACTGTGGTTTCCTCAATCTATGTAGAATTCTATTTATTGGCAATGTACTAACTGGATGCAATACTGTAGTAAAAATGCTGAGAATTCCATTCTGTATCACAAGTACTGTTTTGGAATAAAGCAAATTATTATTATTATTATTATTAAAATCAGATGTTAAGCTTCTAAGAACTTTCTTTGAATATGCAGTCATTTGACTGAAAAATCAATATTCATCAAGATAACATTCCAGTTAGTCTTTGATAAGTAAACTACTTTTAGTGTTGTGTATGATCATAGAATGTAACTTGAACATCTGAGTCGTGCCAGTTAAGTCAGTGTCGTAGCTCAGTTGGTACACTAATAAGCATTACAGAAGACGTGCGCTACTGTCAAGATTTACCAGTAGTATATAAAGAGTTTTTCATCGCCACACAACAATTTCAAACAGCGGAGGGATAGATTTGACGCCAAAGAGATAAAACGAACCAGTGTATAGCAGCAAAACAAGGAAGACATGGAAAGAAGACTAAGGAACACAATACACGAAGGATAGAAGTAGGACTTTAATAACAGAAGGCAAGACACGGAAGCCAAGGTATAATTTTCAATAATCAAACCGCTGTTTCTCTATCTTCAGTTTATATCCTTCAACCAATCACTGAACATGTGATTTCGGTTTATATCAAGCGACAAAAAATAGAATGCTCAAATATACATAGTTTTCTATTCCCAATGCAGTACTGAACTGAAGGAACATGTGAGAATAACATTCCGTTGGCACATATTGTCAGTATCATACCACCACAGGACAACACGGAAGATCTATATAAATGACGATTTTCACATAGGGTATAAATCATTTCCTCATATGTTTATATCAAATTGCAAATAAAGTATTCCGTTACCAAGTCTCTTGTCTTCTCTCGTTACAATATGGCCAATCAGAAGCCAATTGAGTCAAACATTAGTGCTTACTAGCCATACTGAAGTAATCTAAAAGCCTTTTCGATCGTTTGGAATACTCCAAGCTTGGTTCAACTCAGGAAGTCAAAATCAATTCAAAGCACCCTGACTCCTGTTACCTTCATGCTTGCAATGGTAACACATAGAAATGAATTCATCATCTTCAAATATTATGAATGGTTGTCAAGATAGTAAGAATAAACGCATAATGGTATAAAATGCTGATGGATCAGACATTTTAATTTGGAGAATTTTGGATTTCCAAAGCAAACTGTGCTGTTTTTACGAGTTGATCACGGATTGATATCAGTTAGAGAATCACTGAAAACCAGGGAGTACTGGACAGCTGCTGTTTCATCCTAGTTTGGGAATCATCGGCAGTACTTACCCACCGGGGTTCGAACATAGGACCTTCTGGTTAAAAGCCAAGCTCGTGTACCGTTCAGCCACTGGGACCCGACTAAATGGCTCATGAATTCTAACTTTTCAATGGTTCTCTAACTGATATCAAACCGTGATCAATTCGTAAAAAACAAAACTAACCCTTACAAATCAACTATAGAAAACTGTACTGTATTCTCACCTCGAACGAAATGGATACTAAGTGAGCCGCATATTAATGTCTGTTATAAATTAGCATTATTTATTCCTATTCCCTTGAGTTCCGAGTGGAACATACGGCTTCAACAGCACATCTCCGTTTTGTTCTGTTCTTCACAATCCTGTTTAGTTGAATCCACCATTGCCCATAGTCTCTCGTCTTATACTCGCATGATCTCCCCCATGTCACTCTAGGATTCATGCCCCACTCCTCTTTTCTCATTCAAGTTCCCCTCGAGTGATGGTTTGGTGAGAGATGTCATTCGACAGCCTTCTTCCCGTGTGCCCAATCCAATTCCACCTTCTAGATATTTGTTGAGCAATAACTTCTTGATTGGTATAGGTTCGTTTCTCTAGTTTCTTGTTGCTAACTCTTTCTGACCTGCCATTTAATCTTCAACATAGAGCCGGAGAATGTGGCGGCTGTTGATGAAAGTCCACGGTAGCCTGATGGAAATGTTTTTCGTGATCCACGCGCCAAGTTTCTGACCCACATAAAAGAACTTACTGGCTTGATATTTATGTTGAAAATCCGAATCTTGATCTTTATGCTGAGACGGGATCCTGTACATTTCGAAACTGATTTCAGACTGTGGACGGTGTATCTCGCCTTTCAAATTCTGGGTTTGACATTTTTATCTGTTCCGTCGCCTGTAGTTGAAACAATTTTAACTAGATAAGTGAAGGAAGTGGTCCTTTTCAAATTTTTCTTTCATTAATTAGTTGTTTTGTACAAAAATCCCAGATTAATGTTGACATACTGCCTACCAATACAGACGTTTAGACAAATCGCTAAGATGAACAAAGTTTAACTTGGTTGATAGCGACTAACAGTGACGTCCACAAAGCTTGTTTGATCCATTTTCGGACTAGTCAGCTGGATGTACCTGCATCCTCAGTGAGTGACGCCGTTTCCATTGTAAGGGTAAGATTGTTTGGAAAAACCCTCCTCAACGACCTAATCACAGTATTTATACTTATTTCGATGTTTCAGCTAACTTTGTAATGATTACCTTCTGCTTTGCCCCCCCCCCAAGACTGTTTATCATTATTCTGACATTTGTACATCATATTTTGACTCAATCCTTACTATTTGTCTTTGTCACTGTTCAATCTCCGATTTTAATGCTCCCCCTTTTAGTGGTTGTGCGACTCATTCGGTGTGTGATTCTTGCTGACAGAGTGTTTGATCCCACCTTGTTGGGAATATTCTACTTGATTCCAAGTAATTCTACTGCTGAATGGCACTGCTGAGGTGATTTTGAGTTTTCGATGTTACTATTATTATTGTTGAATAGAACCATAAGTCTTACGTTGGATAACCGTCTTTTTGCTGTCTTTGGAGTGTCTTTTGAATGTGAATATTTCAAGGAAGTGTTTTGTCAGCTATATAGTAGGACTCAGACATCGGTTTCCTGTGTTCAAACCGAAATGAGTCAATTCTGTTTGTAGCATCCACTGAAACTCTATTCTGAGTTTTTTGTCTACAGGCAAATATGGAATAACTTACCTAATTACTAAGATGTCGTTTTTAGACAGAACAACTGAAAATGCAGTTTCTTTTAATGCCAAAACTTTATTTCACTTTGCTGTTTGACAACGGCTTTTTGCCCAAAAGCAGACGATTAACTTTATGTTGAGTTAACTTCGTTTATAAATAATCCTGATCTCTAGTTGATGTCAAAACATGCATATACACACCTTTGAGATAACTGAACCAGTTCTCTTAATGAAACTCACTTGTATTTTATTTTAATCATTTACCCACTTAAATGAGTTCTTCAAAATAGGAAAACAACCCTTTCCCAGACATTCTAGTAACAACTTACAAATATCTGACACCAAACTCAACACTGTCAGCTGCTTATTCTTTAGCATCAAGTGTTGAATCTAAGCTCTATTCTTGTTAACATCATTCAAGTAAAGAAACTCAAGAAACCTCCATTGTCGTTAGCGACACAGAGAATTGACTGGCTGGCTGGCTGGTTTCAACATAGACCTTTGCACCGATGTGCAGCAGTTTGAGTTGCCACACTTCACTTGGCACACAAAGCCAGAGAAGGTAGTAAAAAGAAATGCAAAATAGAGACAGAAAACAGATACATAAGGCAAAAGTAATAGTAATAACGAAGAACAATATAGTTTCATTGGAAATTATGATTCACGAGGAGTGGATGCATCTGCGCCATCATTGAGAACGATTTTGAGCCATATCACCAATTGTCACCGGCCTGCATTGGTGTTTACCGTCCCGAGGACCCCAACCAGACAGCAGTCTACACCTCCCTACTTATCTGGCTTCAACTAACTGTTGTGGATTTCAATGACTGATGAAGCCATGTTGTAGTTTGATCCCCACTAGATCTTTTCCAGCCTGATCCATCTTATGTCAGCTAACATCGTCCGTCGAGAAAGGCGATGACTAGAAATGCATGTATAACAGATGTCTTAACCATCTCAATCGATGTAACTTCACATCATCGTCTATTGATTTCCCCTCCTTATCGACTACTCGACCTATGCCTAACCTCAATTTTACTCACCCTATTATATCACTTCACACGGGAGATAAAATACAGGCACATATGGTCAAAGACATCTAGCCTTTTCATGTACACTACTTTCAATGGCCATGTCTCACAGCCAGCCATGAAGGAGGACGGAGCGGACTGCTGAGAAGTACACACGTGCTTTGGTCGATAGCTGGCCGGATATCACGTCTATTAAGCCAAAGACGGCGTAAACTGGCATATGCGAAACTAGCTTTCTTTATCCATTCTGAAATTTCGTCAGCGATCAACTCTCTGGGGCTGCCTGATACAACTTCCCAAATAAATGAAGTGGTCAACACTCTCTACCACTTCACTTCCTATTTCTAAGCTAGGATTCAATGTGGTCCAGTCGTGTAGCATCATCTTACATTTGGAGGGAGGCAGTCGCATGCCAAACATTAGCAGATAGCTTCTCCTCAAGGTGCTCAGAAGACTCAGAGTCTTCACCCAAAAGGAGTACATCATCTGCATATTCTAAGTCAACGAGACTAGTATTTCCTGATGATAGCAAGTCAATCCCTGAGTCTCTGAAGTCAGTTAGGATTAATTCTATTACCACATCTATGATGAAATTGAATAAAAATGGGGATAGTAGGCATCCCTGTGGACAGAGAAGTGAAATATTTATGTGTGATTAAACGAAGCCGATTATTACTATTCAGAAATCAAATGAATTCTAATAAATTTATTTGTGTAGACTGTTTATTTAGTGAATGACGCATAAAATAAATAATATTCAGAAAAAGAAACAACAAATTAGAATACGGTTGGTTTCAGATTACTACATAAATAGTAAAATCTGTCAGTAAACAAGCTAACCAGAGAATTCCAAGATGTTCGGTATCCATTTGGTATCAACTGGCAATTAATAGGCATATATGGATTTCGGTAAATTTTATTACCTCAAAAAGATCAAATATCAAGTCAACAACAAGATCAATAACAAAACAATTGGACATTGTCATGTAGCTGGGTCACCAGGATTAGACAAATATTTCATCAGTGTAGAATTCGCAAACCATACTCTATGAGAACAATAAGAGCTTCGCAAAAATAAACTCTTTAGCTCAGAGGTTGCAAAAACACAAAAGACATCCATCCAAGCTATAAATCCTGTACACTATTTCACGAGTTAACCTTTTCATTACAGCTATTCTAATTTTAATATGACTAGTATCAACTGCTAATTCGTTGAAACTAAGAAGGTTAAGGCACAAGTGAAACCTATAAAAGACAGCCAAGGGAACCCAATTACCAAAGAAGAAAGACAAATTAAACAATGGGCGGACCACTTCAAAGGACTCTTGAACCGACCACCACCTACAACCCGTCCAGTAATACCAACAACAGCACGTACACAACTGCAAGTTGACACCAATCCTCCAACGAAAACTGAAGTCACGAATACAATCAAGCTTCTGAAAGCTGGAAAAGCAGCTGGACCAGATGGAATACCCCCGGAAGCACTGAAAGCGGACCCAGAAACGACGGCAGATATGCTGACTCCATTATTACAAAAGATCTGGAAAGAGGGAAAGGTGCCTACTGACTGGAGGAAAGGTTACCTGGTGAAACTACCAAAGAAGGGCGACCTGGGACTCTGCAAGAACTGGCGAGGAATCATGCTCCTGTCGACGCCAAGTAAAATCCTGAGTCGCATCATCCTGGAGAGAATCAAGGACGCGCTGGATACGGAACTCCGACCAGAACAAGCTGGATTCAGGAAAGGCAAATCATGTTCTGACCAAATTGCAACTCTACGCATTATCATCGAACAAAGCATGGAATGGCAATCAAATCTCTACCTCAACTTCATAGACTTTGAGAAGGCCTTCGACAGCGTTGACCGCGAAGTAATTTGGAAACTACTGAAGTACTACGGCGTACCCCAAATATTCATCAACCTTATTCAACAGCTGTACGACAACGGCACATGTCAAGTGATCCACAACGGAAAACTCAGCGAAGCTTTTGGAGTAAACACAGGAGTCAGACAAGGGTGCTTATTATCACCAATGATATTCCTAATTGTGGTGGACTGGATCATGCGTCAGACAGTGGGAAACGAGAAGACAGGGATATCCTGGACCGACGTGAAGAACCTTGAAGACCTGGATTATGCGGATGATTTATGTTTGATGTCACACAAAATCGAAGACTTACAAGCAAAAACCGACAAACTGGTCGAAGAAGCAGCCAGTGAAGACAGGACTGCAGGTGAACATAGACAAGTCGGAGGTTATGAAAATAACCAACCAACAACAACAACAACAGCAGCAGCAACATCCAGTGCCAATCACCATCAACGGGAGGGATTTGAAAGAGATTACTTCATTCACTTATCTGGGGAGCATTGTCTCAACCACAGGAGGAACGGACGAGGATGTGAAATCGAGAATCGGGAAGGCGAGAAACACATTCATCAACCTGAAACCAATCTGGAAATATCCGTCACTCAGCATCAACAACAAAATTCGGATTTTCAATACAAACGTCAAGTCAATTTTGCTTTACGGATCAGAAACTTGGCGGGTCACCAAGAATATTTTCAACAGGTTGCAGACCTTTATCAACAACTGTCTTCGCTCCATACTGAAGATCAGATGGCCAGAAAGAATCACAAACAAGAAGCTATGGGAACAGACGAAACAGGAACCAATCGCCCAACAAATATGCAGGAGGAAGTGGAGATGGATTGGACACTCGCTGAGGAGGCCGTTGGGTGACATCACGCATCAGGCCATAGCTCGAGTGGAACCTGAAAGGGAAGCGGCGAGTGGTTAGTCGGTGCAAGGGTGACATGGAGGAGATCGTGTGAGGAGGAGATGAAACAGTATGGAATAACATGGACGCAAGTGAAAAGAACAGCAGAAGACAGAAGCAAGTGGAGACGTGCAGTTGAAGCCCTATGTTCCACTAGGAACCCAAGGGAACAATAATAATAATAAGAAGGTTAAGGTGCATCGGTGACGCAGCGGTATAATGCTCGCCGAAAACGCCTCATGTGGTCCGGGGTTCGATCCCCGGTCGACGCACTCCTTTACCTCGATAAGCCAGTAATAAGGTTGGTTAAGAGGAAAGGTTGAGTATGAGGCTAGCAACCCCATCCCGTAAAATTAAACACCACTGCTACCGAATCTTCAAGTCCGTAGCTTGAAGCCCTATGTTCCATTGGAGACGTAAAGGAATAAAATCAAAAATAAAGAGGATTAAGATGGATAATCCAATCAAAGTAAGGCAATCGGAGTGCTTTAAGAATTAGATGATCATCTCAGAATATGATCATGAAGTTTTCAAACTGAAGAAAGAGACAGTGGTTCTCATGCTGGGGTTAATTCATGGCGAAATTTACCTTTTCACTATTATGGGTGAAAAGACAAGCAAACCTATTGCTACTTTGTAATGTTACAGAATAAGAAAACAATCAAAAACAAATCAGCAAAAGAGTGGACAGAACACGGTGTTTTCCAAATCTTTATTTCTTCAGGACAAAGTTGCCTAGAGGTCCAGTGAGATGCACCGTGTTAGATGTGGGGACAAATACTCGCTGGTGACATTGCCTGGTGGTTGAGCAAAAAAGACAAATTGGTGAAAGTTAGAACTTAATGGCAATTAGAAAAGAGCCCGGTGGTTAAATGATGTACGAGCTTGTCTAGTCAGCCGAATGCCCTGGGTTCGAACCCTTGTGGGTGCATACTGCTCAAGAATATCCAACTTGCAAGGAACAACTTTGCGATACTCCCTGGTTTTCAACAGTTCACTAATCCATGCCGATGAGTGATCAGTCATGAAATAAATCAAATTCCTACGTACTAACTCATGAAAATAATTCAATGAAGTGAAAAACAGATCGGTGGATCTTCGTACTCATGTTAGTTATCTCATTATCTTCGGGCTTACATTGCATTCCATTAGGGCGATTCATAATTTCAACCTTGAAATCTTTCACACCAGTGAAAATTAGTTGTGGTAAACATCGGAAAGTTTAGGTCTTTCGAGATTTTGTTGATTTTAACATAGATCTAGTTAAAAAACAACAATAGATATGGAATCTTTGAAAGCCAGCGACTACTTAACATCTTTTTCGGATCACTTAAGGACTTTTCGTGGTAGATTCATCGTTGTGAACCATTTAAGACTACCAAACTAAGATGAGGAGGGTAGTTAGTCACTTACGACACTGGCTAGCGGTTGCGCTATATATTTATATATATATATATATCACGAATCAGTAGAAGTTGGAATTCATGGATCAGTGGATCGGACCACAGTGGCTGAATGGTCTACGAGCCCGCCTCGTATCCAGGATGTCATGGGTTCGAATCCCGGTGGGTGAGTACTGATGAAGAGCCTCAAACTAGGGTGAAATAGTTGCTGTCCAGCACTCCTTAGTGGTTTCCCAGTGATTCTCTGGCTGATGTCAGTACATGATAGATCCTGTAACCAATCGAATCCCTGCAGACCTACACTTGGTAAGAAGAGAAAGATGTCGGCTGTCACTTGCTTTTCAGTGGTTCCTTAACTGATGCCGATTACTGGAGAAATAAATCCATTAAGTACTATTTGGCTATGGCATTCACGGCACTGACCATGTCTTGTACTACGGAGTAAAAAGCTGCGGAGAGAAAAGTCACACATAGAAAGTAACATTTCAGTAATATATCAATAAGAATAAAAACTGATATCTCCAGCTTTCTATAGAATCTATTTAGATTATTTAACAACTTACCATTTCCAATGACAGATATCCTGAATAAGCAACATTTTCAGCGAAATCACTCAATGTCATAGTTGGAAATCTGATTAACGGTAGAATATTAGCTGCAACTTGTACACGATTGCAAACAACATCTCTTATACCCAGTCGACAGCATTCAGCTCCAGCCCAACGTCCAACAGCTGCAAATACTTCAGATTCTTGACAATTTAATGTATCACGGCGGACAAGATCTTGAAGATAATTTGAATTCAGTGTCAACAATCCTTGAGATGCAAGAACATCAGGTGCCTAGAAATGTAATACAGATATTTATTGATTACTGGACAGTTAAAATAAGATGAAGACGATAAAGTGACATTTACTACTCTCCATTGACCAGTTAGTATTCCGACTAGGATTCTACAACAGGTTAATCGTCATCTCACATAGCTCAGTAGAAATGTTATGGACTGTAGCACCACGTGACTAAGGTATGAGTCTTCCAGTAGACATTAGTTTGGGATATTCAAGTAGGTTACTTACTGACAGTAGATCTCGTGATATAATTTTGTTTGACTTGAAGTGCAAACCAAACCCCTATAGTGTTTCTTATTTGTCTGCTTTGAGAAATGCAAGACATCTGGTCGAAAGCTAGTTAAAAGAAGTACGGCAGTAATTTTTGAAACCCAGAGATATAACGGAATGGTTGAAGAGAGTAGGTATTTATTATTTATTTTATTCTATTACATTCCCATTGGAACATAGGGCTTCAAGTTAGCTAGAGCTTCGAAGTTCCGGAATCAGTGGTTTTATTTTCACGGGGTCGCGTTGCTAGCCTCGCACTCAACTCCTCTCTTTATAGAGCTTACTGCTTGCTTAGCCAGGTTTAGGAGTGTGTCGGCCAGGAAGTTAGCTAGTTGGGTTAGTATTTAGTTTTATTTTTCAGTTTGTACCGATAATCTCTGAGACAGTTATCTTATGTATTGAGATGCGTGGCCACCCATGAGCATACCTTTTTCCAAATTTAGTAGAAACTTGAGAACCAGCAGACTTTAAGCATCTGAAATACTCACGGGAGTAAACTACACCACTGAAGGTCATATTTCAATAGATTAAAACATATTGGATGAACAAAAAATCTACATGTAATATAATAAAGGAGGTTTTTGGTAGCCCAGGCAAATTCTAAGCAATGAACGAAATATTCCCATATTGAGTCATAAGAAAAAGGCACAAACAACGAAGAAAACTTGAGTTTTAAGCAGGCTACCAGTAAGTATATTGTTTGTACCCTGGTGACTACTCAGTGCGAAAATAATAATTAAATTATTTCATAAATTTATCCCCCTTTATGAATTTGAATAATTCCTCGTTGATTGACTCTTCAGTGCAAATCTTCCAGATCCTCAAGGAAAGAGAGTATGTTAGGTTTCTCTTCCTGCTTAGAGGCACACAGCTTTGAAAGTCAATAAACTGTCCCTACCATGTAGGCTTTTTGTAGATGGATCTTCTTTCCATCAATGGAACGTTGGTGAAGAGAGATATCAAGGAGATATGCCTGACAATGGCATTGCTGAAACCGTTTGCTCCTTTTTTGAGAAGTAGGCTTTTCGGTACATGTCTGTTTATCGGACAATATGCCCTCTGATGAAATGAAAAGTCAACATAAACCCTTATCATGTTAACTCCAGTTTTGTATCAACATTCACATGTTTCTGCAGTAGCAGTTACATTGAGAGAACAAAAAGAAGGGTACATCCCCGATTTTCTGAACATATACCAAAAAGCTTACGTCTTAAAGGAGCAAACGCTTGCCAGATATCTTATCAACACGAGTCATGAGTTGGAAATCATTAAATGTCATAAAATTATCAATAGACGAATCAGTTCAGTTCTCCTCAATAATAATAAAATTACTATTAGATTTAAATACTCATAAACTCTTTTTACTTTAAGTATAAAAAAGTATTCTTTATGATCACCACACAAATGTGTAATAAAATCACAATTTTATTACATCATCATAATAAAACAATGAAATTGTTTAAGTGAATTAGATTGATTGATTCACATTTTAACCAGAAATGTGCCAAACCCGCATAAATACTACACCTTTCTATCTTAAAAAAAACAATTAAATGAATCAAGCCGGAACTTCGTACTAAAAGGCAGCAGTTCTAAGTATTCTAACTGTATAAAATCATCCATAAAGGTAGGCAAAAAGAGAACAAAACGCAAAGAAGCTAGAATTTATTGAAATTTACGATGGAGGGAATGTTTAAATAGAGAACAATGAGAGTTTAATGGATCTGGGAGTGAATGCATCTACAACACAGAGTAGGAATTTAAGCTACGCCACGAACACTCCCCAATTATTGGTTACCAGTGTCTCATAATAATAATGATTTGATGTTCAAGTATTCGTTTGTAGGAATTTGATTGATTGGTTACAGGATTTCATCATGAGCTGCTATCGGTTAGAAAACCACTGGAAAACAATCAGGTAAATCCCCTGGTGGGTGAGTACCGATGAAGAGTCTCGAACTGGGACGAAACAGCTGTCCAGTACTCACAGGCTTTCCAATGATTATCTAACTAAAATCAGCTCATTATGAAACCCTGTAAGTAAATAATGATTTGCTTTATTCCAAAACAGTATTTTTTGATACAGTGTGGAATTTTCAAAATTCGGTACAATAGTCCGTCTGATTTACTCGACAAAATATACGTAACCAGGATTGATAATAGTAGAGTTTTGGTATTTGCATTGACAAAAATGTACAAAATGCGTAAAACAGTAATGCAGTAATGTTAATAGCTAAAACTATAAGTTAATTGAAATAGTGTCACCATAGACTGACAAAGAGGAAGGAATAAAAGAGCCAATTATTTAGCTAACTACATAGTAAGTCGTAGGCTTCACGCCTAACAGTATCTCTATCGTATAGAACATGGGTAGGCCAAATACCGTATCGCTGTGTTTCTGCACACCGTTATCTTTTTCTTCTTTTCTTTTCATTGCTTCAGGTTCCCAGTGGAACATAGGGCTTCAAGCTAGAGGTTTGAAGTCTCTGTAGCAGTGTTTATTTTTACAGGATGGAGTTGCTAGCCTCATGACTAACCTTTCCTCTTTACCAGCTTTAATTCTGGCTTATCAACGTAAAGGAGTGCGTCTGTGGTCGGAGATCGAAGCACAGACCATGTGCATGATCGGAGAGCGTCCTAACCACTGTGCCACCAACGCACACCGTTTTACGGGTAAATGATCTTCTACAATGACTTCTAGTCCTACCTAATGAGACGCAGCAAGGGGAAGGTCCTGAGAGTCAGACAATATGGATTTAGACCATTTCTCACATGAGTTTAGGTGTCTATCGTCTACAGTGGTAACGAGCTAACTTACTGGTGACACACAACTTGACCTACTAACAAGCTTTAATACTCTTCACAGTATGACAAAATCGTTTTTGAGTAGTAGTGGTAGTAGTAGTAGTAGTAGTAGTAGTAGTAGTAGTAGTCCAAGAAAGAGTAATCGTGGGGAGCAGTCAGGTAAAATAGGTGAGATTTGAGAGTTAACAAAGTGTAAAAGTAGAGGTTGAGTGACACCTTTCAGACTGTCTTAACTTCTTAATGAAGAGAGTGGTTAGACGAGATATTTGCTTAAAAATTAACAAAATATCGAATTATCCCAGGGTTTCAGCTTACAACCTCCACCTTAATCTACTCAGACCAACATTTAAAGTCATTTGACTACTTCTAACTTAACAGCATAACATAAATCACAATGACAAAAATCTGCCCCTATACTAGACATATTATTGTCTAAAATGATAATGTTGCTTTTTAGAAAAAGATTTATGGTGGAATTTATTTTAATCGTCTCTTGATATAACTGAAAAGCCCACATGATGCACATCATAAGGTTAGACTACTAAAAACAAAGTCATTGTACTTTTGGTTAGTACACCTCATAATTTTCTTTGAAGTGCATATTTGAGTAAAAAGAAATTAGTCTATTTGTCTGCTAATTATTCTCATGAATTTACATGAATTTTTCATGAAATTAAACAGTTTTCATGAGGCTTACGTTTATTGGACTAAGTGATTTAAATTATGAAGTAAACACTTGAATATTTTTCAAGCTGGAATATACTACTAACTGACAAGAGTAGTTGGTTAATTTCTGTTTTATTCCTTTACGTTCCCAGTGGAACACAGAGCTTCTAGCTAGAAGCTTGAAGTTTCGATAGCAATAGTGTTTATTTTTACGGGATGGAGTTGCTCTAGCCTCATGCCTAACCTTTCCTCTTTAGAAGCCTTATTACTGACTTAGAGAAGTTTCGGAGTGCGTCGGCCGGGGATCGAATCCTGGACCACATGAGGCGTGGTCGGCGAGCATTCTACCGCTGTGCTACTGAAGCACAGTTGGTTAATATCACTCTGATTTTCCAACTCCTCATATCAATAAGTAGGCTCTCTGCTAACACTGATGATATTTTCAATAGTTGGTTTGTATGGATTAGATTTTTTCTGACGAGTTGATCACTGATTGATATCAGTTAGAGAAACATTGAAAACTAGGGAGTACTGGACAGCTGTTTCATCCTAGTTCGGGAATCATATAACCCCGACGATTCACAAAACAGCTGTCCAGTACTCCCTGGTTTTCAATGGTTCTCTAACTGATATCACTTCATGATATCCAAAATTGTAGTGAACTGGATTGTGAGGCATACCATATATGGAGAGCTAGAACACCGGAATACGCTGGACGACCGATAAGAAAACTCTCGAAGATGTAGACTTCACGGATTACTCATGCTTAATGTTACACAAACGCGATGACTTACAGATGAAAACCAACAAACTCAAGAGGAAGCAGACAGAGAAGATAGAGGTGATGCAAATAACCGAACAATAACAACATCAGAAAAACATCAAACACTATCAACGGAAGATGTTTGGAAGAGGTCAGTTCCTTCCTTCACTTATCTAGAAAGCACCATTTCAAGTACAGCATCTGTCTTCGGTCTGTATTGAAAATCAAACGACCAGGAGGAATTAGCAACAAGAAGCGGTGGGGACAAACCAACTGAGAACCTAGTGGTCAACAAAAATGCAGAAAAAAGTGGAGATGGTTCAAATACACTCTGTGGAAACCATTAGGTTACACTGAGCGCTAGGCCATCAATCGAGTGGAACCCCGATTGGAAACGACCAGTTGAGCAATGGATCCGAAAGTGACATGCAGGAGACCATGTTAGGAAACGATGAGACAGCAGAGAACAGGATAAAGTGGAGATGTGCTGCTGAAGCCTTATGTTCCACTCAGAATCCAGGGGAACAATAATAATAATGCCAACAGTCAGTAGTGCATTCCAGGTTATGCTTAGGATGCTTACTTTGTTCAGTTACCACTTATGATGCATATTAGATCATATTTTATCACTTGAATAGTTTGAGTTTGCAGACAAATCACCTCAAAAATGTGTAATCATGAGGATTGCGAATCTGTAACTTCTAACAACCTATCAAGTTTCCAGAGGAAAAGTCTTCAAAGCCATGAAGCGGGTTTTAGTACACTGAATATTTTTCTCTGTATGTACATATTTAATTGATTATTGTGTGTCCTATTCAGAATAGCCTTAGTTTGATAATTAAACTAAAAGCTATAACCAAAGTTATATATATATGTATATATATATGTATATAATTCCTTGTACTCCGAGTGCAACATAAGATTTAAAGCTATAAAATTAAAGCGACTATGCAATCTTAAGAAAACCTCTGGGGAAACTGAAGAAAAATATGCCAGAGACGTCTTCCAATAGAACCAGTATCCATGTAATTTCATCAAAAGACATATACCCCAAGCCAAACTATCAAACCAAAGGACCCCAAGGAAAGCACAACGAAAATAGTTCTAGCATATATAAAGAACATCTCAGAAATCACTGCAAGACTCTTCAAACCTTTAGGAATTGACGTCGCACACAAACCAACAAAGCCACTTCACTCAGTTCTATGTCAACCGAAAGACTCAACAACGAAAGAAGATAAAACCAACATCATCTACAAAATAAATTGTACCAACTGTGAAAAACACTACATTGGCCAAAGTGGACGTTCCTTCCTCTTCTTATCCACGAAAATAAACTAGCAGTCAAAAGACATGATGTCCACTGCCTCATATCACTAAATACAGACAACCACGGACATCAATTCGATTGAGACAATGTTCAAATATAAAGACAGAGGAAATACCAAGAATGCTAGAGAATTTTTAGAAGCCTGGTATTCCAGTGAATCGTCAATCAATAGACATATCGAGATAGACAAATTTCACCAACGGGTAAGATGGGAACCTCACACACAAAGGATCAAAGTGCAACTCAAGGAAACCATTATTTCCAACACAAGAAGCCTAGAGGGTGTGAAAACACATAAAACCAATCAATCATGTTCAAGGTCACCAGGAGAGATGACTGATAAACTCGCGGAGAAATCTAAAAGTTCACTTCAACAAATTGAAGTATGCGCTGCAGATGTTGCCTAGTTGCGCGCAATGAAAGCTTCATAAGTAAACTATGAAGTTCAGAGAACACAACCACATCAAAAAAGATACAGTTATTATATTCATAGGGAAGCCTGTTCTGAAGATGTTGTCCAGGGAGACAATGAAAGCTTTGCAATTAAATCCATCAACACAGAGCTCAGAGTACACAACAAAATAAAAAAATAACACTTGATGACAACACTTAAGATATCAATTATAGCACATGCACACACGCACTTTCTAGCATTTCTAAAAATACACTTTGACATTCCCTCTTTCTATGATTATTATTATTATTATCATAAACGTTCGATTTTTAATTCTATGGTATGTAGTTGGAAAAAAAAAGACATACTACTTTTCAAATTCCAACTCACTATACCCTAGAAAATGTTGATAACGATGAAAACAGCACCTCGTGAATTCTTCTGTGGGTATATTTTTATATACAAAAAAAGAAAAGTCACTCAGTATGTTCAAGTGCAAACAAGTAAATAAGGGCCTGTACAATACACATAAAGTCTCACGTTGTCATAGTTTCACTGTTACACTTCATATATTTACGGATAGTAGTTTCATGAATAACCTGATCGACATACCTAATCACTGAGGAATTCTGCTAAGTGTAGAATGGTATGCGATGTCATGCAGTGAGTGCAATAATACTTTACTCTAATATTTCATTCATCAGATAAACAAAATAGCATGATATAAACAATTTAGCATAGTGTGCAAATTGTATACTGATTTAATGCAAATTGAAAGAAATAAATCATGCCATTATTATTATTATTATTGTTATTATGGTGACTGATGTTTGA